>OX336383.1:12385576-12743189 GCA_946902895.1 Fragum fragum | reverse complement strand
TTAAATTTCAGTCTATAGTGACCGTCTACGATAGGTGACAAAGAATCCACAAATGGTCAATTTACCAATCGCGGCTGTATATGAAAAAATCATTCGACCGATCAAATCATTTATTGATACTTTGAACTCAAACATTTGCCTTTATTTTTGAAACATTTATGCTGGTTTTGCAACTTAGACGACGTAACTACATCTCATTTTCAAAATTTTTTTCATGGAAGTATGAAAAGAAATTTTCATTGAATCAAAACGCGTGAATCTTGATAGACGAAATTTAATTATAACCAGATATAAACAATAGACTCGTTTTAAATTATCTGCACTAAAATCGGCGGCGAACGTTCTAAATACATGTGTCAAACGCTTTGATTGGGCTAACATTTCGCACTGACAGCAGCGATAAGATAATTTTCAATAAAAATGTAAAAAACTGCTTACTTCCAATCAGACAAAATACAAGAAGCACACATATCCCTATTTTCATGTTGTCCATCGTTGAATTAAGGCTACAAAAAGTTGGTATGAGGCACCGACTAAATGGAAAAATGAATCATTTAGCGGTCACAAGACTAAATTATACTAATGCTGTTAATCATTCACATGCATACCCGTGACACGTCAGGCAAAAAGTGATCCTTCTCCATTCAGAAAATCTTCAAAGAACAAAACATGTCGAGTCTGATCGGCCTGTGCAGTCTGACAAGGATAGAACATTTTTGAACCCGAAATGTTGTCAGCTGATCAATAGACAAGAGGATAAACAGGATTGTTTTGAATGAAAATCAATAAGGCCCCTGTTCCTGTGTTTTCTGAGGGATCAATTTAATTCCAAAAGGAACTTTCCTTACAACCCTACAATTGTCCTGTGAAATTCAAAAGACAATTTGATAATGATTGTGATCTTCATCACATACACAAGAATGTTTTGTATGATAATCTGTAAGGCCCCTTTTCCTATGTTTCGACTGCCACAATTATTGCCTGCATCTTTGAAGAGAATCAGATAAAACTGTTGACTTTATTGTGTTAACAAAGATATTAAAATAAAGTTCTCATACGGCCCCTTTTCCCGTGATATTTTACTGTTTGTTTTATCATACTGTGAAAGTTAAAAGTGAATCCGATGAAATATTGGGACTTCATTATGTTTATTAGAATATTTAAAAAAAATCATATGGCCCCTTTTTACATGATACTTGATGGATTGTACCCAGTTCTGAAAAGAACCTTTTAAGTGATTGCACAATCATTCAGTGAAATTTTAAGTGAATCCGGTGAAATCAAGGGACATCATTGTATTAACTAGAATAATTAAGAAAGTTTTTCAAAAGGCCCCTTTTTATGTGACACTTGCCATAATCAGATCCACTGTCAAAATCAACGATTGTAATGATGGTACAATCAATCTGTGTAATCTGTGGAATTTTTTGTGTTAATGAGTTTATAGTGAAATCTTCATAGGACCCCTTTTCTCATAATACTTTACAGAACAAACCAAATTTCAAAAGGAACAATTCTAATGAAGGTACAATCATTCTTTAAAAGTTAAAGAGAATCAATGAAAACAGTGGACTGAATTGTGTCAAGAATTTTTGTTACAAAATTTTCATAAGGCCCCCTTTTCCGTGAAACTTAACAATCAGACCCAAAGGAACAGTCCTAACGATAGTTTGAAGAAAATGATAAAGACCGAGGACTTTATCGTAATAACGATGTTGTGTAATAAAATTTTTATAAGGTCCCTTTTCTTGTGTCACTTTACCAATCAGACCTAATTTTCAAAGAACAATCCAAATGATGGTACAATCATTCTATTAAAGTTTGAAGAGATTCTGATAAAGACTGGGGACATTCTTGTGTTTATGATGATTTGGTAATGATTTTTCATACAGCCCCTTTTCCTATGATACTAGACAGATCAGGCCCAAATTTGAAAGAAACAATCCTAATGATGGTACAAACATTCTGTGAAAGTTTGAACAGAATCTGATGAAAACTGCAGACTTTATCTTGGTGTAAAGATTTTAAAATAAAATTTTCATCAGGCTCCTTTTCCTGTGATCCTTGAAGGATCAGGTCTCATGTCAGCATCAACAATCGTGATTATTGTACAATGATTCTGTGTAGGTTTGAAGAAAATCCAATGAAAGCTCTGGACTTGGTTACAAGGATTATAGATAAAATTCTCAAAAGGCCCCTTTTCCCATGATACTAGACAGATCAGGCCTAATTTGAAAAGAAAGAATCCTCATGATGGAATAATCATTCTATGAAAGTTTAAACAGAATCCGATGAAAACTGTTGACTTTATTGTGGTACAAGGATTTTAAAATTAAATTTCATAATGCTCCTTTTCCTGTGATACTTGACGGATCAGGTCTAATGCAAACACCAACAATCATTATTATTGTACAATAATTCTGTGAATGTTTGAAGAAAATCCGATGAAAGCTCTGGACTTGGTTACAAGGATTTATAAATGAAATTTTCATAAGGCCCCTTTTCCTGTGTTTCTTGACAGTTCAGACCCTGTTATGAAAAGAATGATCGTTATGACATTCTGTGAAAGTTTCAACAAAATCTGATCAAAGCTGTGGGCTTCATTGTGTAAACAGGGTTTTAATAATTGAATTTTCATATAGCCCCTTTTCCCATATTCCTTGATGGATCTGAACCAATTCAAAAGGGAACTCTACTTACAAAAGTATAATTATTCTGTTTGAGATAAAGACAACCCCATCTCATCTGTGGACTTACAAGAATTAATTAAGATTTTTTTTAATTGAATTTTCCTAAGGCCCCTTTTCCTATGTTTCTCAATGGATTAGACCCAATTTTAAAGGAATAATACTTATAATGGTACAATCATTATGTGGAAGTTTGAAGCCGATCAGTTGAAATCTAGGGCCGTGATGTGTTAACTAAGATTTTTATTTGAAATTTTCATAGGTCCCCTTTCCCCATGAAACTTGATGGATCAAACCAACTTCCGAAAGGAACAATCCATTCAATGTAATAATCATTCTGTGAATGTTTGAAGATAATTTGTTGAAAACTGTGGGCTCTTTTGTGTTTACGAGGACTTCTTTAATCCAATTTCTATCGGGCCTCTTTTTCCGTGGTCCATGACTGATCATACCAAATTTTGAAAGGAACAATTCTAATGATGGTACAATCATTCTGTGAAAGTTTGTAGTAAATCAGATGAAAACTGTGGACTCTAGAGTGTTAACGATAAGATCTTTGAATTAAATTTTAATAATGCCCCTTTTCCCATAATTATTAAGGGATCATATCCGATTCCAAAAGGAATAATCCTTATGATGGTACAATCATCCTGAGAAAGTTTAAAGAGAATCCGTTGAAAAATGTTGTCTCTAGATTATTATTACGGATTTTTTATCTAAATTTTCATAAGGCCCATTTTCCTGTGTTTCTTGACGGGACAATCATTATGATAGTACAATAATTCTGTGAAATTTTGAAGAGAATCCGATGAAAACTGTTGAATCCAGAGTGTTAACGAGAATTTCTTAAAAAAAAAATTCATTAAATTTTCATAAGGCCTCTCTTCCCGTGTTTCGTGATGGATATGACCCAATTCCGAAAGAAATAATCCTTGTGATTGTACAATCATTCTCTGGAAGTTTGAATACAATTTGATGAAAACGCTTGACTCTAGAGTGTTAACCAGGATTTTTTAATCAAATTTTCATAAGGCACCTTTTTCGGTGTTTCTAGTCGGATCATACCCATTTTCCAACGGAACGATCCTTATGATTGTAAAATCATTCTGAGATTTTTTGAAGAGAATCAAGTGAAAATTGTGGACTCTAGAGTGTTAACAAGGATTTTTAAATTAATTTTAATGAAATTTCACATAAGGCCCCTTTTCAAACGTTTCTAGACGGACCAATCAAAATTTCGAAAAGAATGGTCCTTATGTTGGAACAATCATTCTGTAAAAGTTTGAATTGAATCTGATGAAAACTGTTGAGTCTAGAGTGTAAACGAGGATTTTTCAATTAAATTTTCATAAGGCCCCTTTTCCCGTGTTTCTTGACGGATCATACTCGTTTTCGAAAGGAACGATGCTTATGATGGTACAATCATTCTGAGAAATTTTGAAGAGAATCCGATGAAAACTGTGGACTATAGAGTGTTGATGGGGATTTTTAATGAATTTTTTAATGAAATTTTTCATAAGGCCCCTTTTCCCGTGTTTCTTGACGGATCATACCCATTTTCGAAAGGAACGATCCTTATGATGGTAAAATCATTCTGTGAAAGTTTAAAGAGAATCCGATGAAAACTGTGGACTCTAGAGTGTAAACGAGGATTTTTTAATTAAATTTTAATTAGGCCCCTTTTCCCACGTTTCTTGACGGATCTGACCCAATTTCGAAAGGAACGATCCTTATGATGGTACAATCATTCTGTGAAAGTTTGAAGGGAATCCGATGAAAACTGTGAACTCTAGAGTGTAAACAAGGAAAATTTTAACGGACGGACGACGGACGGACGCACGCACGCCATCGCAATAGCTCTAGTGGCCTTCGGCCAGTAGAGCTAAAAACATTTCAAACATTTTTATTATGATGGGTTGACCAGTCTCACAAGGATAGCACATTTGAGAACCTGAAATGTTGCCGACTGATCATTATAGAACATTTCCGCACTTTTTATTATAGTCATATGACCGTCAGCATATATTCTTTATTGATCAGTTGAGAATATTCCGTACTTTTCTTATGGTAAGTTGACCAGTCTGACAAGGATAGAACATTTCCGTATTTTTATTATGGCAAGTTGACCAGTCTTATCAGGAAAGAACATTTCAACACTTTTATTATGGTAAACTGACCGTCAATTGACCAGAATGGCACATTCCCCCATTTTCATTATGGTCAATTGACCAGTCTGATCAGGGTAGAACATTTCAACACTTTTATTATGGTCAGTTGAACAGACTGACAAGGATAGAACATTTCCGCACTTTTATTATGGTCTATTGACAAGTCCGACAAGGACAGAACATTTACGCTCTTTTAATGTGGACAATTGACCAGTCTGATCAGATTTTTATTATGATGATTTGGGATAGAACATTTCCGCACTATTATATAATAGCCAATTGATCAGTCTGACTAGGATAGAACATTTCCACACTTTTATTATGGTCAAATAACCACCAGACAAGGTTTGAGCAAATCCGCACTTTTATCATTCTAAGTTGACCTGTCTGACCAGGAAAAAAATTCTTCTCTTTTATTATGGTCAATTGACCAGTCTGACCATGGTAGAACATTTCCGCACTTTTATTATGGTCAGTTTACAAGGATAGAATATTTGCCCATTTTTATTATGGTAAACTGACCGTCAATTCAGCAGAATTGAACATTTCCCCCTTTTTCATTATGGACAATTGACCAGTCTGACTGGGGTAGAACTTTTCTCGTTTTCATTATGGACAATTGACCAGGATAGAACATTTACGCTCTTTCAATATTGTCTGATAACCAGTAATTGAACATTTCCGCTCTTTTATTTTGGTCAATTGACCAGCCTGACCATGGTAGAATATTTCCGCACATTTATTACGATAAATTGACCAGTCCTTACAGGATAGAACATTTACGCACTTTTTATATGGTCAATTGACCAGGATAGAACTGGGTGGAACATTTCCACTCTTTTATTATAGTCAATTGACCAGTCTGATCTGGGAAGAACATTACCGCATTTTTATTATGGTTAATTGACCAGTCTGACCTTGATAGAACATTTCCGCTCTTTTATTATGGTTGTTTGACATATCTTCGTTGTCAATTAAAAGTAGATTAACCATTTAAATATGTTGACAACCTTAACTTAGTTAATCAACCTACCGACCAATCAAATCATTCCTTCAGCCCGAAGTTGAGGTTTGAACCCCGTCATTGACTGCCATTTTGTTCCTTTGGAGTCTCATGTGTCGTAATTACAGTTTATTCAAGCTGTAATTACAAAGTTTAGTTCTCCAACCAACTTGTTCATATTTGTCTCATGTTACCGGCTGTGAACAAGATTGCACTGATTAAAACTTACTGTCAAAGTCAATGGGCGTGGCAAACGGAGTAAGTGGGCGTGGCCAGCTATTTATTGAATTAAAGCTATAGTTAAGATGTTTAGGTATGCCATAAACGAGTTTTTGTGTTTTATGTCTCTTACCCAAAGTCGTATTCCGCAAACTTATATCACAGCCAAACTACCTTGTTGGAGTCGTTGGCCGTGGTCAACGGAGTAAATGGGCGTGGCCAACTTTTGGTCAAATAAAGCTGTAGTTAAGATGTGCCATGAACGAGTTTTGTGTTTTATGTCTCTTACCCAAAGTCGTATTTTGCAAACTTATACCACAGTCAAACATACTGAAAGGTGAATCTAATTACCTTTTCAGAGAAAATCACTCCAGCATTGATGATGAACAATTACTCCTTGTCATGCTACACCCAAAACATTCCTTTTGCCTTGAGGCATAGACAAAGATCAGTCTGCACATGCATATGATCTTATCTTTTGCTACATCTCTTGCTTATCCCTTTCAAGCCAGTGTTGTTTATTTCAGTTATTTTCAAAAAAGATATTGAAAAACAGTCAAGCTTTCCAGTGCTTCAGCCTTTTCATTTTGACGCAATTATAAAGAGATTGGTTTATTCAGCATGAAAATGATAAACTGAACCCAGAATATTCCTGTTTGGACAGGAGGTATGGACAATGGGGAACCCAGGGTGATGACTTTAGCAATTCTGATAGAGGTCAATGCACTTATGATTTGATCATCATATTGATCTTAGCAAGCAGCTACTCATCCGACTTAGGCCTATTAATAATCATTGGTCCAATGGTGCGAGACAAATGAAGGAATGACTTATATCAAATTATTGAATTATGTTTACTGAGGCGGGATGGATTGAGAGATCATGGCATTACAAACTGATTAAAATGGACTCTGTCAACCAATCACTCAATCAGTAACATGATCTTGAATTCATTTTTGGTTTTTATTTGTTTTTTTTTTTTGCACCTGGTGCAATTCGTTATTTCTGTGATTTAAAATCTCAGTCTTTCCCTCTCATTCTCTCTCTCTCATTCTCTCTATCTCGTTGAAATATAAGAAATACAGGAGTGTTTTAACCCTTTCCTGTTTTGCAAAAGTGAAGACCTGTCCAAATTCAAAGGTTTTTCAGACCAAAATATAAAGTTGATTTAATTTGAAAAGAACCATTCAGTAAGATAGAAAAAATATTGTTGAAAAAGAAGAAATTGCTTCTTTTCTACAATGTTTTCTCAATTATAAAATCACAAGGACCTAAAAACCAGGATTGAACAGGAAAGTGTTAATCAAAATGCGTGACACAATGACATAAAAGAGTAAAAACATTTTTTTTCTGTAAAAATGGTATAGATTAATTTAATCGACAATTTTTTTCCAAGAGTAATGAAGATATGACAGCATTAATAGACAATGTGAATCACAAAATATGTTGCCATGGCAACGTATCATACATGTTCATTACAATAAAATACTTCTGTTTTCCTGAAAAAGAAAAAAAATCATATGTTGACCGCTACCATTTGCTCATCCCTCCAGAAAGGAGAAGAAATTCAGAGCATTGTTTTCTTTCCTTAATAATAATTGATCTAAACCACATACATGTATCATCATTCACTCATTAACTACAATTAGCTTTCTAAGAGTGACATTTCTAATCATAACACATGCGTACATATTAACATATTAACCCTTTCCCATACAATCACGCATTTAAACGCCTCTTATAATGAAAGCTTTAGAAAACATTATTGAAAATGAAGAAATTGTTTGCTACAAGCAATTCCTTCATTATCCTCAATGTTTTCTACCCCAAAGACAAAGATTTTAAAGATTTCAAAGATCCATTACCTGACAACAAAATTTTAAACTGGTCTGATTTGAAAGAAGTTGATGACAATGATTTAAACTATATGAAATTTTACATTTTTTCAGGTAGTAGAAGTTTTTGGACAAAAAGAAATTGTTTGTTACAAGTAATTTATTGATTTTTTTTTTCATTTTTTTTGCTTATCATTTTTCTTATGGATGTCAAAAAATGTGCTTGTGATGGACTTGTTCAATATTTAAAACCAAATTGCATTGGGACTTGATAAGCAAATCTAAGTAAAGTAAATAAACTCATATCATATTGTCTGTATGATTACATGACAAACTATTAAGCAAGATTCGGTTTATTCTTTTACAAATAATATATAATATCGCAGGATATAACTTCTACGTGTATTGACAATTGCATATGTACATGTTCACTTCATGATTTGTAAAATTTTGGCTCAAAATATGTTTTCTGTATTTCATACCAAATAAAGAATATGTTATGTTATGTTTAATGTCTGTGCTTCCCAAATATTAGATGATTTGAAATGTCACTCATATGCTAAATAATATACTTACAACAAACAACTTTTGCTGGCACTTACCAACTAGTCTAAAACAATGTCTTGTCTGAATTTTATACAAAGGGTTGAATGGATGCAAACATAGGTCTCTTCCAATCAGAGCCATTGTTATCAAATTGCTTTTGTCTTGTAAATTAGATTAGCTGGTTAATACGAGCCCTAACATTTATTGTCAACCAGCAACTATGAATAAACAAGAATAAACAAAGGTAAGAAAATCCAAGCCATTTAAGCATTAAAACAGTCTTTTGCTCACACATCTCACACAAATACATTAAATCAACAATCAAACTTTAACATATTCATTAACCCTCTTCTTTTGAATTTTTTTTTTCAGAGAAGTCAAAATTCAAAACATTTGGGAGACAGCCTCTGTCAATAACAGGAGAGATAAATTTACCTTTGCAAAAAGCAATATCTTCGACATGAAACAGATCCTTGTTTGGCAACCTGAATGTCATAAGTACAGCTTGAATAAGCTTTAGGAATGATGCTATAGTCACTATACCAACAAAAATGTTTAACAAAAATTTCTGAGTTCAAAGTTCACTTCCATTATAAATGGAAGATTTGATTTGTCAATCCATTTTTTGATTGACAGCCGTAATTTGTCAATCAGTCATAGCTTCTAAAGGGTAAACTCTTAAAAGAAAGAATACAGGTTTTGTTCAGAGACAGATTAGACTGTAACACTAAATTTTCAGGGAGGGAAACAGAAGAGCATTAACCCATTCCAACTCAATCCCTCCTTTTTACGCCCCTCAAGAAAAAAGCTTTGTATCAAGCAGTTTCTTCATTATCCACAATGTTTTCTACCCAAAATGACAAAAAAAATCAAAATTCTATCAACTTGAAATTGTCGTCTGCAGCTTCTTTCAATTTGGACCAGTCTAAAATTCCACTGTGTTGGAATGGGTTAAACTCCCTTATCCCCTTTACATCATACTTTTCCATTTCTCTTACACATAAAATAATATACTATTTTGATTACCGTAAAATTACAAGTAATACTACACACTTATAACCTTGAACAATTATTTCAATCCTTGTGATGCTGAATAAAAACCCCTTCCAAAATTGTGACTGGATAAAATGTCAAGCAGGTGGTGTGTGCTGAGATCAGACTACAAATATGTGAAGATGGATTTAAGAGTATACCATTTGAACAAGCTGAAATATATAGCCAACTATCAGTTTAGTTGTTTGTACCATGTTTTAAATACAGTTTTGGGCATTAATTCAAGAAAACAAGAATGGTGCACGACAACATTGTATCCTGATATTTCCTGAACTCATTCCCACAATCCAATCAATTTTATGCCCCTCAAGGAAAATACATGGTTGTATATTGAAAAAAAATCCTAGTAACAAACAACTTCATTATCAATAATGTTTTCCACCTGGAGGGACAATGATTTTTAAAATTTCATCCAATTTAGATTGTCATCTGCAACATTTCAATGTTGGACCAGTCAAGAATTATTTTTTGCACAGGCCAACAAACTTCATACAGCTAGATCACATCTCTTTCTCAATTATTTGTCTCAAATAACATGCTGTGGGTCTCTTTTAGCCTCATGGGCAACAAATACTACATCATCAGACCCCAGCAACAAGCTGCTCATTCAACATAGGGCCTTCTTTTACAAATTGGTGAAAATAACTAGTGCATGTTACAAATGCTCCATGAGAATACTGGTCAATTTAACTATTTCCTGTTCAATCCCTGGTTTTTAGGTCCCTGTAATTTTATAAACGAGAGAACATTGTAGAAACAAGAGGACCATGATGGTCCTAAATTGCTCCCCTGAGTATGATGGTTCATGGCTTTATGATATAAACAAAATAGCAAAGCCCTCTGTCTAATTATTTTGGAGAAGATGTTTACAGATTTCTCTTTTAATCCTAGGTATATTGATGATCCCACCATATAGCACTAATTTCCTGAATATGGTAATGCTTTGAAAAGTATAGACATCAATACATACCAAGTATAAAAGCTCTAGGCCTAATGGTTTAGGAGAAGAAGGTTTTCAAAGATATCATTATTTATTAGAACTATACTTTGTGTTTGTCAGCCCGATTATTTATTATTTAACTAAAATTAGGGATTGCACAGAAAAAGGCTATTTTTTTTTAAAGTAATTTGGTAGAGAGTCAATGGCTAATGATATGTACCAAATATCAAAGATCTAGGCTTTATGGTTTGGGAGAAGAAGATTTTCAAAGATTTCCTTTTTTTATTCTATGTAAAATCAGGGATCATTAAGAAAAGGGCTAATATTCAGAATATGGTAATTCTTTGACGTATTTCGGCAGAGGGTCAATAGATGATGATTTGTACCAAATATCAAAGCTCCAGGCCTTATGGTTTGGGACAAGAAGATTTTTAAAGATTTCCTTCTTTATTTCTTTGTAAAATCAGGGATCACAAAGAAAAGGGCTAATTTTCAAAAAATACGTTTTTTCTTTGAAGTATTTTGGTAGAGGGTCAATAGATGATGATGTATACCAAATATCAAAGCTCTAGGCCTTATGGTTTGGGCGAAGAAGATTTTTAAAGATTTCCTTCTTTATTTCTATGTAAAATCAGAGATTGCTCAGAAGAGGGCTAATTTTCAAAATATGGTAATCTTTGAAGTATTTTGGAAGAGGGTCAATAGATGATGATTTGTACCAAATATCAAAGCTCTAGGCCTTATGGTTTGGGACAAGAAGATTTTTAAAGATTTCCTTCTTTATTTCTATGTAATTCAGGGATCACAAAGAAAAAGGCTAATTTTCAGAATTCATTAATTCATTGAAGTATTTTGGTAGAGGGTCAATAGATGATGATGTATACCAAATATCAAAGCTCTAGGCCTTATGGTTTGGGCGAAGAAGATTTTTAAAGATTTCTTTCTTTATTTCTATGTAAAATCAGTGATTGCCCAGAAGAGGGCTTATTTTCAAAATATGGTAATCCTTTGAAGTATTTTGGAAGAGCGTCAATAGATGATGATTTGTACCAAATATCAAAGCTCTAGGCCTTATGGTTTGGGAGAAGAAGATTTTTAAAGATTTCCTTCTTTATTTCTATGTAATTCAGGGATCACAAAGAAAAGGGCTAATTTTCAGAATACATTAATTCTTTGAAGTATTTTGGTAGAGGGTCAATCGATGATGATATATACCAAATATCTAAGCTCTAGGCCTTACCGTTTGGGAGGAGAAGATTTTTTAAGTTTTTTCACTCTGTTGCCATGGCAACCAGAGTTCTTCATGGATTTCAATTCTTTGAAGTATTCTGAAAGAGCATGACCTAAGGATCATGTCTGTGAAGTAATGTTGAAATTCCATGGTTTGTTTAGGTGGAGAAGATTTTTTTGTAATTGTGAATGGACGGACGGAAAGACGGACGAATGATGACTGATCACAATAGCTCCCCAGAGCACTTCGTGCTCAGGGGAGCTAAAAAGAAGAAATTGCTTGTTACAAGCAAGTTCTTTTATTCTAAAATATTTTCTACCCTACTCAATGGTTATACAGTAGAACCTCGCTAATTCAAATGTCACTGGTTCGTAGGTATGTGTTCGTTTGTATACTTAACACGGTCCCAATCATTTTCCTTCTTTAACTTTGTTATAAAAGTCTGTCTAATCCTAACGCCAGTGGTTCGTAGGCAATTTCAAGTCCCGAAAGTATGATTATTGCAAAAACAACTATGTTTAATTTGTAGATGTGATCGTATCACGGACTAACAAAGTGTCACAAATCACCACTTACCTTGATTTTCACACCTGCTGATCTGTTTACATATAATCCATTATTATGTACCTTTAAATAAAAGGGGCTGGTAAAATATTCTGAGTGCTTTGATCAAATTGCAAAGGGAAATCACTTTGATGGTGGTAGAAATATGATATAAGCATTGTGTTTAAAAGAATGGCCATTTTAACACGGAGGTAACATCATAAAAATACAAGATGAGTTATGTTTGATTTATGCTTCATCAATTTATATGTGCAGGTCTTGTTTGAAAAATAACCAATTTAGAAGCAAGCCCTAAATAGGGGACATGACAAGACAGTGTCCGATTCCGAGAATCTCAAACAGCCGATCACATGCCCTCCTTTTTGTTCGTACTACGTACTACGCTTATTTCGTATAAATTTCCTCGGCCCCTTGCGCTACAAACTACCGAGGTTCTACTGTATTTAAATTAAATCCACTCTAAATTTTGTCTGCAAAACCTTTAAATTTTGACAGATCTAAAATTTTGGAAAACAGGAAAGAGTTAAAGATCTAATACTTACTAATCAGTTAAGTTTTTAATACGGGCAAATTTGACCTTGAAAGATTTAGACCATAGCACCTTAACATAGGTATCGACAGAAAGGTCTTACAACGATGAATACAAATGTAAACCATAAAGGCCACATGTTCATGTTTTTATTTTGTTTAAATTTAACCTTGTAAAAAGGCTTTGACATTTGCAGATGACCTTAAACTTGGTATTAACAACAAGAGGGCCGTTGGCCCTGGGGCGCTCACCTGAGATAAAGGCTCTTTTTCTTTCAACAGTCTAATTTCATGTAAAGGTTAGGATTATGAAACAAGTGGGCTACAAAAACATATAAAGACTATGAACCTGGGAATCCAAAAGTCGAAATTACAAATTCCAAGGCTTTAATGCCGATTTGAAAGAAGGAAAAAACTTTTTCCATGGGTTATAATTTCAGAAATAAGAAAGAAGTCTGTGAACTTATGCTTCATGCCTATACCCCCCCCCCCGGGTCTTCCCCTGGAGACCCGAGGATCATGATTTTAGCTATTTTGTAAGAGGTCAATATACTCATGCTTCATGCAAAATATCAAGGCTGTACGCCTTCTGGGTCAGCAGGAGAAGATTCTTAAAGATTATTTTGAAATTTCACTTTTGTTGCCATGGCAACCAGAGTTTTTAACTGATTTCAATTCTTTTCGCTAATTTTAAGGGGGACCACCTAAGCAACATTTCTGCCAAATTTGGTTCAAAATGGCCCAGTGGTTTGAGAGGAGATGTCATTTAAAAAATCGCTCTTTATTTCTATTTAACCCCCCCCCCCTGGGGCTCCGCCCCTGGGGACCCGAGGATCATGATTTTAGCTATTTTGAAAGAGGTCAATATACTGATGCTTCATGCAAAATATCAAGGCCCTACGCCTTCTGGGTCAGAAGGAGAAGATTTTTAAAGATTATTTTAAAATTTCACTTTTGTTGCCATGGCAACCAGAGTTTTTAACGGATTTCAATTCTTTTAGCTATTTTTGAAGGGGACCACCTAAGCAACATTTCTGCCAAATTTGGTTCAAATCGGCCCAGTGGTTTGAGAGGAGATGTCATTTAAAAAATCGCTCTTTCTTTCTATATAAACCCCCCCCCCCCTGGGGCTCCGCCCCTGGGGACCCGAGGATCATGATTTTAGCTATTTTGAAAGAGGTCAATATACTCATGCTTCATGCAAAATATAAAGGTTGTACGCCTTCTGGGTCAGGAGGAGAAGATTTTTAAAGATTATTCTAAAAATTCACTTTTGTTGCCATGGCAACCAGAGTTTTTAAAGGATTTCAATTATTTTAGCTATTTTTGAAGGGGACCACCTTAGCAACATCTCTGCCAAATTTGGTTCAAATCGGCCCAGTGGTTTGAGAGGAGATGTCATTTAAAAAATCGTTCTTTATTTCTATATAAACCCCACCCCCCTGGGGCTCCGCCCCTGGGGACCCGAGGATCATGATTTTAGCTATTTTGAAAGAGGTCAATATACTGATGCTTCATGCAAAATATCAAGGCTCTACGCCTTCTGGGTCAGGAGGAGAAGATTTTTAAAGATTATTTTAAAATTTCACTTTTGTTGCCATGGCAACCAGAGTTTTTAACGGATTTCAATTCTTTTAGCTATTTTTGAAGGGGACCACCTAAGGAACATTTCTGTCAAATTTGGTTCAAATTGGCCCAGTGGTTTAGGAGGAGATGTCGTTTAAAGAAATTGTTGACGGACGACGCACGACGCACGACGGACGGACGCTGGACAAAAGACGATCACAATAGCTCACTTGAGCACTACGTGCTCAGGTGAGCTAAAAAGGTCTTACAGCAACGCATACAAATGAAAACATATAGGTCCTTGCACTGACCAGTTAAAAAGTCAATGTTCCAGTTTTTATTTCAAATAAATTTGACCTTGAACAAGAGGGCCGTTGGCCCTGGGGCGCTCACCTGAGATAAAGGCTCTTTTTCTTTCAACAGTCTAATTTCATGTTAAGGTTAGGATCATGAAACAAGTGGGCCACGATTTGAAAGCGGAAATTTTTTCCATGGGTTATAATCTCAGAAATAAGAAAGAAGTCTGTGAACTTATGCTTCATGCCTATACCCCCCCCCCCCCCCCCCCCCTGGGTCTGCCCCTGGGGACCCGAGGATCATGATTTTAGCTATTTTGTAATAGGTCAATATACTGATGCTTCATGCAAAATATCAAGGCTCTACGCCTTCTGGGTCAGAAGGAGAAGATTTTTAAAGATTATTCTAAAATTTCACTTTTGTTGCCATGGCAACCAGAGTTTTTAACGGATTTCAATTCTTTTAGCTATTTTTGAAGGGGACCACCTAAGTAACATTTCCGCCAAATTTGGTTCAAATTGGCCCAGTGGTTTAAGAGGAGATGTCATTTAAAAAATCGTTCTTTATTTCTATATAAACCCCACCCCCCTGGGGCTCAGCCCCTGGGGACCCTAGGATCATGATTTTAGCTATTTTGAAAGAGGTCAATATACTGATGCTTCATGCAAAATATCAAGGCTCTACGCCTTCTGGATCAGAAGGAGAAGATTTTTAAAGATTATTCTAAAATTTCACTTTTGTTGCCATGGCAACCAGAGTTTTTAACGGATTTCAATTCTTTTAGCTATTTTTGAAGGGGACCACCTAAGGAACATTTCTGCCAAATTTGGTTCAAATCGGCCCAGTGGTTTGAAGGGAGATGTCATTTAAAAAATCGTTCTTTATTTCTATATAAACCCCACCCCCCTGGGGCTCCGCCCCTGGGGACCCGAGGATCATGATTTTAGCTATTTTGAAAGAGGTCAATATACTGATGCTTCATGCAAAATATCAAGGCTCTACGCCTTCTGGGTCAGGAGGAGAAGATTTTTAAAGATTATTTTAAAATTTCACTTTTGTTGCCATGGCAACCAGAGTTTTTAACGGATTTCAATTCTTTTAGCTATTTTTGAAGGGGACCACCTAAGGAACATTTCTGCCAAATTTGGTTCAAATTGGCCCAGTGGTTTAGGAGGAGATGTCGTTTAAAGAAATTGTTGACGGACGACGCACGACGCACGACGGACGGAAGCCGGACAAAAGACGATCACAATAGCTCACTTGAGCACTACGTGCTCAGGTGAGCTAAAAATAGCTTTGACCACAGAATATGACCTTCAATTTGGTACCAAAAGGAAGGCCTTACAAAGGGAATACATGTGACATATGATAGCCCTACAGCTTACTATTCAAAAGTAATGTCCGTTGTAAAAGTTTACATAAAAACAAAAATTCAGAGAGACAGGAGAAAAATCTCATGATGATCTATTGATGCATGGGCATAAATATGCTGAAACCCTAAACAGTTCAAGGCTCTGCATAATCAGAACAAAGAGTACAATTTGAATTCCTTTCTTATTTGACCCCTATTAAATTGTCATTGAATTTGAACAAAACTATTATTACAAAAATCAACTAAATTAATAGAAATATGACAATAATGAGAACTTACACACAGACAGACAGACACTGTCATAGTGACTTTAACAAAATAGTGTGAGCTAAAGCTTTAAATAAGGAATGGAATAGAGTAAGGAACACAATCGTAAGATACAAAGACCAATTCCCAGACAACCAAAGTTTAGATTGGTCACATTCAAAGAAGCTGGAGACGACAAATCATAGTTGATTTTTTTGACAATCTCGTCTTCTTTGGGTAGGAAACAAGCAATTTCTTCATTATCCACAACATTTTCCAAAACTTCTTTTCTAGAGGGACCTAAAAAAGTGGGAATGTGCGGGAATGTGTTACAAGACAGGCATCATAAACTAAACTGATTAAGTGGGGTTCAACGCCACTTTAAACAGTATTTCAGTCATATCGCTGTGGCTGGAGTACCTAACAATGGATTCCTGGTATTTCTCACACCAGTACTAGTACTACATCCTTTCCTAGCCTCCAGCTGCTATCCCACTTAGGTTTAAGATTATCCACCCATTGGTGAGAGACAAATGTTGGACAGGATATGTGCCATCGCTGGGAATCGAACCCATGACATCCCATGACGGAAAATTGGGAGTCTGATGCACTATGGACTGCCCTATGACGGCAGCTCATAAACTAAAACCAGTCTGTATCTTTGACCTCAGGCATTTGATTTCTAGAAATATTCAAATAATTTTAAATTAGACAGAGGTTTCAGAGTATCACCTTAACCCAGTACCATGTGACAGAACTTTCTTTCAGGTGTAATTCAATTTTTAAATTTTTTCTTCTACATTAATCTGGAGTGTATTTCGACTAGAAAATTCATGTACCAATGACTTGGTAGAAACAATTAACTCTCTCCTGTTCAATCCCTGGTTTTTTATGTCCTTTGAGAAAATATTGTGAAAAAGAACAAATTGCTTGTAATAAGCAATTTCTTCCTTTTCCACAATATTCTACCCTAATGAATGGTAATTTTTTAAAATAAATCCACCTTAAATTTTGTCTGCCAAACCTTTGAATTTGGAAAGGTTTAAAATTTTGCAAATCAGGAAGGGTTAAATAGAAGAGGATATGCAAGTTAATGCTTACAAATGCAAAACGCCTGCTTGATATTGTGTTTTATTGGATGTAGTCCACCCAGATGGTTCCTGGTCACCTGATTGGTCAAATAATTATAAAATAGGCAGACAGTTGAGAATAAGATAAGACTTCACATACCTTATTGCATGTTTTATTTAATTTTAAGCCTTTCCTATTTTCTGAAATTTTAGGCAGATCTAAATTCAAAGGTTTTGAAGATGACAATTTAAAGTCAAACTTAATTGAAAAATAGTCATTCAGTGAAGGAGAAAATATTGTGGAAAAAGAAGAAATTGCTTGTTACAAGCAATTTCTTCTTTTTCTACTATGTTTTCTCAAGCACAAAAAACAGGGATCTAAAAGCCAGGGATTAAACAGGAAATGGTTGAAAATGTTTGCAGTTTCCAGTAAAAGACACAAAAATAAAATATATGACTTGTTGATTCTGAATTTTCTAATCATGAAACTGAGGATTTGCTTTTCTTTAGATATATGAAGTCTGGATAAGATAGCATAATATAGACAATATCTTGGTAAAAAGAGAAATTGCAATCTCTCCTGTAACTGTGATCCTTTCTACCAATAACACATTAACTTTGAATTTGCATTCACTTAAATAAACAGACTACAGCTTGAATTTAAATCAAGCTTTGTGTCAATGGAGACAAGTAAATTCTGACTGGCTGAAAGGTTTGTTTAATGAACAACACACACACAATTATTAGTACACAAAAATTTCCATGAAATAAGAGACTCAGACTGTTTACATTTTGTCGATTTCACCTATTCACGCAATGACCCTTTTTGACCCGTCCAGAAAACAGCTTTGGAAAACATTGCGAACAAGATGTGTTTGTGAATCACAATGCCCCCGCAACAGGACTTAACATTGAAGAGTGTTGTTGACTTGTAAATGAGTTTTAATAGAGTATTTTAGTGAAAGCGACAATGAAATTTGATTGGCTTTTGACCTTGGAATGTGACCTTGACCTATTCACTTGACCTTGACATTAGGAGATGCGTATTATGGAGATGTATCATCATGCCAAATATGAGCATTGTATCTTGAATAGGCTGGTAGTAATTGGCAATGTTAAGTCTTTTGGGTAAGTTTTGCAAACAGACAGACAGACAGAAAGACTGAATGACAGACAGACGGACAACAGTAAAACAATATGCCCCTGATCTTTCGATGCAGGGGCATAAAAATCATAGTCTTTTTCTTCATTTTACACAATGTTTTCCTAATGGTTTATTTTGAGGGGTGTCAAAAGGCGTCATTGTGTGGGAATGGGTTAAATCGTATGATATTTGCCTTTCAAAAGTTTGAAGTCCTACAATCTCGGCAAATTCCTGAAATACTACATAGCAAAACAAGAAATATGTCACAGCTACAGATGCCCCGTTTAAAACTTTCCCACACAACAAAATTTTAGACTGGTCCAAATTCTAAGAAGCTGCAGAAGACAATTTCAAGTTGATAGAAATTTAATTTTTCTTCCTCTTGGAAAGAAAACATTGTAGATAATGAAAGAAATCTCTTTATACAAAAAAATTCTTCATTTTTCACAATGTTTTTAAATGCCTTTTATCTTGAGGGGCGTAAAAAGGAAGGCTGGTGTGGGTTAATTGCTTGTCACATGAACTTCAGTTGTCGCATTAAGCCTGGGTGTATAAATTTTCATTCCATTAAAACTATGCATCACACCCTTACTCTTCAAGGGGAACAATTGTGTCAGGGTTATTTGAAATTCTTTAATTAATGTAGAAGGTATGCTCCAAACAAGAATCGGACATACAAACACTCACACACACACACAAGCACTCACACATGGAACGAAGTAACTCTATAATTATGCACATCACCATCACATAGAGGGGGCATAAAAAAGCTCCATGATATACAGTTTGCTCAGACACATGAAACTTGCAAGAGATCAATAGCAGAAAGAGTCATTCCTTACAACTGATTTGTGGACGACCAAGTCCTCATAACTACAATTTAATTAACCACTTCCCACCCAATGACACTTTTTGACGCCTTGGGAAAACATTGTGGGAAGTGAAGAAATTACTTATTTCAAGCAATTTCTTCATTTCCACATAGTGTTTTCTACTCACAAAAACCAGGATTTTTTAAACATTTTCATTTATATGAAAATTTTGTCTTCAACATCTTTCAAATTGGACCAGTCTAAAATTTTGTTGTTTGGTAATGGGTTAAGCCATTGCCTGATGATAAAATTTTAGACTGGTCCAAATTGAAAGAAGCTTAAGACATCAATTTCAGGTTGAAGAAATTTCGAATTTGTTCTTCATTTTGGACATAAAATGTTGTGGATTATGAAGATATTGCATGTGTGTTTTCCAAAGCCTTTTCTTGAAGGGCATAAAAAGGAGGGATTTTATTGGAATGGGTTAATTAAACTGTGGTATTAAGGCTTTGACATTTGACCAAGTCATTGACATTTGACCAGGTATGGGGAAATCAAATCAGGAATAATTTAACTAACAACAAAATGAAATATCAAATAACTTTGCCCAAAATACTTAGAAATTAAAGAAAGACAAACAGATAAGAGGCAAATGAGGGCCTAAGATCGCTCTACTGGAAGAGCAATGCAACAATATTAATTTCAAATGTTACACTCTGGAATGTATATTACTCACTACTGGAAAAAGAAACAATCTAGAAACAGCATAATAATATTTATCCCAATTAACCCATTTCCATACAATAGTTTATTTTTTGACGTCCTTCTAATAAACAAGCATGTTTTTCAATTTCCACATTGATTCTATCCTAAAAGACAATTTTTCTTATAATTTCACCAACCTGAATTTGTTATCTGCAATTTCTTTCAATTTGGACCAGTCTAAGATTTTTTCATGTGGTAATGGGTTAAACCATGCAGGCTGAACAGGACCATACAGTTGACAGATCACTGACCTCGCAAACTGACTCGCTACACTCGGGTAATTAACCCATTACAAGACGGCAAAATTTTAGACTGGTCCAAATTGACAGGAGTTGCAGACGATATTTCAAAGTTTATGAAATTCTATATTTTTTTCAACTTTCTGAGTAGAAAACATTGTGCAAAATGAAGAAACTGCTTTGCACAAGCAATTTCTTTATTTTAGACACTGTTTACCTAATTGCTTTCCTTAGGGGCGTTCAAAAGCATAATTGTGTGGAAATGGGTCAAATTTATTTTTAAATCACTAAACCCTTGTCATACTGAACCAAGAATATTTCGGTTTTAGACAAAGATCAGACTGCACATAAGTGCCGTTTGACCTTAGTCTACACCTCCTATCTGTCTTTTTGAAACCAGAGTTGTCTATGAAATTAATTTTCTAAGGAAGTATTTGCAAAAAATAACAAGTACAATCAGCATTTTGAATTTTATACAATTCTGAAAATGATTTTATTCAGCAGGACAAGAGTTAAGGTTAGAGATACAAAAATAAAAAGGCGAATTGTTGGTTGGCAATCTCAATGTTTCAATCATATAGCAGAGGCAATGGGACAGTGAAGGCCAAAAGTACAATACTGGTGGAAATACCTAATGGTCTGCTGCAACATGAATAAACTTTGGTAACCGACTGAAAAAATGCTTTTACTTAAACACTTTCCTGTTTTGTAAAATTTTAGACTGTTCCAAATTCAATGGTTTTGCGAACAAAAATTCAATTGGGATTCAATTTGAAAAATAACCATTTCGTAGGATAGAAAATATTGTGGAAATAGAAAGTGTTTTTTCAATTATGAATTCATAGGGACGTAAAAAACCAAGATCTGAGCAGGAAAGGGTCAAAGTTAGAGGTAAAAAAGATGGCGTTCAAAAGGAGAAGTGATTTGATTGGTCACTTCATCATCCATGACAAATATCTTAACTCATTACTACACAATGCCCTTTCTCATACCCTGAAGAAAAATAATCATAGAAAAACTTTGTGGGTAAGGAAAAATTAACTGTTTAAAGCAATTTCTATTTTTCTCACAATGTTTTCTACCCTACTCAGCACTTTTATTCGAATTTCAGTGCAAATTAAAATGTCTTCTGCAACTTTATTTCAATTTGGACCAGTCTAAAGTACTGTTGTGTGGTAATGGGTTAGATTTAGCCAATGTGATTGACATGAAATAAATGACCAGCATTTAATTCAATGTTCTGTCTTAAAAAATTTCTTAGTTTCTGGTTAACTTGTCATTAGGGTAAACTGTAAGAAATAGACGTGAACAACACCATGATTATACTTATACAGCTCATCTAGCTTTTATTAAGTAGAGCTTCAATTTATTTATTCATTAAACTACAATTTACTCAAAGTGATGACATAATTTCAAACAGGTCCTAATTTACCCTTAGATTTCAGAAAACACGTAATGTATTAATAGAATTTAGATTGAAAAGTGTAGAAAATATTTTGAGAAAAGGAGACAATGCTGATTACCAAAGTATTTTCTTTTCCGACAATATCTGTCATGCTTTTTTTTTTTTCTAATAATGGGATTGTCAGGTTAAGAGATAACAACAAACACAAAACAGGAACTAAATTAATTTTGATGATCATATTCTTCCCATTTCAACGTCTTTAGATTTGTGTCTGCCTTTGCCCTTTCCATGTCCGTGTGGCGGTCCGACGTGAGATGAATGACTACTTGAGCCGGGATACGGTGGAGGTGGGCCCTGAGGATTCTGGAAGTAAAAAAAAGGAACCAGGGTTAATAAAACTGCCACAACACTATTACGAAATTCACACAAAAATACTGGGCTAAACTGAAAGAAGTTGCAGAGAACCACATTTTTACAGAAATTTTAAAAATTTATTTTTCGGTAGTAAACTTTGAGGATAATGAAGAAATTTCTTGTAAAAAAAAAAACAAAAAAAACCAAGCAATTTCTTCATTTTCTTGATGATTTCAGCCAGTGGAGCTAAAAATTATATTTGGAATTATTTTCATCCCTTTTTTCAGCCATTTTTAATATATAAAATACATTATTATTTGTAACCAGCAAACCATAGAGGGTTTATAAGACAAAGAGTGTTGTTTTGTGAGTATGCAATATGACAGCTTCTCAATCTGTTTGCACAATTTATTGTACATGTAATAAGAAAAGGAAACATATCATTTACATGACTATAATTGACATAACTTGCTCTTTAAGTTGTTGTGACTTTATATTTGAGGAAACATTGTGGAAAAAGAAGAAATTTCTTCTTTTCCCACAATATTTTCTACTACCAAGGATGATTTCATTTCAAATTGCATCCAATTCTCATTGTTGTCTGCAACCTCTTTCTATTTGGACCATTCTAAAATTTCAACAAGAGGACCATGATGGTCCTAAATCGCTCACCTGAGGCATCTCCAAATTACAGTACTTTTTAGTATAAAAAAGACACAACTTGAGCAAAATAAATAAAAGATATATAAGATTTTGGGCTTTGTATACAAAACAATCCAGTAATGCTTTACAATAATAATGAATGCCTTTGGCTTTATAGTTTAATCCATTACCAAACTATCCCAGAATTTGTCACCCTCAGGGAAAACAGGTTTGAAAAATACATAGTGAGAAAGGGAGTGACAAGCAATTTATCCATTTCTCACAGTGTTTTCTACCTGAAATTCTTTGTATTTTGATTTCAATCAAACACTAATTACTGTCTGCAACTTCAATGGATGTAATTTTAGCAACCTTGGTAGAGAACAATCTGGATGAACTATAAATCAAAATATGAATGCATTACAACTTATACATGAGGAGTGGAAAATATTTGAACATGCTCTTATTGAGCGTTTTTCATATCCTTAGATGCCTTGGGAAGGGCCATGTTTGTCAAAAGGATATTAACATGGTAGATAACAATAATGTTATCCTTTGTTTTTAATGCAAATGCTCTGGAACCTATTTTTAAGAAGAATTCTTTCAATGCAATTTACGCAATTTTCAACCCCAGGAACAGAGACATTTTTTATCCTAAGAGCAAATTTTCCTGTTACATAGTACAAAATTATTTAGTCATGCTACATACCAAATATGTATGCCCTTCACCTTATTTTTCAGAAGGAGAAGACTTTTGATGTTGCTCTAATTGGGCGTTTTCAAAAAATTTTGACCTCTGGGGCAGTGCCATGTTTTATCCCAGTGCTAAAATTTTAGCTAACATGGTAGGGAACCATCTGGATATGCTATATACAAAATATGAATGACTTAGACTTTTTAGATTGGGAGGAAAAGACTATTGAACATGGTCTAATTGAGCATTTTTACTAACTTTGGACACCCAGGGAAGGGGTGTTTATTAACCTACAAGCATAATTTGATCAAAACAGATAGATAACAGCCAGGCTATGCTACACTCAAAATATAAATGCCCTCCTCCTTAAAATGAAGAATTTTTTTTAACATATTCAAATCTTGGACCCCTAGTGCAGAGCTTTTTTTGACCTGAAGAAGACAACTTTTAGTGATATGGTACAAAACCATCTAGTTATGCCCCATACCAAATATGAATATCCTAGACCTTATAGTTTAAGAGGAGAAGTCTTTTGAAATTGCTCTAATTAAGCATTTTTCCAAACTTCATACCTCAGGGGCAGGGCAATTTTTGACCCCAGAGATTAAATATCTAAAAAAACTTGGTTGAGAACAATATGATTAAGCTCTATATAAAATATAAATGCTTTTGGCCTTGTAGTCTGTGAAAAAAAAGACAACAAAGATTTTCTAAAATTTCCCATTTTCATATGCCGCAGTTACAAGAGTTCACGGAATTAAATTCTTTTGTAGAACTTCACCCAAGGAACATCCCTGCAAAGTTTCAGCTTGATTGGCCTACTGGATTAGGGGGAGAAAATTTTTAAAGATTTTTACAGATTTACTTAAGTTTCCCATTTTCACATGCCGCGGCAACCAAAGTTTTTGACGGAATTAAATTCTTTTAACAACTTTTGTAGAACTTCACCCAAGGAACATCTCTGCAAAGTTTCAGCTTGATTGGCCTACTGGATTAGGGGGAGAAAATTTTTAAAGATTTTTACAGATTTACTTAAGATTCCCATTTTCACATGCCGCGGCAGCCAGTGTTTTTGACGGAATTAAATTCTTTTAACAACTTTTGTAGAACTACACCTAAGGAACATCTCAGCAAAGTTTCAGCTTGATTCGCCTACTGGTTTAGGAGGAGAAGATTTTTAAAGATTTTTACAGATTTACTAAAGATTCCCATTTTCACATGCCGCGGCAGCCAGAGTTTTTGACGGAATCAAATTCTTTTAACAACTTTTGTAGAACTTCACCCAAGGAACATCCCTGCAAAGTTTCAGCTTGATTGGCCTACTGGTTTAGGAGGAGAAAATTTTTTAAAGAAATTGTGGACGGACGGACAGACGGACAGACGGACGGACGGACGACGGACAACGACCAATCACAATAGCTCACCTCGCACTTTGTGCTCAGGTGAGCTAAAAACGGGAAAGGGTTAAATAGTAATTTATTCAATCTAACTTGAAATAGGCATTTAAGATGAAGAGAATATTTTTTGTTTTCATGGAGGTATGAACCGAAAAACCTAATCACACAATGTATGAATCCACTTCGCGTATTCATACAGTGTGATTAGGTTTTCGGTTCATACCTCCATGAAAACAAAAAATATTCTCTTCATTTCTTATAATATAATAGTATCGAGCAAAAAAAGGGCAAAAAAATTACGATGTTTGATACCTTTTTTGTATTGGACTATTTTGTGTGGAAGCATACAAATAGCTGTGCGCTCAAAATTTTGTTCGTGGAGTTATGAATAATTTTTTCGACCAATCAGAACGCCCAATTTTGATAGACAAAACAAAATATTAGATTATTCAAAAATGCATTTAGAATCATCCCCTTATTGGGATAGATTGCTCTTTTGATAAAGAACATATATTCCAATTGAATGAGCTCAGTAATACCATAGATATTACAAAATTTCATAAGTTTTTGGATGACACTGACGCAGACGACAACCTGGCCATAGCAATACCTCGGGTCTTCTCAGAAAACAGCCGAGTTAAAAACTGATGTAAAACTTAGAACAATTAGGATAACCTGAAAATGATTAACCCTTTCCCGTTCAAATACGGGATTTTACGATCCTGTGATTTTATACATGAGAAAACATTGTGGAAAAAGAAGAAATTGCTTGTAACAAGCAATTTCTCCTTTTTCCACAATATTTTCTACCACATAGGATGGTTTCATTTCAAATGGCATCCAGTTTTCATTGTCGTCTGCAAACTCTTTCAATTTGGACTAGTCTACAATTTCCAGAGAAAGGGTTGAGATGACATTGATAGCCATTCAACAAAAATCCAATTCCAGTAGAATCCCTAGTATCATGACTTTCACAGTGTTTAAGTTGAAATTAATTTAATTTTAAGTTGAAATTAAAGTATTAGACAAAAAGATGCTATCCAGAAAATTGCTGTACAAAATTGGTAACTAAACAGTTATACTAAAATGTTTATTTTATCCATTTCCAGATAATTCTGCTTTTTTAGGCCCTTAAAGAAAACAAGAGGACCATGATGGTCCTATATCACTCCCCTGAGTATGATGGCCGAGAGCAATATGATAAATACAAAATATCAAAGCTCTACACCTAATTATTTTGCAGCAGATTTTTAAAGAATTTCTCTTTTAATCCTAGGTATATCAAAGATCCCAAAATATAGGGCTAATTTCCAAAGTACAGTAATTCTCTGAAGTATTTTGGTAGAGGATCAATAGCCAATGATACATACCAAATATCAAAGCTCTAGGCTTAATGGTTTAGGAAAAGATAATTTTCAAAGATATCCTTCTTTATTCCTATCTAAAATCAGGGACTAGAAGCAATTTCTAAAGTAAACACCATGTTATCTACCCCAAAGGTAGAAAAGATCTAAAATTTCATAAGCTTTTAATTGTTGTTTGCAACTCCTTTCAATTTTGACTAGTCTAAAATTTTACTGTCTGGCAATGGGTTAATATTGGAGTACAACTACAAGCTTACATACCACTCAAACAAAAATTGACCTTTCCAGGGTTAACTAAAACAAGAGGGCAAAATGGCCCTAGATCTCTCAACCCAGTTCTTGATTGAATAAAAAACGTAAGTGAAACATCATAAAGGGTTAAAATCAGTATACATACAAACTATTGAGCTAGCGACATGATTTTCTTGCAATCAGATGATAACAATAGGGGGCATCACCTGACAAATACTCGGACAAAGTTCAATAAAGATTAAGCCAAAAATCATGCCTCTAGAGTGTAAAGTAAATAAGTCTATTAGGTCTCTTTTTATTAATTTTCGTACAGAACAGTGCAGTTTTCATTAGGATTCATCCTGATGAACTAACAAACATTCTGACCAAGTTTCATAAAGAATGAACCATAAAATTTGGCTTTGAGTAATGTTAACTGTAGAATTGTGAATGAGGCCCTTTTCCCATGTTTAAAACTGAACAGTAGCATTTTCAATAGGGATCATCCTCTTGACTTGAATACAATCAGATATAGTTTAATCCAGATTAATATAGCGCCAAAATATTAGCCAAAGAAAATGTCATTTAAATGCCTTGTATCCTGTGCTTTTTCTATGGAACCTTCCCATTTTCAATAACATTCTTCCTTAAAAGACATAAGTATCATTCTGAGCAACTTTAATCAAAATTGGGAAAGAATTGTTGCAACTAGGGTGTAAAGAAAGAAATAAGATTTTTGGCCGCTTTTTCCGAGTTCTCCAATGTTACCATCCCATTTTCAATAAGGCTCATCCTTAAGACCTATACATGACTGTCAATCTGAGCAAGATTGGTCTTAAACTGTGGCCCTTAGAGTGAAAATACTTTTGAATGAATGAATGGGGTAACACACCACTTTAAACAGTATTTCAGTCATATTGCAATGGCTGGAGCACCTAACCATGGATTCCTGGTATTTCTCACACAAGTACTACCACTACATTCTTTCTGACTCTCAAGTTTCCACTTAGGTTTACGATTATCCACCCACTGGTGCAAGACAAATGTAAGAAAATAATATTTGCAGCAACTTGGGATCAAACCCTGGACTGATGTTGGATGACATTCAACAGACATTTAAAGATCACAAAAGATCAAAATATATTTTTCTGACAAGATTATCCTAAATCAACAATTTAACAAAAGAAAAATAACAAAGTAAAAAGGTTCTGAATTAAACACCACACCTAAATATCATTTTTTTCATAGAAAATTCTTACCCTATATGTGGATATCATTCAGTGCATAGCTGTTATTTCCCTATTTAAGTAAAAACTGTTTCCTTTAATTTCATGAACTTTTTAATATGTACTCCTTCACAGTCTATTATTACATCCAGTAATGTATGTATGGGGTTGACAGCTGATGTCAATTAGCATGCTAGAAACGAATAAAAGAACTGAGCATGAAGGTACATCAGCTCTCCAGGAGTCACTTATTGACAAGTCTCCCAATTGGAAAATTTATATACATAATTTTGAAATGGTAATGAAGGGTGGCTACAGACTAAAACGATATATTGATAAAGTACATATAAAATTAACAAGAGGATCATGATGGTCTTTAATAGCTCATCTAGTCTCTAACAATCTCTGTTGTCTTTATGGCTCCCTTTGCTTTGTATTTTACTAGGAAGTATTTCTTAACCCCAGGGCTTTTAGTAATGAGAAAATTTCTCTGAAACTTAGTGCCAGATTTAGTATGCATACTGAGCAATTTGAAAATATTTGAGCAAAAATTATGGCTTTTAGATAATTGTTTTCTAAAGATATTGCATAGTGACAAAGTTCTTCAGAAATGCAAAACCTGTTTTCACAGTTGATGTAACTAAAAATTATCAGCACTATTAACTCAGTTGGTAGAGCTTTCCCCTTCAAACCTCCAGATTGTGGGTTCATCCCCAGGCTGGAATTATTAACTATTTTTTCAGATAAGATGTTCATCCGAGGCTTCATGTGATGGTCCTTTGTCCATCAAGCACATTAAAGAACCATGTAGGGCTCTTAGCAGTTTTATCCTGTATCCTTGCACTATCCCCTGTAACAACTAACCATTTTCAAGGACTTTCTATAGGTAAAGATATCATCAAGATATATTCTGAACAATGTTGAAAATATTTGAGCAAAAATTGTGAATTTCAGAGCAAAATCAAGGATTTTCTTAACTTGACCTAATGACTTCATTACCCAAATTCACCATAAATTTCAATTTATGATATATTTTGAACTAAGGATCATATCTGTGAATTTTTTATATTCTGCCTACTAGGAGGAGGAAACACACAGTCAGACAGACAACAGACACTCATCAATGACAGTAGCTCACTGTGAGCATGTTGTTCTCATGGGGGATCAAAAGGACAGGATTCTAGTTTTGACCAAAACTGACATTATAAAGCACTGAAAACAATTAATTGCGTCAGAATTTGTGTAAAAGTATCTGTGTGAAACCAACTGATATTAACAATTAGAACTTGGGTTATCATTATTTTGAAGCAACCATAAGTACTCCAAGTTATCATTATTTTGAAGCAACCATAAGTACTAACATATACTTTTGGTCAGAAGAAAGGAAAATAACTAAAGTTTTTCATAACTGTAAGTATGCTAAATTTGACTTAATTCTATTTTAGTGAAACAAGAAAGAGCCCAAAGACCAAACGGCAAAAGCCAAATTTAAAGAACTTTCTTAGCTTACAGAACAGAATAAGAAGAGTTTTACCCATTCACACAGAGTGATGCTTCTGACGCCATCAAGAATAACAATTAACCCTTTCCTGTTTTTTGACAATTTAGACCGGTCCAAATTGATAAGGGTTGCAGACGACAATGAAATTTGATGCAATTTGAAATGAAACCATCCTATGTGGTAGAAAATATTGTTGAAAAAGAAGAAATTGCTTGTTACAAGCAATTTCTTCTTTTTCCACAATGTTTTCTCAAGTATAGAATCACAGCTCCGTAAAATCCCTTATTTGTACGGGAAAGAGTTAAGAAAACACTGCAGAAAATCAGAATTAAAATATCTGTTTATATTTACATCATTTTCCTAAATGTTTTCTACCCAGAAGATTGTAAAAATTCGAAATTTCATGAAAGTTTAAATTGCCGTTTGTAACTCCTTTCAACTTGGACCAGTCCAAAATTTTGTCATTTGAGAATGGGTTAAGGATGGCAGTATAAAACATTCAAATCTTATATTTCTTTTTTACCCATTATTGTAGAAACATAATTATTTTAACTCATTACCAGATGGCAATATTTAAGATTGATCCAAATTGAAAGGAGTTGGAGACAATTTGAAGTTTATGAAATTTTAGATTTTTTCCACTTTCTGGGTAGAAAACATTGTGGCAAGCAATTTCTTCAATTTTTACAATTATCGTTTTTGAAGGGTGTCCAAAGGCCTCATTGTGTAGGAATGGATTAATGAACTTTACATTTAAGACTGGTCCAAATTGAAAGGAATTGCAGACATCAATTCAAAATTCATGGAATTTTAGATTTTTTCAACTTTCAGGTCAATAACATTGTTACAAGCAATTTCTTCATTTTACACAATGTTTTCCCAATTGTTTTTCTTGAAGGGCGTCCAAATTGGTTCAGGAAGAATTACAGTCAGACTTTGTTCCTATTACTTACAATTGACCAATCTCGGCTGTCAATCAAATAATTTAGACAACCAATGAAATTATCAATTAAGACTTGAAGTTCAGTTTAAACTCCAACATTGGCCACCATTTTGGTGAATCATTTTTGTTGGTTTGATGACTAAAAGTCGTAACAACAGCTTATTCAAGCTGTAGTTACAAAGTTGAGGTCATCAACCAACCATTCTACTTATTTGTAACATGCTACTGGGCATAAAATTTGCAAAATAACGCAGTTAAAAATTGAAGCTAAACTCCCTGTCGGAGTCCATAGGCAGGGAAAAATGAGTGGGTGGGGCCAGCCATTGGTCAATCAATGTCAATATTAACCCATTCCCATAAAATCCGTCTTTTTGACACCCCTCAAGAAAAAGGCTTATGAAAACATTCTGGAAAAAGAAGAAATTACTTGTTATAAGCAATTTCTTTCTTATACACCTTGTTTTCTACCCAAATTGAGAGAGATTTGTTAAATTCCATCAGATAAAAATGTCCTCTGCAACTTCTTGCCATTTTCTGGTAATAGGTTATGAATACAATATGTCTGTAGAAGAAGGAAACATTTAATAATTGTCTGTAGGGTGTGTTAAAGAAGAATGTTAATCCAATCTACAATCAGTTATTATGAGCAAAAAAACATTCCTGCAATCTTTCTTATTTGTGACATATTAAATGAAAGGAACCACCACTAGGCAGACAGCAGACTATTCAGCATAAAGTCAGAACAATTTTGCTTTAACCCATTCCCATACAGCAAAATTTTAGACTGGTCAATTCTTTCTTTTTTCAAACTTTCTGGGTAAAAGGACGTTCTTCAAAATGAAGACATTCACTGCTTGTTGCAAGCAATTTCTTCATTTTCCACAATGTTTTCCAAAGTTTTTTTCTTGAGGGGCGTAAAAAGGAGGGATTGAGTTGGAATGGGTTAAGTTATTACCACAAAGAGGACATTTCAATGATCAGAAAAATATGAAAATTCTTCATTTCCTACATCGTTTTCTTCTCTGAACAAAAAACAAATTTCATGAACTTGGAATGATCATCTGTAACTTCTTTGTATTTGAACCATTCTGGTGTGTAATGGAAATGGATCAAGTAGAATAGATGAAGAAGATAATTTTTCAAATAAAGATGGCAGGATTGTTTTTGACTAGTTGTACAGTCCATTCAATTCAGCCGAGTTATCTTATAATTTAGACATTTCTTGATTTAACCCATTACCAGATGGCAAAACTTTAGACTAGTCCAAATTGAAAAGAGATGCAGACAACAATTTCAAGTTTATTAAATTTTTGATTTTTTAAACTTTGTGGTTTGAAAACATTGTGGGCAATGAAGAATTGCTTGGTTCAAGCAATTTTTTTTCATCTTATAAAATGTTTTCCAATTGCTTTTCTTGAGGGGCGTCTAAAAGCATCATTGTGAGGGAATGGGTTAAAACTTATGACAATAATTCAAGACTAATAAGTTACATTCCCTAAATATTGATTCAAAAAAGTTATCATGACAGGGATATTTCTTATCAGGCAATTAAATTTTTATGTGTAGAGTAGTTATGAAAGATTTTAACCCTTGTTATATTGAAAAAAGTCCTTTTTAAAAAATGTTTTGAAATTAAATGGTTGATGGCACTGGTCCGGGTCAATATCTTGTCTAGAAATTGATCTCATGAACAATTCTAACTTCAAAAGGACAAACAAGTGTACATTAAAATCAGACGCCCCTCAAGAAAAACAATTGGAAAAACATTGTGTAAACTGAAGAAATTGCCTTTATCAAGCAATTTCTTCATTGTTCACAATGTTTTCTACCTAAAAAATTGAACAAATTTGTAGTCTCATAAATCTTAGATTGTCATCTGCAACTCCTTTCAATTTTGACCAGTGTGAAATTTTGCTGGTTGCTCATGGGTTGAATGCCACCTCGTAAGATTTAACTTAATTCAAAAGAGACTGAAGAAAAATAAAACTATTTAATATAATTTCATTATAAGAGCAAACAAGATGTGTTTGTGAAACACAATGCCCCACATCTAAACCTTATAACATGACTTGACCTTGACATGAGGAGATGTGTATTATGGAGATGTATCATCATGCCAGATATGAGCATTGCATCTTGAATAGGGTGGTAGTAACTGGCAATATCATGTTTTTTGATTAAGTTTTGCAGACAGACAGACAGACCAACAGATAGATGACAGATAGACGGACAACGGTTAAACAATAATGCCCCCTGATCTTTCGATGCAGGGGCATAAAAAAAAAGGTTTGGTCTGTTGTACTGCAGAATTACACATACTTGGCTGAACTAAATCAGTTGAACTGTACAAAGGAGCCTGTGTATGACATTTTCAACAATTGACCAATTACTGCTGTCAATCAAAATAACAATCAACCAATCAATTTTTTCAATTTAACTGGAAGTGCATTGTGAACTCCAGACATTTTAATTATAGGTCATAGTTTCTGCTCATAAAAAATGAATTTGTAATGTTTAGGTATTATTAGGCTTTGCTTTTTGCTTTATGTTGATAGACATATATATTTTTTCAATCTAGCATTTATAGATATCTCAGTAAAAATGACATGTTGGAGGTTGGGTGCGGCTGTTGATCCATCAATTTCTCAAATCAGCAAACAAAATTTAAGACCGGTCCTAATCGACTCAGACCTGTTTACAAAACTGACTCAGTTTCTAACTCATTTGAAACAAAGACACTTTTTAAAACCCCTAAAGAAAAACAATTGTAAAAATGTTTGGTTAAATGAAGAAATTGCCTGCAACAAGCAATTTCTTCATTTTTTCTCATTTTTTTTCTACCCAAAAAATCTAAATTTCATAAAGTTTATATTGTTTTCTGAAACTTCTTTCTCTTTGGTTGATTAATTGTACACCAGTACTACCACAGCATCCTTTCTGAGCCTTCAGCTACTAGCTCAACCTATTTAGGTTTACGTTTATCTACCAATTGATTGGAGACAATTATTGGGAAGGATATTTGCTTGATGCGACCAGGGATCATGCTTAAGTGTCTGACACCCTACTAAATGAGCTATGGCTACTGCCCCTTTAAACTTGGACCTGTCTAAAATTTGGTAACTTAGAGTAAAAACATAACTACAGCTTATTCAATGTTGTTTGATGTTAAGGTCACCAACTAACCATTTTAATTTTTTATTACATGCTACATGTTACTTGAAATGAAATTTCGCAAAACAACTCCAAATAATAAGGAAGTAGGATTTCCTTTTGAAATGGGCAATTGACGGTGCCAGCAACGAGGCAATGGTCAAATATCACACACAGGTTCCATTGAAACTACAATTACAAACTAAACACATTGTCAGTAGGTATCTTACATCTGCCAGGAATCTTGGAAAATTCAATTTGTCCCTAGAAATTGATACAAATAGTTGAACATGCAATACTGATATTCATTAACCCTTATCATGCTGAAGCCAGAGTATTCCTGTTTTGGCAGAAGGTACAGACAAAGATCAGCCTGCACATAAGTGCAGTCTGATCTTAGTCTACACCTCCTGCTTGTTTCTTCAATCAAGAGTAGTTTATAACATAAATTTTCAAAATAGATTTTGACTCTTACTTGAGCGCCTAGTGCTTTCAGGCCTTTGATTTTAATTCAAATTCAGATAAGTGTTTCATTCAGCATGACTAGGGTTAAAAGTGTATTATCTCCTTATGTTGTTTAATCATAACTATTATATCATGCATAACTAACATTTCATGCATTCATTCAGTGCTATGTAACAAGACATTAATAAAGATTATCATTGTACTATTAACTAAGTTTCCTAGATACTAAAATCATACCTTAGTGTTTGGTTCAAAATTTACAACTAAATATAAATAAGTTACTTATGATATGTCAAACTTTAATCTTAGTTAAACTTGTAATAACCCACTACCACACAATACCACTTTTGGATGCATAGAAAACAAAAACAACCCCAAAGCACAGTGGAAAATGAAGAAATTTATAATTACAAGAAATTTCTTTCCACAATGCTTTCTACCACAAATTATGAATATTTTCAAAATTCAATCAACTGAAAATTGTTGTCTATCATTTCTTTCAATTTGAACCAGTCTAAAATTTTGCCTTGTGGGAACGGATTCTTAAAGAGTTATTCCCCTTGTTGGTATAGACTGCTCTTTCGAAGTGAAGATATAATCAAGTGATTGTGTTCAGTAATAACAGAGATATCAAATTTTCATTTTTCTTAGGATAACGTTGACGCAGACGCTGACTACGACCTACCCACAGCAATAACTTAGGTTTTCTCCAGCCAAGCTAAAAATCTTAGGCTTTCTGACTACAATACCTGGTCTGTGTTCAGAATGACCAAACCATCCTTCAATGCATATTTTATAACCAGTGAAGCTCTTTTCTCAAAATCAAAAAAGGATAAGGAATTCGGGCTTAGATCAGTACTGTTGTGTGAAAGTAAGGTAAAATTGTATGATTGTGTGTATTGTTTGCTTTTAACTTTTGTCATGCTGATCCAGGAGTATTCCTGTTTTTGCAGGAGGTATAGACAAAGATCAGAATGCACAAAAGTGCAGTCTGATCTTAGTCTATACCACCTGCCTATACCTTTTGCACAGTATTTCTGAAATTAATTTTCAAAAGAAATACAATTCCTCCAAGAGGGCTTCCAGTGCTTTTGTTTAAAGCATTATAGGAAACCATTTTTTTCTGCATGACAAGGGTTAATACTATCAAAGGAAAAATAAGGGTTATGTTTCTGGTTTGCCTTTTTCGTGATTGAGTAAAGCAAAATATTTTTTATGATCAATTTGTGTAGGTATTACTATTCACAATTTTTTACTGGTCTGCAGTTGCAGATCACAATTTCAAGTTGACAGAATTTCAAATTTCACTTTCATTCTTGGATGAAAAAAATGCTGAAAATGTAGAAATTGCTTGTAGCAAGCAATTTCTACATTTTCCAACTGTTTTCCTGAACTTTTTTGTTGGGGGTTGTAAAAAGGGGAGAATGTGTGAAAATGGGTTAACCCATTCCAACTCATTGACGCTTTTTGACTCCCCCAGAAAAAAAAAGCTTTGGTAAAACAATGTTGAAAATGAAGAAATTGCTTGTTACAAGCAATTTCTTCCTTTTCCACATTGTTTTCTACCAAAATGTTGAAAAAATCCAAAATTTCATAAACTTTAAATTTTCGTCTGCAACTTCTTTCAATTTGGGCCAGTCTAAAATTTTGCTGAGTGGGAATGGGTTAAGGATTCATGCTAAAAGCAGTAACAATCTTATTTCAAAGTCCAAAATTTTACAGTAGGAAAGACAGAGTCTTAACTCTTGTGCAGCTCATTGAAATTTCTTAACCCAGTCCCACATAGAAAAAATATAGACCAGTCCGAAATTGAAAGAATATGCAGACGACAATTTTAAGTTTTGCTTGATACAGATTACTGAATTAATAAAGTACAATTTCTCCTAAAGCTTGGGAACAAAGGTAACTGCTTATATTTGGGATTGTCTGCAAAGCTCCATGGGTAATTACGGGGCTGCATATACAAACCATCGGTGTAGCGGCGCCGGTTTTCATACAAAGCAATTGGAGCTACCTCATTCTTCTTCTACATATTTCAATATGCAAAAACATAATAAGCACAGAAGGTGAATACTTCATAACAGTAGTGTAGAAACAAGTATGGCATGATTATCTACTTGTCCAGAATTAAAACAAACTTGCCCACAAAAAACTGAAGAGATAAATTTTGATGAAACATTGATGGTAATGAAGAAAATGCTGGAATCCAGCATTTTCTTCATTAATAACAATATTTTCTATCCTTCAATTTACAATGATAATTTTCCAATATGTAGCTAGTTATCTTTGATATCTATTTTGTACCATTCAAAGATTTCCTTAGTATTCACTTGTCCCTTGAAAAGTGGCCATAACTAATGTACTTGACCACAGGTAGCAAAGCCCATCTTAGACAAGACATGCGGGGAATTCTACATCCCACAAATCATTCTAACTCAATCAACGGAGGATATTTTGTTTGTTTAATCCATTACCACACAACAACATTTTTCGCTGTTCGAAACTGAAAGTAATTTATTGTCGACAATTTTTAGTTCATGGAATTCTAAAAATCTTTGCCTTTTTAGATGGAAAGATTTGCCTTTTGGGGTAGAAAACATAGTGCATAGTGAAGAAATTGCCTTCTTTATTTGTTAGCCCATTACCAGATAGTAAAATTTTAAACTAGTCCAAATTCAAAGAAGTTGAAGACCACATATTAACTAATTACCAGACAGCAAAATTTTAGACTGGTCCAAATTCAAAGAAGTTGCAGATGACAATTTAAACTTTATGAAATTTAGATTTTTTCAACTTTCAGCCTTGTACTTGTTGCTTTATGCTTACAGCTTGTTACAAGCAATCTCTTCATTTCATAAAATGTTTTCCCAATTGTTTTTCATTATTAGGTGTCAAAAAGTTGTGTGCAAATGGATTAAAGTTGAAAAAATTTCAATCTTTTTTTTCGTCTATTTGAGTAAAAAACATTGTTGATTATGAAAAGTGCTTTTGACTATGTTTGCTAAAGCTTTTTCTTGAGGTGCAAAAAAAAAAGCGTTTTTGTGAGGAAATGGGTTAATATGTTTTTTACTTATATGTATCAAGCTGTGTAGTACATTATAAAATGATCAAGGCCATCCTTATCCAATATTTTTTAACCCATTCCCACACGATCCCACTTTTTGATACCCCTGAAGAATTTTTTTTAGACAACATTGTTGAAAATAAAGATATTCCTTGTTACAAGCAAATTCTTCAATGTCTAGAATATTTCTTCCCCTAAAAATATTTTTTTTTAGAATTATATGAACTTGAAATTGTTGATTGCCAATTTTTCAATTTGGACCGGTCTAAAAATTTTGTTGTATGGTAATGAGTTAAGCAAGGTATAATAGGTGTTGTTATTCATCTGTTTGTTGAGCTGATTTTTCTCAATGAGTTAGGCAAATTAAATTAGGCAAATTAAATTATATACTTCTTGTCACCTAAAAATTATATCCAGTATAACAAATTAAGCAGTTAGGTAGAAAATTATATGGTATGTCTTTTATATATGTAGTATCTATGTAGTACCTGCCTAACTTCGTTGTTTAATACATTACCAGATTGATACTATTTTATTCAGGTCAAAATTCAAAGACATTGCATGCAACAAATTATAGTTGATAGAATTCTAGACATTCTTCATCCATTTTGGTAGAGGCATTTAATCATTTTCTACAATGTTTTCCACAGCATTTTTCACCAATAGGCACAACAAGTGGGATTGTGTGGTAATGTTTTAAAAGCATACTTTGTGATACAGCATACCCAAGTTAGGCATTTAGACAGGCTGAGAAGGTGTTAGTTTATGATCTCTTAGATATCCATTTCTGTATGCTCATGTTGGAAGTGTGCATGTTTACTTCTAAAATATTTTTTGCATATTGACTATGACATGCATCATATTGAGTGCACTCAAGTCCGGCAGTTAAATAGGTGTGAGCTCACCTCCTATGCAACTTAATTATTTTGTTAAACTCAAGTTAGGCAGTTATAAGACAATATGGGTGCATGGTAATTCTTACCAAAGTGTAATACAGAGAAGAATCTATCTAGTGCTGCAAATATAATTCAGTCTTAATTTTCTATCATGGAAAAATGATTTCTATAAATTTGTTACAGACACTATGTTACAGTTACTGTTCCATCCATCTTAATAAAAGAATTGTTTATTCAAAGGTAATTGATTCATTGTGTCTGTCAATCAAATAAGCCATAGTCAAATCAAATCAAACATTTAAACTCAAGATGAACTCAAACAATGGTTGACATTTACAAGAAGCATTTTCGTTGCTTAAGCAAATTAAATATGGTGACCGCCAATCAACCTATCTATTTTTGTTACATGTTACTGACCATAAATTTTGCAAAATAATTACGTTTAATACCCTTTCCTGTTCAATCCCTGGATTTTATGTCCCTATGATTTTATAATTGAGGAAACATTGTAGAAAAAGAAGAAATTGCTTGAAACAAGCAATTTCTTCTTTTTCAACAATATTTTTAACCCTATTGAATGGTTATTTTTCAAATTCAATCCACTATAAATTTTCGTCTGCAAAACCTTTGAATTTGGACTGGTCTAAAATTTTGCAAAACAGGAAAGGGTTAACATCCAAGTTAAGATTCTTGTCAGAGCTCAAAGCCTGTGTCAGGGAACTGTCAATTGCAAGGCTTTTCCAAGTTTCTATACAATCTAAAGGCATTTCAAATAGTCTTCAAATCATTACACACAATATCAAGGTCAGAACCAAACATTGAACCCACCATATTTAATATGAGCACAGTAATCATTTAATGTTGTCACAGTAACAAACGGTTGACTTTTCATTTTCACCTTCTGAAGAATTGAACTTCAAACTGTCTTTCAAATAGATTCATATCATCTTTTGAATTCACTTGTCCTATACAGATGAGGGTGGGGGTAAACAAAGGTTATTGATTTAAAAACTTTATTCAAGACAGCCACTAATAAGGGTGCAAACAACCTGTCAAAGGCAAAAGCAACTAAGAACAAAGGTGGTTTTATCACATGTTATATCTTTACATGACTGTTAGAAAATAAGGGTTGGATTGGATACAGTATTAATTCAAATCATTATGTGGCATGAATGCAGAATGAGACAATGCAATACTGCTGGCAGCAAAAACTGACCGTAATGTACTATTTTGACAAATAAAAAACATGTTACTAGTCCACATGACCGTTAGATAAATGGGTGGGGTGCATTCTCTATTTTTGTCTATGCACTTTAGAACTCACCGAGTATGGATAATCCCTATACCCCCTTTCTTTTTGATGCTATCAAGTAAAGAATATGTGTAAAAGATATGATCTTGCAAACTAGCCTAATTATTCAAACTATGAGGCATGGTTACATAAATTGCAACCAACCTTTGTCATACTGAATGAAAACAGGAAATATAAGAAAATGATATGATATAAAATCCTTTGAAAACTGCATTTAACCTGTTACACAACGACAATAACTAAGACTGGGTCAAATGGAAAGGAGTTGCAGACAATAATCTAAAATGTATGAAATTTTAGATTTTTCTATTTTCTGGATAGAAAACATTGTGTAAAATGAAGGAATTGCTCTTCATTTTGCACAATGTTTTGCTAACTGTTTTTCTTGAGGGGCATGAAAAAGGGTCATTGTGAGAGAAAGGGTTAAACTATAGGGCTGGCACCACTGGATGCACTAGCTATTGGTATTTATTTTTTTTTAAGATTTTATTTCATAAACAACTCTTGGTAGAAAAGGACATACAGATTAAGACTAAGACTAAGATCAGACCACATATAACTTGCAGGCTGATCTATGTCTTAACCACCTGTCAGAACAGGAATATTCCAGCTTCAGCATGACAAAGGTTAAAGCTTATGAGAATAAATCAAGCCAGGAATACAACTTGTAGGTATAAGGGTTTAGCTTTGGAAGCATTTGTTGTGAACTATTATAACACAATGGGATTTTTATTTATTATTCCGAATTTAATCGATTCATTCACTTGTCATCTTACTGTGTGAAGAAGTTGAGTACCTAGCTACAGAGGGAAAAGCCAAAACTTGATCTGACTGGGTGGATGCCTGATTGGAGTATTTCCACATGAATATAATTGCTGGATATGTGACGTCTACACAAATATTCATCGAAAAACATGGAAATTTGATTGCCGAGATAGTTAAAGCAATTGTTTCAAAATATTTAAATGTCTTAAGTATTGTTTTAACAAGAGTTGTCAGCAAACAACAAAGCTTGCCCTATTGAGCGACTGTCACAAAACAAAATGAAAAGATCACTAAGTGTGTCTTGCATGGATGTCAGGGGAAATACTAAATGAGGTCGAGAGAGCCTAATATCATGAGAGATTAAATTATTAAGTTGATATATTTTCCATTCATATACTGGATGTTTTTTTATTAAAAGGGGGGGGGTATTGATTTTAATCAATTTGATATATTATGAAATATACTATCATTAGTTCAAAGGTCACAGTACCAAGGACCTTTGTTACAGGTGAAAGACTATCACCTAGCAAGTGAAGATATGAAGTATGATTGATCTAGGTATAGGCATTCAGAAAAATATGAGTCAGGTTAAAGTTTTCAATTAAGGTTTTTGGTTAAAATTTTTAAAACCATGTCAAGGTCACAAGGTCATTGAGACATAGCTGCTGGTCTCAACTGGAAGCCCATCCCCTGATGAGTGTTATGGTAAAATATAAATCCTTTCTATTGATAGAAAAAAAATCTTTAATGAGATGCGGCAGCTAACACTGACATCCTAGAGTATGACACTAGCTCATGTAAGACTTTCATCTCGGGTGAGCATAAAACGAGAAATTACTTGTTACATAAAAATATCTATATAATTTTTTGAGGAGCATAAAACATATTTGCAAATGTTTGGCCATCTTATTTCGGTTGAATTAATTTTTCAGACTGTATAGTTTATTTTCTGAATTCTGGCTCCATCACATTAATTATGACCCACTAAAGGTAGGAGAAGAAAAGTATGAAATACCATAATTTACACAGTAAGTAATCTTCATTAATTAAACATTGATAATTCTAGAGTAAAATTAACCCCGATCATGCTGATCCCAAAGTACTCCTGTTTTGATAATAGCTTTTGCAAGTATGTAGACTAAGATCAGCCTGCACAGATGTGCAGTCTGATCTTTGTCTCCACTACCTGCTTATTCTTTTAGCTTTGAACAAATTTTTACAAAAAAGGAGATCTAAATTGACAAAAAAATAAAATTTCATGAAGAAAAGATAAATTTTCAGCAGGACAAGCTTTAAAGTACAATTAATTCTCTTATAATTATGTCGCTCTGTGTAACAGTAGTCTTCTGTGAAAAATGCCAACAAAAGTAAATTCTGCAATCAGCATTATGTGGTATATAAACAATACAACTTTAAGACTTACGAAAGGAAACAAATACTTTTACTATACGAATAAAAAATCAAGTTGGAGATTTGACTCACCTGAGGATATCTTACTTGCTGCGGTGCTTGAGCTTGTGATGGATTTTGGCGGTTAGGGTTCCGCCGTCGACGTAATGTCATTGTCTCGCTAAGTTTACGAGCTGGTTTTGCTTTTGGATTTGAGCTCGGTGTGTGAACTGCACAAAATTTTATGAAAAGCCCCATGGCCAGGACTAAACCTACACCCATGAGAAGTACAGCCCACCAATTTTCCTGAAATGAGATAAAATACATTTACATAGATATCATATGGCCAGAACTAAACCTACACCCATAATATATATTCAAATAATTTAAACTTTAGTTTTGTCAATAAGTGTTTTGATTGGCCAAAAAAATTATTCATAACTCCATGAACAAAGTTTTGTGCACACAGCTTTTTAGTATACTTCCGACAAAAGTAGTTCTATGCAAAAAGGATCAAATTTGTAAAGTTTTGGGTTTGTCTTGCTTGATGTTATTAGAATTCTAAGAAATGATTAGAATATATTGTTTTAACCCATTCCCACACAACAAATTTTTAGACTAGTCCAAATTGAAAGAAGTTGCAGACGACAATTTCAAGTTGATGAAATTTTAATTTTTTTCGTCTTTTTAGGTAGAAAACATTGTGTAAAATGAAGAAATTGCTTGATACAAGCAATTTCTTCATTTTCAACAATGTTTTCCAAAGCTCTATAATTGAGGCGCGTTAAAAGGAGGGCTTGAGTTGGAATGGGTTAATGGACGTATGAAACAAAAAACCTAATCACACTTATGTATGAATCCCTTTTGCGCATTCATAGAGTATAATTAGTTTTTTCATTTCATACCTCCATGAAAACAAAACATATTCTCTTCATCCCTTGAATAATTTAAGTATAACTTCTACTAACAAATCTCCAAAGTCTCGAAAAAGATTGAAAAATTGAATCCTTAACTGATAGTCAAACAACCAAAGTTTTGAAGTGGTCTAAATTCAAAGATGCAGAAAAATTTTTTAGAGAATGAATTTTAAGAGAATTTCAAAATATTTGTCCTTTAAGGACCAAAAACTTTGTGGAAAGTTCAGAAAATGATATTGTTACAAATAATTTCTTCATCCTCCACAATGTTTTATAAAGACTTTTACTTGGGGGGTCGTAAAAAATTCCTGCCTCGATGGCCGAGTGGTATTGGTACTTGACTCGTGATCTGAATGTCACTGGTTCGATCCCCACCATCACCGAGGTGTGTTCATGGGCAAGACACTTAAAAACCAGCCTTAGTCTAACCAGCTGTATAAGTGGGTACCAGTGGGTTAAGCCAATGCCTCTCTTACAGGGACGTGAAGACATCTGGTTTGTGTTTGAGAGCAACTCTATAAGCTTAAAGCTTTCGTCGCAATCGAACTAAAATAAATTAGTATAAACTTAAACTTAAAAAATTCCTTCATTTCCTACAATGTTTTCAACCTAGTTTTTAAACATTTCATAGCCGTGAAACTTCTTTTAATTTAGATCAGTCTACAAGTTTGGCATCTGCTTATGGGTTTTCAGAACATAACAGTCTTACCACTATCCAGTTTGTAATGTCTTCTAAAGTTTCTGGACTAAATATCAAATTCTTTAATCGTGACAAAGGACCTTCTGCGTCGACACCACGGCAACGGAAAAATACATCACAATAACCTTGGAAATTGTTACAAGGTGACCCTGAAAAGACATAAAATAAAGGAATTGATAATATTTATCAAACAAGAGGAGCTACATGGTTCTATATTGCTCATCTAATTATGGTAGCGCTAGCCTCACTGAGATAGTTTTCAAAATTTTAAGGAGAACCATGAGGCAATAACATATGCAAAATTTGGAAGCTCTAGGTCAATCAATGGCTTGAGATAAGCAATTTTTTAAAAAAAGATTTTCTGTATTCATAATCTTTACATATATACAAGATATTTATGTATTTCTTTATTTTCCACAATGGTTTCTCATGATGTAGAAACCTTGTGGTTGGTCGAGCATCATTTATAGATTTTCCTGACTTTTTCAGAAAAACTACATGTAATATAGATCTACATTGTACATGATGGGCCAGCCCAAAACAGTTGCAACTGCATTTATGTTTATAGGCAGTTATAACTGTTTTGCGCTGAACCATCAATGTATATGTACTGATTTTTTATTTATTTATTAAACACACATTTGGTAACAAGTGACATAATTCTTCTCTAACACTAATTTCTGTTTCAAGTATTACCAAATGTTGTAGAATTATTGTACCTTGGAGTAATAAAGGTTAAGTTTTGAAAAGTGGGATAATGTTGGATTAGGTTAAACAAAATAACAGCTTTACCTCTACTAAAACCATTCCCAAACAACCAAAAAATAGACCAGCCCAAATTGAAAGAGATTGCAAATGACAAACAACAAAGTTTACATTGAAAAATAAGGGCCATGACAGGTAGAAAACATTGTGAGAAAGGGAAACATTGCTTTCTAAAAGCAAATTTTTTTCTCAAAGTTTTCTATAGATACATTTCTTCAGAACCTATGCTAATTAACATAACATAAATTCAGACACATTCAAATATGTTTGAAAGTAGAAAACACTGTGGAAAAGAGAAAATGAGTATGCCCAGAATTATTGCATCATTCGACAATTACCTTACGTAATGGATACTCATTTGAAACATCTTTGTGTGATAATAAAATTTAATACAAACAACTTAACCTATTTCCAGACTTCTAAAGTTTTAGACAGGTCCAAATTCAAAGATGTTGTGGAAACAATTTTAGCGTGATGCAATTTGAAAAATCTTCCACTTTTGAGGAAATAAACACTGTATAAATGAAGTAATTGATTGTGAGACAGCGGGAATATGTGAAAATGGGTAAACCCATTCCCACACAATGTTGCTTTTTGACACCCTTCAAGAAAAAATATTGGGAAATGAGGAATTTTTTGGATTGATTACTACACATAGCATTATGAAGATCATTTCTTAGTTGGTCCCTTTATCCATAACAAGTTTCACTTTACCTGCCGCTAATTGTACTCCTGTATCAGGACTAGGGGTGGTATCCGGTTTTCTACCTTCTAAAACTTCACGTATCATATTCTTGTAAGCAGGGTAATTCTCTAAGGCATTAACGTCATTGGATAAAATACACAGGGTCGAATTTTCTGTTGGTTCTGAAATCAAGAATAATTGACAAATTGCAGCTGTCAATCAAGGAATCAACCAACCAATCAAATAATCAATTTAGATAGAAAGTAAACTTTTTATCTCTTACATTTGGCTGATGTTTGTGTGAAGCAGTTTTGTTGGTTTGGCAACTTAAATGTGGTAAGATGTAGTTACTACATTTAGGTCTTGAACTAACCATTTTCATTTTTTGCTAGATGTTACTGACCATAAACTTTGCAAAATAACGCTGTATAACATTGAAGTGGAACTCCCTGTCGAAGTGAGTAGCCAGTGGAGTCATACGGCGCCTGTCAATTTATAGCCTAAATTATCATTCAGTTTACATTTCAATTTCAATACCAATTTTTCTATTCATTTTATCTTGTCATGCTATATAAATTTAATTACCTTACTGAATGGCTGTAAAAGGCTGAAAGCAACAAGAGAACTTGTTCAAAAATTAATATTTTTTGTTTAGAAATCAATTTCATAAACAACTCAGGCAGGAAAAGTACAAGCAGGAGGTGTAGACTAAGATCAGTCTGAACTTATATGCACGTTGATCTTGGTCTACACCTCCTGCAAAAGCCGGAGGATAACAGGTTCAGCATGACAAGGGTTAAAATACAAATAAAATAACACTTTGTCTCTAGCAGATTATTTTGAAAGAAATCAGACTCTAAACACGTCATGTTTTTACCTCTATTTGACAATATGTAATCAAAATGTTTTAAAAAGGTTTATTTTTTAATTAAAAATGAAGAAAAAATTCATCCCAAATAGAAAATTCAGATTAACCCATTTCCACACCTTATGCGACCTAAGAAAGAAGCTTCAGAAAACATTTTGGACAATAATGAAATTGCTTGTATTAAGCAATTTCTTACTGTCAACAATTTTTTCTTTCCTATAAGGCAAATAATTTTTTTTATTCCAATATTTTCTAAAGCTTTTTTCCTCAGGGGCATCAAGAGGAGTCACTGAGTTGGAATGGGTTAATAGTGTAATAAGACAAATGAATTACAAACACTTACTGCATCCCAATTTACACAGCTGTTCTTGTTCTGCTTTTGTTGATGTTGGACCCGTCAAAAAACATTCTACAAAACCAAATTTCTCGCACAGAGACCCAGCACATTCCTGTAATACAAACAAGGGGCCCAAAGGGCCTTATCGATCACCCGAGTCCAAAGAGCACAAAAACATATGAAAGTCCACCAGATGATGCTACATACAAAATATCAAAGCTATAGGTCCTCCAGTTTGGGAGATGATTTTTGAAAATTTTACTATATAAGTCTATCTTAAACTTGTGATGTTTGGGAACGGGCATAATGAAGAGCTAAAATTTAAACAATCTTGATAGAGGTCCACAAGATGATGCTACATATCAAATATCAAAGCTCTAGGTTCTCCTATTTGGAGAAGATTTCTAAAATTTTCACTATATAAGCCTATGTTAAACTTGCCATAATCTATACAATCTTTATAGAGGTAAACCAGATGATCTCACATACCAAATATCAAAGCTGTTAGTCTTTTGGTTTGGTACAGAAAGATTTTCAAAGTTGTCACTATGTAAGCTTATGCATTCCCCCCTCTCCCCAAGCATGGCCATTTATTGACAGTTTTTTTTTCTTGTACAAACTTTAAAGTCCTGTTCCTAAAGACTCTCAATACCAAATGTGAATCAAATCCAACAGCTGGTTAATGACAAGAATATTTTTAAAGATGTAGCCTTTTTTTCCCTTAAGGGGCCCCCAGGGGAGAGAACAGCATGACATGTACAAATTGGAAGCGCCATCCCATCGGGGTTGCTTCAAGACAAGGTTGGTTAAAAACTGTCCAAAACACAATCGCAATAGGTCACCATGACCTTCTGTCAGGTGACCCTAAGGAAATTGGACATAGGTTGCAATCATGCAATATTCAATTGGATTGAACTGGGGTTTAATGCCACTTCTAACAGTATTTCAGTCATATCGTGTGGCTGGAGCACCTTACTAAGGATTCCTGGTATTTCTCACACCAGTACCACCACATTAATCCTTTCTGAGTCTCCAGCAGCTCATCCAACTTAGGTTTACAATTATCCATACTCTGGCGGGAGATAAATGTCACAAAAGATATTGGCTACCATTGGGGATTAAACCCGGGACCCCATGACTAGGAGTCCAATGTGATACCACTGTGCTACGGCTGTGGCTGTTACTCATGCAAACTGGGTAGTGTGTTACAAAACAGAACAGTGGTGAGAGCTTCATGTGAATATTTAAGAAATGAAGAGAATATTTTTTGTTTTCATGGAGGTATGAACCGAAAAACCTAATCACACAATGTATGAATCCCATTCATACATTGTCTGATTAGGTTTTTCGGTTCATACCTCCATGAAAACAAAAAAATATTCTCTTCAACTCTTATAATTTAATAGCATTGAGCGAAAAAAAGCAAAACTTTACAAACTTTGATACCTTTTTGTATAGAACTATTTTGTGCAGAAGCATACAAAAAAGTTGCGTGCTCAAAATTGTGTTCATGGAGGTATGAATTAAATTTTTCGACCAATCACAATGCTCGATTTTGATAGACGAAACTCAAAATTAAATTATTTGAGATTGAATCCAAGGAATTGACAGATCACCACTTGAAACAGTATTTCAGCCATATCACAGCAGCTGCAGCAAATAAATACGGATTTAAGGTATTTCTCACACCATTACTACCACTACAGCTTCCAGCTGCTCATCTCACTTAGGTTTGCAATTATCCACCCATTGATGGGAAACAAATGTCGGAAAGGGTATTTGCTGGAACCAGGGATTGAACCCATGACCCCATTACATAGAGTCCTATGCACTATCACTGCACAATGGCCACCGTCTACTCCTACAGGAAGACCAATTTCTATTATTAAATATTTTTCAGAATAAATAGCCAGGATCGCACGGCTAACCTGTTTCCAAATGACAAATTTTAGAGTTGTCCAAATTCAAAGAAGCTGAAGACAACAATTTCATTTTGGTAGACTTAAAAGTATCTCAATCATTCTGGATGGGAAAAAATGTGGAAAATGCAGAAATTGCCTTAACCCATTCTCACGCAGTGACGCTTTTGGACACCCATAAGAAAAACAGCTTGGAAAACATTGTGTAAAATGAAGAAATTGCTTGTGACAAGTAATTCATTCATTTTACACAATGTTTTCCACCAAGAAAGTTGAAAAACTCTAACCTTTCATAAACTTTAAAATGTCATCTGCCACTTCTTTCAATTTGGACTAGTCTAAAATTTTGCCGCCTGGTAATGCGTTAACAAGCAATTTGGGTTAAAAGTAACTTACCCCATCTTGACAGGTAAATCCAAATTTATTACAATATGTACCATCTGCAGCTAAAGTTGAATTAGGGCAGTAGGGTGACTGACCAGTAAACACTAGTTAAGGAATCTCAATGATTAATGATATGTCTATTATTCTACTTTTTTGCCAAAAATATTAAAAAACACAATCACATAAAAAAGAAATATCATTCTTTGGCAACCATTAAAAAACTTGAGAAATTTCTGAGTAAGAACAAGATGTGTTTGTGAAACACAATGCCCCCACAACAGGACTTAAGTATGTTAATTCTTTGGGTTAATTTTTTGGCGTTTGACCTTGGTATATGACCTAGACCATCTCACATAACCTTGACATGAGGAGATGCGTATCATGGAGATGTACCATTATGCAAAATATGAGTATTGAATCTTTAATAGGCTGGCAGTAATTGGCAATGTTAATTTTTTTGGTCAAGTTTTGCAGACAGACAGTCAGACTGACAAATGGAAAGTCTGAATGAATGACAGACAAACAGAAAACGGTAAAAAAATATGCCCCTTGGCTTTCTATGTCCTAAGGAACATTTCTGCCAAATTCGGTTCAAATTGGCCCAGTGGTTTGGGAGGGATGTCATTTAAATAATCATTCTTAATTTCTATATAACCCCCCCCCTTCCCCCCCCTGGGAACCTTAGGATCATGATTTTAGCTATTTTGAAAGAGGTCAATATACTGATGCTTCATGCAAAATATCAAGGCTCTACGCCTTCTGGGTCAGGAGGAGAAGATTTTTAAAGATTGTTTTAGAATTTTACTTTTGTTGCCATGGCAACCAGAGTTTTTAACGGATTTCAATTCTTTTAGCTATTTTTGAAGGGGACCACCTAAGCAACATTTCTGCCAAATTTGGTTCAAATCGGCCCAGTGGTTTGGGAGGAGATGTCTTTAAAATTTGTCCTTTATATCTATATAACCCCCCCCCCCTTGGGCTCTGCCCCTTGGGACCTTAGGATCATTATTTTAGCTATTTTGAAAGAGGTCAATATACTGATGCTTCATGCATAATATCAAGGCTCTACGCCTTCTGGGTCAGGAGTAGACGATTTTTAAATATTATTTTAAAATTTTACTTTTGTTGCCATAGCAACCAGAGTTTTTAACGGATTTCAATTCTTTTAGCTAATTTTGAAGGGGACCACCTAAGGAACCAAATTTGGTTCAAATTGGCCCAGTGGTTTGGGAGGAGATGTTGGTTAAAGAAATTGTTGAAGGATGACGCACGACGGACAGACGCCGGACAAAAGGGGATCTAAATAGCTCACTTGAGCACTACGTGCTCAGGTGAGCTAATAACAAATACCAAGAAAGCAATATCATTCTTAGGCAACTATTAAAACTAGAGGCGCTTGAGTGCCTGATTGGCCCCGCCGACCTGAATTAACTCCTGAGAAATTTGGTTGAAAACCATCCTGCACATTGTCGTTTTTCACTGTTTACCATATATGGAAATAAGCCCAAACTATTAAAGCACTGTTTACAGACAATCAATTCAATTTTTTGCAATCTCATAAGGCAACACCGAAGAATCATTTCAGTGAAATTTGGTTGATATCCATCAATTGTTTCTGAGAAGAAATTTTCAAAGCTTTCACCATATATGGAAATAAGCCCCCCATTAAAGCCATGTTTTCTGTCCTATCAGAGTTCTTTGAAGAAATCTGATAAAGAAATACCCAAGGGTCAATCCAGCAAAATTTGGTTGAAATCCATCCATTGGTTTCTGACAAGAAGATTTTCAAAGTTTCCAACATATATGGAAATTAGCCCCGCCCATTAAAGCAATGATTTTCATCTGATCTTAATACTTTGAAGGAATCTGATAAAGTCACCTTATGATCATTCCTGTAAAATTTGGTTTAAATCCATCTATTGGTTTCTAAGAGGAAGATTTTTAAAGGGTTTCTCCATATTTGAAAATTAGCCCCAGCCATAAAAGCCGTTTTTCAACCGATCAAAATTCTTTGAAGGAATCTGATAACGGGTCACCCAAGGATCATTTCTGTAAAATTTGGTTGAATTCTGTTCAGTACTTTCTGAGTAGATTTTTAAAGTAAAAGTTTACGGACAGATGGACACATGTACGCATGGATGGACGCACGACTGACACAATGCCATGACAATACCTCACTGGCTTTCAGCCAGGGGATCAAAAAATTGAGAAACTTCCAAGTGATAAATATTTTTGGAATACAAATTAACCCATTACCAGACAACAAAATTTTAGACTGTTCCAAATTAAAGAAGTTGCAGACAACAATTCAATTTGTGCTTATATTGGGGGAAACTGCAAAATAGGTTAGAAAATATTGTGAAACAAGATGTGTTTGTGAAGCACCATGCCCCTGAAACAGGAATTCTTTAGAAACGGGTGATTTTTATTGTTTTTTTTAGGGAGTTAAGATTTTTACCTTGACCTTGATGAAATAACCTTCCCCAGTTGCACCTTGTTGAGACCTATCTACATACCAAATATTAGCATTGTAACTTAACTAGGGATGAAGTTATGGGTAAATGTTTAGTTGGCAGGTTAAGTTTTTGAGTAACATTTTAGGGAAAAGGGTTAAAATTTTGACCTTCACCTTGATGAAATGACCTTCCCCAGTTGCCCCTTGTTGAGGCCTATCTACATACCAAATATTAGCATTGTAACTTAATCTGGGTTTAAGTTATAGGAAAATGTTTAGTTGGCAGGTTAAGTTTTGCAGACAGACAGACAGATGGACAGACAGACAGACGGACATCGGTAAAACAATATGCCCCTGATCTATCGATGCGGGGGGCATAAAAAGGCGAAATAGCTTGTTACAAGCAAACCTTTTCAAACAATTTTTTCCATGATTGCATTTCTTCAGGGAAAACATAGAGGCATGGTGTGGTAATGGGTTTTATCAAAACATCTTTTTATTGCCTTCAAAGAACATAAACAAAATTAACCCATTCCAACAGAGTCCTGTCATTTTACTCATTTTGGGAAGAGTTTGAGAAAACAAAGTGGAAAAATGAAGAAATTGCTTATTACAAGCAATTTCTTCATTTTTCACATTATTTTTTACCCAAGACTACATAGATATTTCAATTTTCGTTATCTTGAAATTGTCACCTGAATCTTCTTTCAATTTGGGCTAGTCTAAAATTTTGCTGTTTGGTAATGGGTTAAAAGATCCTAGAAATAATTAAATGTAAAATTCACCATTAGCATATTGTATGTAATACTTGTAATATTCTACTCTAGAGTTATATACAATTCAGTCTGGCAGTAAAGGCAGTCACAGTGTCTGAACCCATTTCCAGAGACTAAATCTTATACTGATATTCAGCAATTAGTTTCTGAAAAGGAAGTTTTCAAAGTACTCTTCTAGTATCATATATAGAAATAAGCCCCTTCAATAAAAGCCATAATAATTATCCAATCAAAATTTCTAAAAAAATCTTGTGAAGGATCAGCAATTAATCATAATTGTGAATAAAAGTTTATAACATAAAAAGCAATCAGCTTTTTGATAAAAATCATAAGCAAATTATCCAACCCATTTCTATGTGGTTTCTAACTTTGAAAAAGGACTCTATGCACTTGGTCACCCAAGTAAGATCGATTTTAAACAAAAGGATATTTGCAATAAGCAGCCTGGAAACATTCCTCCGCATATCTACATGTTTGATTGTTAGATGCAGGAACATAATCACACTGGCTTGTACAGCATGGTCCTTGGGTTGGGCTGAAAGAAAGTTATTGTATGTCTGAACTTCAAAAAGTATTAACCCTTGTCATGCTGAACCAGGAATATTCCTGTTTTGGCTTAGACAAAAACCAGCCTGCATATAAGTGCAGTCTGAGCTTGGTCTTCACTTCCTGCTTGTCCCCTTTCAATCAAGTTGTTTGAATAATCAATTTTTAAAATGAATATTGACCCTCATTAAGACCTTCCAGTGCTGTCAGTCCTTTGATTTTAAAGCAATTCTGAATAAGGATTTTCATTCAGCATGACAAGGGCTAATAATAACTGCTTTTTATCAGAACAACAATGCTTGACTGCAGGTTCTTGATGGTGAAAGCAAGAGGGCAATTGGTCCTGGTGCGGATCATTTTCATTCAATAAATCAAATTTATCGCTAAGGTTAAAATCTTGATATAATTTAGCTTAACTGCTCTTTAACCCTATCCCGTTCAAATACGGGATTTTACGTTCCTGTGATTTTTTACTCGAGAAAACATTGTGGAAAAAGAAGAAATTGCTTGTAACAAGCAATTTCTCCTTTTTCCACAATATTTTCTACCAAATAGGATGGTTTCATTTCTAATGGCATCCAGTTTTCATTGTCGTCTACAACCTCTTTCAATTCGGACTAGTCTAAAATTTCCATAAAAGGGAAAGGGTTAAACAAATATAGGCTCTGAACCTTGGGATCCAATAGTCAAGATTTTAGCAATGTTCATAAAATTCCACAAACAAATTCATGTGTCAAATTTCAAGGCCCTAGGATTTGTATGCCAGGGGAAGAAAACCTCCTCTCCTGGAATCTGAGGGTAATAATTTTAGAAATTTGAAGAGTAAATGAACTGATGTTTCATGCAAAATATCAAGGCTCAAGGCCATCAGGGTATGGAGAAGACTTTTTCCCAATTTAGCTTATGTTGTCATGCAACTAGAGATCTTCATGGATTTCAATTATTTAATCAATTTGAAAGAGAACCCCCTAAGGATCATTTCAGTCATATTTAGTTTAAATTGGCCCAGTAGTTTGAGAGGAGTTTTGGTATTGAAATAATCCTTCTTTAACCCTTGTCATGCTGTATAAATTACCCTACTAAATCGCTGTAAAACCAAAGGGCTGAAAGCACTGATAGAACTTGTTCAAAACTGATTATTTCTTTTAGAAATCAATTTCATAAACAACCTGGCAGGAAAACTACAAGCAAGAGATCTAGACCAAGATGAGACTGCACTTATGTGCAGGCTGGTCTTGGTCTACACCTCCTGCCAAAGCCGGAATATTCCGGGTTCAGCATGACAAGGGTTAATAGACCCCTCACTCTTGAGGTTCCGGCCTGGGGACACTAGGTTAATAATTCTAAGAATTATGATAGAGGTCAATGTAAATATCAAAGCATTATGGAAGAGATAAAATATATAATTTTTTAAATTCCTCTTTGTTGTCGTTGCAACCATAGTTGATTATTCCTGCCAAAATTGATTGAAATTTACTTAGTAGTTTGAAAGGAGTTTCATTTTGAAAATAATTCTTTTTTTTTTTATTTAGGCCCCATGCTCCCACACAATCCTACATTTTTATGTGCATTTGAAAAGTTACTGATAAAGAAATTGTGGGGAAAAAAAAGAAATTGCTTGTGACAAGCAATTTCTCCTTTTCTCACTATGTATTGGTACTTTAGGTCACCATCCAACTATTTTAACTTTTGCACTATATTACTGGATTATATTTTTTAAAATGACACTATTTAACCCATTCCTGTACAATCTGTGATTATTACGTCCCTTTGATTTTATCATTGAGAAAACATTGTGGGAAAAGAAGAAATTGGTTGCAACAAATTTGTTCTTTTCTCACAATATTTTCTTGCCTATAGGTTGGTTACTTTTCAATTGCATCCTCTTTTCATTGTTGTCTACTACTTCTTTCAAAATTGGACCAGTCTAAAATTTTGAAAACGGGAAAAGGTTAATAACTAAGATGAACTGTCTGTCAGAGTCAGGGCCAGCCATTGATTAATTGTTTGTTCGAGTGCAAGATACATTAACCTTTCATCGAGTGAACAACAAAAGCTATATTTTCATGACTGGTAGAGCTGTAAATACAGTAGATAGGTAAAAATGAAACTTCCCTTCTTTACCCAATGAAAGATTTATAGTTCTTCAAAGAAAAACAAATGACTATTCTATTTCTTTTTAATGCTAAAAAAGCAGAGAGAATTGTTTTTTAGCCAAATCTATATTGAGGGGGGGGGGGTCTTTTGCTAGTGAAGTGAGCAGTGTCATTTGTCCTGCTTACTAGTGTGTAAGCAGGGCTAAATCTAAGAAAATAGTGAGTTTATCGATTTCAAAATAGTGAGTTTATCAATTGTTAATTTGTCAAGTGATTATCTACCCGGAAATCTCACCAAAAAGTATCTTTGACAGATTGAACACACATGCAGTCAGATCTAAATTCAAAGAAGACGTAAACGACAAATCAACCAATTCCCACATGATCCTGCTTTTTTACACACCCCATGAAAAAAGTTCAAGAAAACATTGTGGACAATGAAGAAATTGATTGTTACAAGCAATTCCTTCATTATTCACAATCTTTGCTAGCCAAAAGACAAAGAATTTAAAATTTCATTCAAACTGTCATCTATAATATTTTCGACTTTGGACCAGTCTAAAATTTTGTCGTGATAATGAGTAAAAGTTGATGGAATTTCAAAAGTCTTTTCTTGTCGAGGTAGAATACGTTGTGGATAATGAAGAAATTACTTTCCTCATTTTCCACAATGTTTGCCAAAACTTTATTCTTGAGCGGCATAAAAAGCAGAATTGTGTGGGAATGGTATAAGAAAAGCTGACAACACTAAGCTGTTGACAAAAGCCTCACTTTTCTTTTCAAGTAATCAAACTAATATTTCTTTTTTCCAGGCTGAAGGATACTCACCCTATGAATTAAACTGCCTGTTAAATTCTGAAAGTGACTTCATTTTATTCATAATTTTATTGTGCTTATATTTCAACCTTATATCTTTTATAGAAAAATCACACTATTTTGAACCATTTTTCATTTGTATGATAGCAAGGGATAGAACTCTGCATCTTAAATGCATTAATAAACAATTTCAAAACAACAAAATTTAAGACTAGTCCAAACTGAAAGCAAAATTGAAGATGAGAATTCTTTGTTGATGAAATTTTAAAATTCTTTGTCTTTGGGGTAAAAAACTTTGAGAAAATGAAAAAATTGCCTGCTTTAATACTAATTTTTCTTCTGGCCTGGTAAAAAGCAGAATTGTGTGGGAGTGGGTTAAATCATCAAATTTTACTACCCTAACTAATCGCTCCTGACATTCAAATAACCAAGCAACCAATCAAATCATTCATTGAGACAAGAAATGAGTTTTGATCTCCAGCCTTGGCCACCATTTCTGATAACCTTTTTTGTTGGTTTTGGCGGCTTAAACGTCATAACTACAGCTTTTCAAGCTGTAATTACAATTTCTAGGTCGTCCACCCAGTATTCAACCTTTTTGTTACATGCTACTTGCCATAAATTTTGCAAAATAACTCTGTTTAAAATCAAAGCAGGACTTCCTGTCGGTAGTTGATAGGCATATGGAGTAAGTAGGCGTGGATTATTCGATTATTATACAAGCAGAAAATATTTTTGAGCGATGAAACTTTCAAATTGACAAACCTGCAAGTAACTCCTTGCTTTAGTTGACATTCGTTTGAATTTGGAGGTGATCCAGATGACGCTTTTGGGATACAACATGTATCGGTACAATCCGTGTCAAATCCACAATCACACTGTTCGCCTTCCTCAACAAGTCCGTTTCCACAAAATGAACCACTCGCTGTAACAGATTCATCATTATAAAACTTTCTTCACACCATACTAGGTGTAGTGATGATGTTTAAGTTGCCTAACATACAACTAGAGGTTCTCAAAGGCACTTAAGCACCTGATTGCTCCATCAGCCTGAATCTACTTATCAAAAAGCTCATTCAGTTTTCTTTAACATAGGTACCAACTCATTCAAAAAGATACTTCTTTTACGATTGACTTAATAAGAGGCAAATTTTTTTAATGCAATGAATATTCTCAGTGAAGGAGTTATTTCCCTTGCATTACTAATGTATGCGATCTCACCTGAAATTCAGACAATTCTCCTAAGTTTTATTAGCAAACCATGTTACAAGCAATTTCTTCTTTTCCCACAAAATTTTCTCAAGTATGAAATAACCGCTTAGTAAAATCACAGGATTGTACAGGAAAGGCTTAATATATAATAACTCTTTGTTTTCTAGTTTAAGAGAAGCAGGTCTTTCTATAAGCTCTCCTTCTTTGTTTCAATATAGAAGGCAAGACCTAAATATGGTTATCATATGAACGAACTTGTACCTATCATCAAAGCTCTATCTTGTTTGGTTTCACAGCAGATATTTTTTTTAAATTATTCATTATTTCATCCTTTGTGTTACCGTAGCAACCAGAGTTAAAGGTGGTTTTAAATTTGGATTAACTTCACACAAGAAACTTCCCTGGCTAATTTTAGCTTCTGGTTCACAAGGAAATGTTAATTGACATTTCCTTGTGAACCAGAGGCTAAAATTAGCCAGGGAAGTTTCTTGTGTGAAGTTAATCCAAATTTTTTACAAGACATATAGCTCAAAAGCATCAAGACACATAATTTCAACTGATATTCACAGTAGCTCACCTTGCTTGTAACCTTTTTTACAAGAGACAATGATTTTAATAATTTCATAAACTTGAAAGTGATGTCTACTTCTTTAGATATGGAGCAGTATAACATTTGTTTTCTGATAACAGCTTGATTTAACCCATTCCCACTCAACAAAATTCTAGACAGGTCTAAATTGAAAAAAGCTGCAGACCCAATTTCAAGTTGATACGAGTAATTTCTTTTCAATTTCCACATTGTTTTCCAAAGCTTTTTTCTTTAGGGTCATAAAAAGGAGAGATTGTATGGGAATGGGGTAAATCAATGTAGAAATACTTACCTTTAAAGCAGTTGATTTTCCCAAAGTTCTCATTTACAATAGCATCCAGTACGTTAGTGATGTTGCCCAGACTACAGCGTGAAAACTCACTATTGTGAGGTCTGTCCCCCATGGTGGCACTTGCAAACATGATGTAGTTTCCCTGATTAGCGTCTGGCCGACTTGTACCATATGGAGCACATATAACACCATCATCGTGCTAAAGAAAATAGATCATCTATTATTGAGGTGCCAATATTGTTATTTATTATATAACGGTACCTTTGTTTCTAGTAAAATATATACATTCTACACAGACAAAATCGGACATGTCAGAAAAAAATCTAAATCTGATAGTGTCAAATAAGGCAATCAAACATGATGTAGTTTCCCTGATTAGCGCCTGGCCGACTTGTACCATATGGAGCACAAATTACACCATTATCGTGCTAAAGAAAATACATCATCCAAATTGACTTGCCAATATTCTTATTTATTATACACTTATGTTTCTAGTAAAATATATACATTCCACACAAACAAAATTGGACACGTCAGAAAAAATCAGTATCTGATAGCACCAAATACGGTTCCATATAAGGCAGTCTAACATGATGTCATTTTAATTCTGTAGATGACGTCATAGTGGGAATATACATAATCAAAATGGTAAAGGAGAAGGGAATTACTTGCAAAATACAGTTTTTTTTCCTTTTTCATTGAATTCATTTAATGTGAAAAGTAGGTATATAATAAATGGAATATTAAACTAAAAAAAAGATACAACATCTTGAATTTGCTTCTCACTTCAGAGGAAAACAGTCTTCTTTCATTCCTCAGCTCAAAGTAAATACAAGATGTTGTGTCTCTAGCATAACATAATATTCCCTATATACTAACCAATTTTCCTAGTAAAATATGTTCATTGTATGAGACAAAATCACACTTCATAGAAAAATGTCTGTATCAGATATTTACTGATATAGATTCCAATGAAAGAAGTTTTTCACAGTAAAATAATGTCACCCCAAAGAATAACATAACTTTGATCATAACACAGGTTTATTTCAAACAATTTAAAGAGCATCTTTTACCATCTTGAAGTGAAATTTTTTGGCTGTAAGATAAAAGGAATAGTTTAATGCAGTAGTCATAAAAGAGGCACAAGAAAATAAGATATTTCATACGAGCAAATCAATTTTTCCTTTGCAGCTCAAATTCAATATAAGGGCTATAGTAAAACTTCATGAATCTTCTCCTATGTTATATATATAGAGGAAGATTCATTCAAATTTACTATAGCCTTCATATCATCAGCATTGTTGTTGCTGTTTGACAACTTTTGAGACATTTTGTGATTTATAAAAATCAAATGTAAAATCATTGTGTAAAATGTAGAAATCGCTTGTAACAAGCGATTTCTTCATTTTTTATAATATTTTCTATCAAGAGAGTTGAAACAAGAGGACCATGATGGTCCTAAATTGCTCACCTGAATAATCTGCTGTTAAGAAAATGCAACTGGAGCCAAATAATTATAATCAGTTTCATGAAGATTAATCCAAAACTGTGGTCTCAACAGTGCAAACAAAGAAATTGTCATTAAGGCCCCTTTCCCATGTTTTCTTATTGAACCTTCACATGAATTATAGGGTTCATCCTTATGACCTAACAATTATCCTGACCAAGTTTCATGAAAATTGAGCCAAAATTTAGGCCTCAAGAGTATAAACAAAGAAGTTGTCATTAAGGCCCCTTTTCCAGTGTTTTCCAATAGAACCTTCCCATAATCAATATGGTTCATCCTTATGACCTAACAATTATTCTTGCCAAGTTTCATGAAGATTGAGCCAAAATTGTTGCCTCTAGAGTGTAAACAAAGAAATTGTCATTAAGGCCCTTTTACTGTGATCTTTAAATAGACCCTTCCCGTAATTAACCCTTGTCATGCTGAACCCGGAATATTCCGGTTTTGGCAGGAGGTGTGGACCAAGATCAGCCTGCACATAAGTGCAGTCTGATCTAGGTCTACACCTCCTGTTTGTACTTTTCTTGCCAGAGTTATTTATGGAATTGATTTCTAAAAGAAATATTGATTTTTGAACAACAAGTTCTTCCAGTGCTTTCAGCCCTTTGATTTGACAGCTATTCAGTAAGGTAAATTATACAGCATGACAAGGGTTAAGTTTGTTTGGTATGACATCAGATTTTTCAAATGGGTCGATTTTAACCCGTGTGATGCTGGATAAAACCCTCATATGAATTTGCGGTAAAATCAACGGCCTGAAAGCACTAGAAGCTTTATTAAAGGGACAAAATGTATTGTGAAAATTAATTTCATAAACAACTCTGGGTTATGGGAGTCAAACAGGAGATGTTAACTAAGGTCAGACTGCACTTATGTTATGGCTGATCTTTGTCTATACCTCCTGCCAAAAAAATATTCCAGAAACAGCATGACAAGGGTAAAGGTACTGGTGTACTGGTACATTATTTCTATATGAAACACTTTGTTCCTCAAATGTTATGATAATAAGACATATTTAAACTGATACTATTATTGAACTTCTTTCCCTTGTCTTCCTGAATAAGAATCCTTACAGAATGACAAAAAAAATGAATCAAAGGAATAATAGGCACTGGAAGCACTAATTATGGCTTAATAATTAATTTGAAAAATTGTCTTTTAAACAACTCTGCTATAAAAGAGAAAAGCAGGTGGTATAGACTGCTGACAAGGGTTAATAGGATAGATTGCTGCTGTCAATCAAATAGTCGATCGACCAATCAAATCATTTATTTAGACCAAAAGAGAAATTTGAACTCGAACATTTTTATAAGCATTTTTGGGGGTTTGGAAACAACAAGTCATAATTCCAGCACTTTAAAGCTGTAGCTAAAGTATTTCAGAGGCCAATCCACCATCTTAATTTTTAGCTAGCAAAGCGCCAGTTTTGATAGCTTAAGTTAACAGACAAAGTTCCGAGGTCTTCTCAAAGTTCAACAAGTGCAAACTGCCACTTGAGTTAGTTCTTATGTATTTCAGGAATATTGCAAACTCTATTCAAACTGTAGAGAACTCTTTTAAAAGCATGCTGTTTTACCCATTCATAATCAATTCCGCTTTTTAAGCATCTCATGGAAGAAGCTTTGAAAAACATTGTGGAAAGCAATTTCTTCAATGTCCACAATGTTTTCTAGCCATCAAGGGAAACTTTTTCTATCATGATAACCTTGAGCAAAGAAGATTACTTAACCTTTTCCCGTTTTGGAAATTTTAGACTAGTCCAAATTGAAAGAGGATGCAGACGACAATGAAAACTGGATGCCATTTGAAATAAAACCATCCTATGCGGTAGAAAATATTGTGGTAAAAGGAGAAATTGCTTGTCACAAGCAATTTATCCTTTTTCCACAATATTTTCTCAAGTATAAAACCATAGGAATTTAAAATCCTGTGTTTGAATAGGAAAGGGTTAAAAAACTATGCTTTGCTAGCTTACTGTATTTCTGAATCAGTACATGCTACTGTCCATTAATCTTGCAATAGTTTTGTTTGTTTGAATGGGGTTTTATGCCGCTTTCAACAATCTTTCAGTTATATCGTGGCGGCTGGAGCACCTAACAATGGAATCCTTGATTTTCTCACACCAGTACTACCATTACATCCTTTCCTAGCCTCCAGCTGCTATCCCACATAGGTCTATGATTATTGACCCATTGGTGAGAGACAAATAGTCGGAAAGGCTGAGTGCCGCCATTGGGATTCGAACCCGAGACCTCTAGATTGACAGTCCCATGCACTACCAACTGGGCTATGACGGCGGCCCTTGCAATAGTAATACTGTCTAGAATCCAAATTGATAAATCACTGCTGTCATTCAAGGAATCAATGGACCAACAAAAACATGTATTCAGCCCAGTATTCAGCTTTTAACATTGGCTGCCATTATTGTGAAACCTTCTCGTTGGTTTGGCGATTTAAACGTTGTAACTACAACTAATTCAATCTGTAGTTATGACGTTTAGGTCTCCAACCAACCATTTTACTTTTTTGTTATATGCTGCTAGCCATAAATTCTGCAAAATAAAGCTGTTTAACATTAAACCTGAACTTCCTGTCGGAGTCAATGGGCAGGGCCAACAATCCCTCAATTCGATGGGTCAGCGCGAAACAGTTGTAACTGTGTTTATATGCGGTTACAACTGTTTCATGTTGACCCATCATGTTAACTTACCGGTGATCCGAAATTGTGGCCAACTTCATGAGCAAATGTCAACTGCGATACTTTATTGGGGACCTCTTTCCCATAATTTATTGTGGTCACAATTCCAGTGTTCAAGCTTTTACCGACTTGTTTGTTATTTTCCGGATACGGCTTGAATCTTTCACACAATCCTCCTGCTGCAGCTGTTAAAAACAAATTACCTTTCAGATTTTGAACAAGTTTATCCAAAACAGAACTCATTTAACCCAATACCAGACCGCAAAATTTTAGATTGGTCCAAAATGAAAGAAGACAATTTAATTTTTGTGAAATTTAAGATTTTTAAACTTTCTGGTTTGAAAACATTGTGTAAAACCCTTGTTACAAGTAATTTCTTCATTTACACGTTTTCCCAATTGTTTTTCTTGGTGGGCGTCCAAAAGCATCTGTGTTGGAATGAAAAATAACTGTTGAGTTGTGTAGAAAATATTGTGGAATAAGAAGAAACTGCTTGTCACAAATTACTGTAATTTGTCCATATATTCAGACACAATTAAATAATTTTTTTTTCCGTGTCCGAATACGATAATTACTCAAGCCAGTGTCCAGATTTATAGATAAATCGTCATGCGGCCAGTAACAACCATTGCTGATTTTCATGAGTTCATTTCAACAGTAAATAAACTAGATATGTGTTACGCATTACGTTCGTAAATTTATTTATTATTATTTTTTTTTTTTAGATTGTTTCAAGATACCGGCGAAGACGATGTGAAATTAATGATCATTCACTGATTAAAAACCTTAATAAATGATTTACTTTCTAAAATGCTGTTTTTCTTCGTTTTAACGATTGATAGAATCCCACATATCACTGTAAGAATACGACAAGATAGTAACTGCAGCATGTTAAGGGAAAATTGTTACGACGTTTCGGTAGTCAAAGTCCGTTTTTGAGAGGATGGTATATTCTTTTTTTGTCATTATGTACAATCATCGTCGGTTGAATTGAAAAAATTGGGATATCAATATGGAGAGCTAAACAAAATCTTTGCATTTTAATTGTTCATGTATCAAAGTCACCAAGAGATAAGAAGTAATTTGTCAGTAGAATAAAACTGTCGCAATTAAAATTACGGCATCGGTCAATTACGACAGTTTTTCTCTGATCTGCTTGACATAAATCATCGCATAATATTGCCCGCAAATTTAAAGTAAATGTGGTGGCCTACCTGTGAGAAAAAAATCTTTTTTTTTTTTTAAATTATATCAGAGTATTCAGACAGTCAATTAAACCGTGTAAACTTTCGGCATAATGACAAGGGTAAAAATTCTGTCACTAACAATTCTCACAGGGTACGCATCTGGCACATGCCAACTCCGGAATCTCTCCCAAATATAGCTGAACATCTGGCGGCGGCGCCTTTGATCACCTTTCCTCCCTCGTAGTAAAATAAACTGTACCCGAAAAACCTTTACTTTATATTTGTCAAACGAGAGACTAAAAACCAGGGATTGTACAGGAAAGGGTTAAATCATTCATTTAGACTGGAAGTGAACTTTGAACTTTGACATTTATGAAAAGCATTTTTGTTGGTTTTGTGAAATAATCTTATTCAATTTATAGTTATGATTATTAGCTCGCTAACCATTTCACCTTTTTTGTTATATGCTATTCACCATACATTTTGCAAAATAACATTATTCAATATGGAAATGGGATTTCCTGTTGACACTCAAAGGTTATTACCAGCTGATAATTTCTCCTTTTCTACTTAATTCTTTTTCACACTTCCCTGAACAAAAATTTGAGCATGCTTACCAATGAAGTAGATCCCTAAAATATTACTCAAAACTAGTACAGTGGAATCCTCTAAATTTCAACCCTGACAATGGAAATTCCCTGCTCAATTGCAACTCACATTTTGCACAAACATTAGACTCATAGAACAAACAGCTCCGAAAGTGGTTAACTGCAACAAAAGCTTTCACAAATTGGTGCAATTAACAGGATTCTACTGAACAGAACAGATCTTTTATTTACATCCAGGTACATTATTGTACAATATGGACAAATGTAATACAAATGCATATAATAAACAATGTAATCACTTCCGAAAAGCCAAAATGAAAGGACTAATATATATTTGATAGTGGAAGGCGGTGAAAAAATCTTATATAATTTTATTATTATCATAAATATATTATTACTATTATCAACGAGGGATAGAAGATTTTTTTCTTTTTTACTTATCTATTTATTATTCATTTATTTATTTACTTTTTATGTAATATTTAATATTGCCTTTTTGCCTCCAGGAGCCAGCAACCACAGCTTGAGATAAAATATTTCATTTGTTTTGCTTGCTTGGTGACATTAAATAATAAGAAATGGAGAGGATATTTTTTGTTTCATTGAGGAATGAACTTAAAAACTTAATTCACACCAGATTATTAACCCATTACCCGATGGCAAAATTTTAGACAGGTCTACATTGAAAGGAGTTGCAGACGACAATTTAAATGTTATTAAGTTTTAGATTTTTTCATCTTTCGAGGTAGAAAACATTGTATAAAATGTTAAAATTTTACACAATGTTTTCCCAATTGTTTATCTTGAGAGGCGTCAGAAAGCGTCACTGTATGGGAATGGGTAAACATTGTTTTTGCAGTAACCTGCTTGATTGGAGATTTAAACATCCTAACTACAGCTTGAATAAGCTTTAAGTTACCAAACCAACAAAAAATACTTCACCGAAGACAGAGTTCAAGGTTTAAGTTCCCGTCCACATGATCTGTTGATTTTTTTATTAACAGCCAAAATCCCTCAATTTATGTATTTTTGGGATTTTCAAGAAAATAAACGTGTGTAAATCTTGTTTTACTAAATAAATATCTTGTTGTTTGTTTGTTTATATTAAGGTATCAAAAACAAGCTATTCACACTATGAAATTCGGACCATTCTCTTGGGATAATTAAGACAATCTTTTATTTGAATGGGGTTTAGAACTGCTTTGAATCATCTTTCCTTGATCCATTTCCACACATTCCATCCTTTTTACACCCCTCAGGAAAAAAACTTTTGGAAAAATTGATGAATGATGAAATTGCTTGTATCAATGCCATGTTGGTTTTCTTTTTATCAAAAAAGACTAACAATTTTAGAATATCATCAATTTCAAAGTGTCATCTGCAGCTTCCTTCAATTTCGACCAGTATACAAAATGTTTGTGTGGGAATTAGTTAATTGTCATGGCAAAGTTAGCTTATTTCTGAGCTTCCTTGGTATCACCAGTAATAGAGTGGGGCTCTAAAATGTCTTGTCCAAGGTCATATCCATGTGGTCAGCGGTCTGACAGGAATTTGAACTAGCAGTCTTTGACTTCTCTCAGATTAAGAGACTTCCAGGCCACTTGGGACCCCTGACAACAAATGGGGGTTTAACATCACTTTTAACAAAATTTCGGTCATATTTGCATTTCTCACAACAGTACTTTCCTAGCCTCCAGCTACTACCCCACTTAGGTTTACAATTATTTGTCCATTGGTGAGACAAATGCCAGAAAGGATATGTGCTGCAACCAGGGATCGAACCCATAACACTGAAAGGGATTTGAACCAGCAGCCTTTGACTTCTCTCATATTTAGAGTCCCCTAGGCCACTTAGAACACCTTACAACATCTTGATTTCTTTGAATGGGGTTTATCACCACTTTTAACAGTATTTAAGTCATATTGCCGCAGCTGGAGCACCTACCTATGGATTCCTGGTATTTCTCACAACAATACTAACACTACATTCTTTCCGAGCCTCAAGCTGCTTGACAACATCTTGGATATCCTTAACCCATTACCAGATCGCAAAACTTTTGACGGGTCCAATTTCAAAGAAGTTGCAGACAACAAATTTAAGTTGATGAAATTTTAGAAATCTTTGTTTCTTGATTTAGAAAACATTGTGGATAATGAAGAAATCGCTTAAAACAAGCAATTTCTTCATTTTCCTTATTGTTTTTTGAAGCCTTTTTTGAGAGATGTTAAAAAGAGGGATCATGTAGGAATGGGTTAAGTTGTCGTTAATACAAGTTTTCCTTAAATGTACCTTGAACCTTTAAATACAACTTACGTGCTGCTGCTCCAACCCACGCTAATCCTAGAGTTCCTGCCGAAAAATCTCGATATGTAAAAACGTACGCAAGGCAGAAGAGATCATGATTGGTTAAGGAATTCAGGTTGAGGAAATTACTGACGTCAATGTTTGCCTCACAAAAACTGTCCTTTGATGTGCCAGAGCAGTCTGCAGATGGTGTCATCACCTGGTGGATTAGATTGATTAACTTACAATGAAATGACAAAATGTAAGACTGATCCAAATCAAATGACAGTTGATTGTATAGGGTTAAACATAATTTCAGCCATATTTCAGTGGCTGGAGCATCTAACAATGGCTTCCTGTCGTTTCTGAGACCAGTTCTACTACAATACCCTATCATCCAACAGGTATTAACATATTGGTGAGAGACTAATGACTTTGTACAATGTTGGAGGCACCAGAATCAAACCCCAGACCCATAATTAAATTGATTGATTGAATGGGGTTTAACGTCACTTTTAACAGTATTTCAGTCATATCGCAGCAGCTGGAGCACCTAAAAATGGATTCCTGGTAATTCTCAAACCAGAACCTCCACTACATCCTTTCATAGCCTCCGGCTGCTACCTCTAACTTAGGTTTACGATTATCCACCCTTTGGTGAGAACCAAATGTCGGAAAGGATATGTGCCGCCAGGGATTCAACCCATTACATCCCATGATTGAAAATTGGGAGTCTGATCCAATTATTTGAAGCCTCACAGGCTACCATCAGCTTAGTTGCTATGTCTGCTGTCCTGGGAAATTGAAGAGATTGCACACTACAAATATTAAATGCACATTGAGTTTAATATTTAATGTCATACTTATAGTGTAAAGCATTGTGAAAACAGGAGGAAGTGCTTTTACAAGCAATTTCTGCTTTTCTCATAATGCTACAATTTCTTCAATTCGTTCCATTAATGATTTTTTGGAAATGGATTTTTTGGAAATGGATTAAATCAATGCAACTAGAGGGGTTTGAGGGCCTGTATTGCTCCACAGGCCTGAATGTATTGCTTAAGTAAATGGTGCTTTTGAATTCAATATAAACTGAATACTATTTGCCATATCTGGCAAATGAATTACATCACAATCAAAATTATGTGGCTTAATTAGAAAAAGGGTCAACCAAGGATCATTCCTGTAAAATTTGGTTGAAATCCATCAACTGCTACCCAAGAAGAAGATTTTTAAAGCTTTCACCTTATATTGAAAATAGCCCCGCTTTTTCATCCAATCAAAAATTCTTTGAAGGAATCTGATAAAGGGTCATCAAAGGAGTGTTTCTGTAAAACTGGTTGTTTTTGTTCAGTACTTGCTGAGGAGAATATTTTTAAAGTAAAAGTTTACAGACAGACACACGGACACCGCGTCATGACAATATGCTGCTTGCTTTCAGCCAGTGCAGTTAAGAATCAATCTGAACAACCATTTGCTCATCCCCATTTAGCCAACTGCTTATCGTTCGCCTAAAGGCTAGAAAAATGACGCATCTTGATTACTTTCGTCATATGTCTTAAAGAATGTTAGAGGCGTAGGAGTTTTACCCTTTCCCGTTTTTGGAAATTTTAGACTTGTCCAAATTGAAAGAGGATGCAGAGAACAATGAAAATTGGAAGCAGTTTGAGATGAAACCATCCAATGTGTTAGAAAATATTGTTGGAAAGGAGAAATTGCTTGTAATAAGCAATTTCTCCTTTCCCACAATATTTTCTCAAGTGTAAAATCACAGTGACATAAAATCCTGGGTATGTACAGTAAAGGGTTAATAAATTTGGTATTTAAGAACCTAACTTCCTCAGATAAAATTACCTAAATTTTTGGAATAAATCAATGAAATTGATGAGAATTATTCAGCAAATCAATGATTTTAAAGTGACTTCATTTAAGTTATTATAATGCACACAAAAGCCTGTTACCGAAAACTCCATGGATTTTGCATAGCCCTTTCCTGTTTTGCAAAATTTTAGACCTGTCTAAATTGAAAGGTTTTGCAGACATAAATTTAAAGTGGATGTAATTTGGGAAATAACAATTCTTAAGGGTATAAATATTGTGGAAAAAAATGAAATGCTTGTTTCAAGTAATTCTTTTTTTTTCTACAATGTTTTCTCAATTATAAAACCACAGTGACATAAAATCCAGGGATTAAACAGGAAAGGGATAGTTATTACACAATTGTAGCTTTGATTGTGCTACATCAAAACATTTAGTACGTCATATTATAATGAAACATTTTACCTTTGTTTTTTGAACAGTAAACTGGACTCCACTGTAACTTTTACCCGTGTCTGGATTATTAAAAATTGTTCTACCGTAGATATTATTTATAGCGGTGATATGACTTGAAAAGAACGCTAGAATTTCATCTCGTGCTAGCTCTGCATTCTACAAAAGGGAAACAAAGAGTTAGTGAAGGGACAACTTGTCTATAATTGTTTTTAATAATACCCATTTAATAATTATTAAGTCCAATTATCTTCTAGGTAAGGTTTTTGCCCCTAAATATTTTTCCCCACTAACCATTATCAAGTTAAAACTATTACTAAACTGAAAAATTTAAGACAGGTCCAAGTTGAATGAGATGTAAGATGGAAAATTTTAGTTGAAAAAAAACAAAAACAAACTTGGTCTTTTTGGAAAGAATACATTATGGATATTGAAGAAATTGCTTGTTACAAGCAAATTCTTAGTTTTCCAGAATGTTTTCCAAAGCATTTTTCTTAAACCCATTCCCACACAATCCTTTTTTACGCCCCTAAAGAAAATATCTTTTAAAAACATTGTGATCAAAGAAGAAATTGCTTTTTACAATTTCTTCATTGTCCACCATATTTTCTACCTCAAAAGACAAAAACAAAAAGGAAAACAATAATCAACTTAAAATAGTCATCTGCAGCTTTGATTTTTTACCGGCCTAAAAAATTTGGTAAAGTGGTAATGGGTTAAAAAAAAAGGCATAAAAAGAGGGATTTTGTGAAAATTGTGTAAGGTCACTAAATTCATCTTTTTATTTACTATTCTCATTCATGTTCTTACAAATACAAACCATTTAAAATATATACAATATGTAAGATCATTCTGAAAAAAAAAAAATATAAATGAGACTGTTTAAAATCATAAACACTTATTCATTCCACTTTTAAAGTATTAAAAGTTTAACTTTAAAAAAAAAACGATTTTCTTTCACCCCCCCCTTTTTTCCCTCCTGTTTTTGTTTGTTTGTTTTTTGTTATTGCTTTTTTTAGTACCCAAATAATTAAGACAAAAATAGAATATTATGATCATTATCATCTGTTGTAAAAGAAACAACATAAAAAAACTCTTGATTGAGAACAAAATTATGTATGTATGTTAACCTTAAAGGATTGCTCTCAAAACCAATAGAGAAGATCTACCTCAGAAATAATGTCTGTGCCAAATTTCGCAAACAAAAGTCGATTCTGTTACAAATTATCAGACTTACAAGGTTTTACCTTGATATAATATATTCCAGGTCACAGTTACCTAAGTATTAAAATGATTACACTAATAGTCCTTTTGACCATCTTCAATGTATGAGACATATCTCTGTGGAATTTAGCAAATTAAAATATTGCGACTAACAATCAAACAAGAGGCCCATAAAGCCTAATTGGTCACATGAGTCAAAAGAGAACAAAAACAGATAAAAGTTCACCAGATTATGCTACATACCAAATATCAATATAGGCCATTCTTTTTGGGAGAAGAAGGATTTTTCTTTAAGTTTCCACTATACAACCCTATGTTAGACTTGTGACGTCTGGGAACAGGCTATTTTTTACCCTGCGACCATAATTTATACAATCTTGATAGAGGTCCACCAGATGATGCTGTATGCCATACATCAAAGCTCTAGGCCCTCTTGTTTGAGAGGAGAATATTTTTGGAATTTTCACTATATAAATCCTAGGTTAAACTTGTGATTTCCGGGGATGGCTAATTCAATGATTTGTACAATCAGATAATGCCACATATCAAATATCAATGCTCTAGGACTTTTAATTTGATAGAAAAAGATTTCCAAAGTTGTCACTATGTAAGCTTATGAATATTCCTGCTTTAGTGGGAGGTATAATCAATGGTCAGCCTGCATGTACATGCAGTCTGATCTTTTTCCACATCTCCTGCTTGTCCATTTTAATCCATTACCACATGAGAAACTTTTAGACTGGTCCATATTGAAAGAAGTTGCAGACAACAATTCAAAGTATATGAAAGTTCAGATTTTTTTTTAAGCTTCTTTGTAGAAAACTTTGTGGAAAATGAAGAAATTGCTTGCTACAAGCCATTTCATTATTTCTCACAATGTTTTCTCAATTGGTTTTCTAAGGGCTTCCTAAAGTGTCATTGTGTGGGAGCGGGTTAAGTCAGAATTGTCTACAGAATAAATTTTTCAAAAAAATATAAACCAACAATAAGTGCTTCCAGTTCTTTCAGTCCTTTGATTTTATTGCAAATCTATAGAGAGTTTTATTCAGTATGACAAAGGTTAATCTAAAAAGGTCGCTCAGATATACATCTTTAACCCATTTCTACACAATGACGCCTTTTGACACCCTCAAGTATACAATTTGGAAAACATTGTGTAAAATGAAGAAATTGCTAATAAAAAGCAATTGCTTCAATATCCACAATGTTTTCTGCCCCAAAAGACAAACATTTTTAGAATTTCATCATCTTTAAATTGTGGTCTGCAACTTCATTCAATTTGGACTAGTTTAAAATCTTCTTCATGGTAATGGGTTAATAACTTACATTGTTAGTTTTTGATAACTTACATTGTTAGTTTTTGATAACTTACATTGTTAGTTTTTGATAACTTACATTGTTAGTTTTTGATAACTTTCATTGTTAGTTTTTGATAACTTACATTGTTAGTTTTTGATAACATACATTGTTAGCCTATAATAACTTACATTGTTAGCTTTTAATAAGTAATGGTTCCAAAAAAGTGGGTCTGAAGTCAATGACATAAAACAGGAATTCTTATCCCCTAAAGTTTGGCGTTTTTTGCGAGTATGAGCTTTTTCTTCTTTATTTGCGTTGGCTGTGTATTTGTTGTGTCCCTCTGCATAGACTTCTTGCATCATCAACTCACTCTGAAAAGAAAGAATAAAACATTTAAGAAATGAAGAGAATATTTTTTGTTTTCATAAAGGTATGAACCGAAAAAACTAATCACACTGCATGAATACGTGAAGCTGATTCATACATTGTGTGATTAGGTTTTTCGGTTCATATTGCCATAAAAACGAAAAATATTTTCCTCATTTCTTATAATTTAATAGCATCGAGCATTACATATTTTGAAACCTTTTTATATGGGACTATTTTGTGCGGAAGCATACAAAATATCTGCGTGCTCAAAATTTTGTTCATGGAGTTGTGAATAATTTTTTTCGACCAATCAGAACGCCCGTTTTTGATAGACAAAACAGAAAATTAAAATATTTAGAAATTAAGAAGATTTTTTTTTGTATCATTTAGGTATGAACCTAAAAATTAAATCAAACTGTATGGAAATAAAACAAAATAGAAAAAATCTCTTCATTTCTCATCTCTCCGTTTTACATGATTTAACTCATTCCCACACAATCCCTCCTTTTAAACCACCTCAGGTAAAAAGCTTTGGGAAACATTGTGGGAAAAGAAGCAATGAATCAAGCTATTTCTCCAGAATCCACAAATTGTTTTATATTCAAAAAGATAAGAAAATTTAAAATTCCATCAACTTGAAAATGTTGTCTGCAACTTCTTTCAATTTGGACCAGTCTAGAATTCTGTTGTTTGGGCATAATTTATGCCTTCAAGTAAAACAAAGCACATTAATGTATTTCAATGGTTTTGATTAGAATTTTATGGATCAACGTTGTGGGCAAAAATACAAAGCAATTCCATGCATTTTCATAATCCTTTGTACTTGCACTTTCATACAGTGTGATTAGTTTTTTCTTTTCATTCCTCCATGAAAACAAAGAATATCCTCTTCATCTCTTAACCCTTTCCTGGATAAACCCGGGATTTTACGTCACTGTGAATTTATACTTGAGAAAACATTGTGGAAAAAGGAGAAATTGCTTATAACAAGCAATTTCTCCTTTTCCCACAATGTTTTCTATCACATAGGATGGTTTTATTTGGAATTGCATCCAAGTTTCATTGTCATCTGCATCCTCTTTGAATTTGGACCAGTCTAAAATTTCAAAAACCAGGAATGGGTTAAATAAACTACAGTTAAAATGATATCTGCCCAAAATGGTATGTATTTGATAAGCACCATGTAAGACCCCTAATTGAACCTTCATACTAATTTTCTAGTGAATGCGTATAACCCTTGTCATGCTGAACCCGGAATTTTCCTGTACTTTGCAGGAGGTATAGAAAAATATCAGCCTGCACATAAGTGCAGTCTGATCTTAGTCAACGCCACCTGTTTGCACCTTTCAATATAGATTGGTTAAAGTGATTCATTTTCAAAAGATCCACACCTAGTGCTTCCAGTTCTTTCAGACTTAAATGTGATTCTTTAAATGATTTTAATCATAACAAGGGTAACAAGGTGGCAAATTGTCACAAAATACGCCGTAACACTACTGGTTGTTGACTGGGGAAGGGGATTAAAATTTAAGTCTAATTTCAAGAAAGAGTAACAATTCACAATGATAACTTATGGTTCTGGTGATTTTCTTGTTATCATGAGGTTTTGAAAACCATAGGCTGTCACACCATGCGAAATTTAAAACAAAATCAAATGTGAAAAACAACAAAGGGGAATAATTCAAAAAGTATGCCAGGTAGAGTTATGGTTCTTGTGACCTGCACTTCCCCTTGGTGATATCTACACACTCATGAAGTTTCATGATCATACCTATTACACTTTCAGATATATAATCCAGACAAAATCCAAGTCTTAAAAACAACAAAGGGCAATAAATCTCAAAATATGCTAGGAAGAGTTAAAGTTCTTGTACACTGCACTTCTCCTTCATGAGATCTATCTACCTATGAAGATTCAAGATCATAGCTAATATACTTTCTGAAATATGCTCTGAACAAGTTCCAAGTATGAAAAACAACAAAGGGAAATAACTCAAAAAATAAGCTAGGTAGAGTTATAGTTTTAATGAGCTGCACCTCCCCTTGATAAGATCTATCAACCATGAAGTTTCATGATCATAGCTTGAATACTTTTAGAGATCTGCTCCGGACAAGATCAAAGTATGAAAAAACAACAAAAGGCAATAACTCAACAAATAAGCCAAAGGTAGAGTTATGTTTCTTAAGCACTGCACTAATCCTTGATGAGATCTATCTACCCCTGAAGTTTCATTATCATAACTTATATACTTTAAGAGATATGCTCTAAACAAGATCCAAGTATGAAAAACAATAAAGGGCAATAACTCAAAAAATAAGCCAAAGGTAGAGTAAAGGTTCTTGTGCACTGCACTCCCCCTTTATGAGATCTATCTACCCATGAAGATTCATAATCATTGCTTGAATACATTTAGTGATATGCTCCAGACAAGATCCAAGTTTAAAAAACAACAAAGGGCAATAACTCAACAAATAAGCCAAAACTAGAGTTATGGTTCTTGTGCTTGCACATCCCCTTGATGAGGTCTATCTACCTGTGAATTTTCATGATCATTGCTTGAATACTTTTAGAGATATGCTCCGGACAAGATCTAAGTATGAAAAACAACAAAGGACAATAACTCAAAATATACGCTAGGTAGAGTTATGGTTCTTGAACACTGCACTCCCACTTGGTGAGCTCTATCCATCCATGAAGTTTCATGATTCTAGCTATTATACTTTTAGAGATATATTCCGGACAAGATTCAAGTATGAAAAACAACAAAGGGCAATAACTAAAAAAACAGGCTAGATAGAGTAATGGTTCATGTTCCCTGCACTCCCACTTGGTGAGCTCTATCCATCCATGAAATTTCATGATTCTAGCTATTATATTTGAGAGATATACTCCGGACAAGATTCAAGTATGAAAAACAACTAAGGGCAATAACTCAAAAATAGGCCAGGTAGAGTTATGGTTCTTGTGCACTGCACTCCCCCTTGGTGAGATCTATACACCCATGAAGTTTCATGATCCTAGCTATAATACTTTTAGATATAAACACTGGAGAAGATTCAAGTATGAAAAACAACAAAGGGCAATAACTCAAAAAATAGGCCAAGTAGGCCAGGTAGAGTTATGGTTCTTGTGCACTGCACTCCCCCTTGGTGAGATCTATACACCCATGAAGTTTCATGATCCTAGCTATAATACTTTTAGAGATATACACCGGACAAGATTCAAGCATGAAAAACAACAAAGGGCAATAACTCAAAAAATAGGCCAGGTAGAGTTATGGTTATTGAGCACTGCACTCCGTATTGACGAGAAGAATATAACTGCCAAGTTTAAAGTCAATTGGACTTACGGTGACAGAGTTATGCTCCGGACAAAGAAGTGGACGACGCCTGGACGCCACAGGTGATCCCATAATACGTCCCGTCTTCGACGGGCGTATAAAAAGCTGCTAAGAAAATGCTATGAAAATTTGCATATACCAGGCAATGTCTAAAAGTTGTAAAACAGGAAGAAGATAATTTGTAAATCTTAATTGGGCAAGTGCCTCTAAGGACACCTAGTTGAATGTCCACTCTAAGTTTCAAGTAAATGCTAGTGACAGAATTTGATATGAATATGATAACAATATGTATTGAAGCTGTAATAAGCTTGAAATTATAATTTTCAGGAAACATACCAACCATTCTTTTTTGTTACATGCTTTTAGTCATATTAGTCATAAAATTTACTCAAAAACATAGTTTAAAATTTACTGTCTGAATCAATAGGCAGGGCCAACAGACTAAGTGGGTGGGGCCAGCAAATGGTCAAGGACAGTTCAACTGAGGATTACACAACATTATTTAGTAATTACTTATCTATTTTCATTGGTCAATTAATTTTGCTTGTAGTTGACAGAGGCGATCTATTAGTTGACCAATTATTGGCCCTGCCTACTTACTTCTTTGGCCACTCCCATTAACTAAGATAAGAAGTTCTGCTTCAATTTTAAATGGTATTATTTTGCTAAATTTATGGATAGTAGCATGAAACAAAACAGCATAACGATTGGTTAAACGTTTAGGTTGCAAAACTTACAATAATGTATCACAAATGGCCACAAATAATTGAGTTCTAAGCTCAATTGATTGGTCAACTGGTTATTTGATTGACAGCCACAATTTGACAATTAAAGGATGTGTTATTCATAGGCTCACATACCCTTTTAGCTCTGTTTGGTGGGATAATCTGTGACTGAACCGTCTCTCTCATCCATGCTTTTGCATTCTCATAGCCACACGTCCCCAACTCCCTGGCTTCACGTCTTTCCCTCTCACGCTTTTCTCTGAAATAAGTTAAAAAAGGGTAATAATTATCATTTGTTTGGTATAAGAAGAAATGCTCGTGACATTCAATTTCTTCTTTATCAGTCATGTTTTGTTTCATAAATTATCTGATGTTCTTAAAACGTATCAGGAATAACCCATTACCCCACAATTCCTCCAGCTTGATGCACTGTAAAAAAGTGATGTAAAACTAAGTAAAGGAGAAAGCAGAAAACAAGAAATTTCTTTAGTTCTTACAATTTTTCTACCTTGTAATCAAACTTTAACAATTTCATTATAAAATTTACCAAATACCACATAATCCAACTTTTTTATGCTCCTGAAGAAAAGACTTCTGTAATACAATGAAGGAAAAGAAGAAATTGCTTGTTACAAGCAATTTTTCATTTTCTTCATTGTTTTCCTAACCGAAAATATTGAGACATTTAGATTTCTATCAAACCTAAATTGCAATCTAAAAATACTTAAACCCATTAACAGACAGCCAAGTTTTAGACTGGTCCAGATTGAAAGGAGCTGCAGATGACAATTACAAGTGTAGAAAATTTTAGGTTTGTTTAACTTTCTGGTTAGAAAACATTGTGGAAAATGAGGAAATTGCTTGTAAAAATGTTTTCCAAAGTTTTTTTCTTTGAGAGCATCTAAAAGTGTCAATGAGTGGGAAGGGCTTAAATTTTAGTCAGTGTATAATTTTGCACATGCAAAGTTAATATTGTCTGCAATTTAATCTATTAGCAACAAAAATGCTTTTTTACCACCCTCTAGCCATAAGATGATAGAAAACTTTGTTAGAAAAGGAGAAATTGCATGTCACAAGCAATTTCTCCTTATCTAACAAATATTTTCTAACCTATTTGACACTAATTTTACAATTTTAGAGAAATTTGAATTGTCATCTGCAACTTCTTCAATTTGGAAAAGTCTAAAATTTTGTCGTCATGGTAATGGGGTTAAGAAAGATATTTTTTGTGTGGGAAAAGGTAAAATAGGCCAAGCTGTTACGGGACTATTTACTAATACACAAACAAGGCTTATATACTGCTTGTATAGGGTTCACTGAATATAAATGAACCAAATTATCCTATTTCTTTCTTTCTTGTCCAATAATGCATTTTATTTCAACCATTACTAAACAATCCCATATCTTTCACCCATTACCAGATGGCAAAATTTTAGACTAGCCCAAGTTGAAAGAAGTTGCAGACAACAATTTTAAGTTTATAAAATTTTGGATATTTTAAACATTCTTGGTAGAAAACATTGTGGCTTGTTACAAGCAAATTCTTCATTTTCCACAATGTTTTCCAAAGTTTTTTTTTCCCTGAGTGGGAATGATTTAACCCTTTCCTGTTCAGTCCCTGGTTTTTATGTCTATGTTTATAATTATAATTGAGAAAAAGTTGTGGAAAAAGAAGAAACTGCTTGTTAAAAACATTTTTTTCTTTTTGCACAATATTTTCTACCCTACGAAATTGATAGTTTTCAAATTAAATCTACTTTAAATTTTCGTCTGAAAAACCTTTAAATTAGGACAAAATATTGCAAAACAGGAAAGGGTTGACCCATAACCTGATAGCAACACTTTAGACTGGTCCAAATTGAAAGAAGTTGCAGAGGACAATTTAAATTTTATGAAATTTAAGAATTTTCCAACTTTCTGGGAAGAAAACATTGTGTAAAAATGAAGAAATTGCTTGTTTCAAGCAATTTCTTTATTTAACAAAATGCTTTTCCAATTTTTTGTTGGTGAGAGGCATCAAAAAGCGACGTTGTATGGGAACGGGTGAAGACTTAAGAAAAACAAGTGAGGAAAGCATTGTGGAATAAGAAAAAGATGTTCTTAACCACCACTTTCTTCTTTTCCTACAATATTTCCAACACTACTTGATACAATTCCCAGATATAGCAACATTTAACCCATTCCCACACATCTCACTTTTTGACTCTAACAAAGAAAAATATTAATGAAATGATTAATGAAAACATTATGGAAAAAGGAACTAGAGGGGCTTGAGCGCCATCTGCTCCACCAGTCTGAATTTACTTATCATATAGCTTATTTAACTTTCTTGCACCTCCTTTAAAGAAAGAGTTACTTTTTTGTAATTTACTTATTATGACTACCAAATATAGTTTGATGAGGTTATCATAATCCTGATAAAAACTGATAAAAACTGATAAATGATAATTGTCTGATAAGTGAGAAAAATGAAATTACATCATGTCACTGTCAAATATTGGTGACTGCAGTCATGTTTGCAGTCTTTTACCCGAATCCTGACTTCACATTTTTTCCGTAAACTTTGTTTACCTAAAAATTTGGCCTTAGCCCAAAAATTGAGATATTTACGAGTGACGACTATATATATATTTACCTATATGGATCAAGATTCATTTCACTTTCTTTATATATCACAGAATGAAAAACAGGGTCATCAAAAAATCTACGACTCTTCTCTACATGATAGGTCTCCCTTTCTGAGGGAATCGTAAACGACCCTCGAAAAATTCCCTTTAAAATAGCACCGTGGACATGACTTCCTGGTACACCTGTAAAAAAAAAGTTTGAATAATATATAGGGAATATTATGTTACAATAGGCATACAACATCTTGTATTTGCTTCAAGCTGGGGGAGGAAAATTTTCCTCTGCAGCAAGGAAGAAATACAAGATGTTGTTTGCTTTCGTAATGTATAATTCTGTTTATCATGTACCTTCATTTTTTAAATAAAACCATTGCAATAATATACAATCTGGATAAATTTGTACATGTATTTCCATTCTCCTTTACCATTCTGATAACATTTATTCTCATTTTGACATCATCTACAAAATGACGTCATCTTAGACTACCTTATTTGGAACCGTATTTGACACTATCAGATACAGATTTTTTTTCTGACGTGTCTGATTTTTTCTATGTCAAATGTATATATCTAACTAGAAATATTCATAAGTATATAATAAGACCCGTTACACAAAATGACACTAGTATTCAAATGCTTTTGGGCCCCTGAGCCCAATTCCTCATGATCACACTTTTTTACACCAATCAACATAGTCTTTGGACTACATTGTGAACAATAAAGAAACTGCTTGTATTAACCCTTGTCATGCTGAACCCGGAATATCCCGGTTTTGGCAGGAGGTGCATAAGTGCAGTCTGAATTTGGTCTACACCTCCTGCTTGCACTTTTCCTGCCAGAGTAGTTTGTGAAATCCATTTCTAAAAGAAATATTGATTTAAGAACAACAAGTTCTATCAGTGTCTTCAGCCCTTTGATTTTACAGCATTTCAGTAAGGTTGTTTATACAGCATGACAAGGGTTAATGTAATAAACAAATCCTTCAATGTCCACAGTATTTTCTACCCTAAAGACTTAGTATTATCTTTCAATTAACCCATTTCATCACAATCCCACTTTTTGACACCCCCTCATGAAAAAAGGTTAGGATAGTTATTATACTGGCGCAAATTTAACATACCTAAGCAAGATATATTTGTGACAAACCATACCCCTCCAACAACCATTTTTTTCAGAAAGGTGACCTTGATGGGTGACATAAACAAGATAAGCAAGTAATGCAAGGAATCAATGTCCCAAATAGGAGCCATGGCTCAGTTAAAGTCCAATAAGCAAAAGGAGGGTATGAGCATTGCTCTCTGGAAAGAGTATTTTGTGTTTTTTCTTATCAATTTTAGCTTGTGTTTGTTTACATTTTGAAAACGAGTCAAATGCACCTGATTCTTTACCAGAAAAATACACTTATCTTCTGCATTGACTGTTATATACCCATGCGCTGATGACTATACTTTACGGACAACTTCGTTAATCTCTGTGACCTAGCTCATTGTTTGACTGACTAGCGAAAGTTAAAACAACATCTTGGACGTCATTGTTTTATGTAAAACAAGAGGACCATGATGGTCCTAAATCGATCACCTGAGGCATCTGCAAATTATAGTACTTTTTTGTATAAAAAAGACACAACTTGAGCAAAATAAATAAAACAAATATAAGATTTTGGGCTTTGTACAAGGTTTAAAAAAGCATTGTGAGAAGCAAGCAATTTCTCCATTTCTATTGAAGAAGAATCCTTTCAATGCGATTTATGCAATTTTCAATCCCAGGAGCAGAGACATTCTTTATCCTAAGAGCATATTTTCCTGTAACATAGTACAAAATTATTTAGTCATGCTACATACCAAATATGAATGCCCTTCATCTATATTTCAGAAGGAGAAGACTTTTGAAGTTGCTCTAAATGGGTGTTTTCCAAAATTTGGGACCTCTGGGGCGGTGCCAATTGTTTTATCCCAGGGCTAAGATTTTAGCTAACATAGTAGAGAACCATCTGGTTATGCTATAAATCAAATATGAATACCTTAGACTTTGTAGATTAGGAGGAGAAAACTGTTGAACATAGTCTAATTGAGCATTTTTATGAACTTTGGACACCCAGGGAAGGGGTGTTTTTTAACCTACAGGCATAATTTAATCAAAATTGATAGATAACAGCAACGCTATGCTACACTCAAAATATAAATGCCCTCCGCCTTAAAATGAAGAATTGTTTTCAACATACTCAAATTTTGCGTTTTCCAAATTTTTGGACCCCTAGTCAGGACCGTTTTTGACCCTTGGATGAAAACTTTTTTGTGATATAGTACAAAACCATCTAGTTTTGCTACATACCAAATATGAATATCCTAGACCTAATAGTTCAAGAGGAGAAGCCTTTTGAAATTGCTCTTATTGAGAATTTTTCCAAACTTCAGACCTCAGGGGAGGGGCCATTTTTTACCCAAGAGATTAAATATTTAAAAACTTGATAGAGAACCATATGATTAAGCTCTTTACAAAATATAAAGGCCTTTGGCCTTGTATTCTATGAAAAAAACAACATCAAAGATTTACTAAAATTTCCAATTTTCATATGCCACGGCAACCAAAGGTTTTCACGGAAAGAAATTCTTTTAACAACTTTTGAAGAGCTTCATCCAATGAATATCCAGGCAAAGTTTCAGCTTGATTGGCCTACTGGTTTAGAAGGAGAAAATTCTTAAAGGTATTTAAAGAATATCTAAAGATTCCCATTTTCAAATGCCGCGGCAACCAGAGTTTTTGACGAAATCAAATTCTTTTAACAACTTTTGAAGAGATTCACCCAATGAACATCCCTGCAAAGTTTCGGCTTGATTGGCCTACTGGTTTAGGAGGAGAAGATTTTTAAGAATATTTAAAGAATTACTAAAGATTCCCATTTTCAAATGCCGCGACAAACAGAGTTTTTGACGAAATTAAATTCTTTTAACAACTTATGAAGAGCTTCACCCAATGGTTATCCAGGCAAAGTTTCAGCTTGATTGGCCAACTGGTTTAGGAGAAGATTTTTAAAGATTTCTAAAGAATTACTTAAGATTCCCATTTTCATATGCCGCGGCAACCAGAGTTTTTGACGAAATTAAATTCTTTTAACAACTTTTGGAGAGATTCACCCAATGAACATACCTGCAAAGTTTCAGCTTGATTGGCCTACTGGTTTAGGAGGAGAAGATTTTTAAAGATATTTAAATAATTACTAAAGATTCCCATTTTAATATGCCCCGGCAACCAGAGTTTTTGATGAAATTAAATTCTTTTAACAACTTTTGAAGAGCTTCACCCAAGGAACATCCCTGCAAAGTTTCAGCTTGATTGGCCTACTGGTTTAGGAGGAGAAGATTTTTAAAGATATTTAAAGAATTACTAAAGATTCCTATTTTCAAAATTGTGGCAACCAGAGTTTTTGATGAAATTAAATTCTTTTAACAACTTTTGAAGAACTTCACCCAAGGAACATCCCTGCAAAGTTTCAGCTTGATTGGCCTACTGGTTTAGGAGGAGAAGATTTTTAAAGAAATTGTGGTTGGACGGACAGATGGACGGATGACGGACAACGACCGATCACAATAGCTCACCTCGCACTTTGTGCTCAGGTGAGCTAAAAAAAATGTGGTGGGTCAATATTTAAAATATCAACACTTCTTTCACGAAATTTAAGGCTTATTGAGTAGAATTAGTTTGATGTTATAGTTTCAATAATCATATTTACATGTGCGTTTTGGTCTGATTATAGTTTATTAATTCTATTACATACTTTGGGGGAAGATATGGCTTTAAACACATTACCACATGGCAAAATTTTAGACTGGTCTAAATTCAAAGGAGCTGCAGATAATTAATTTTTGGTGATGGAAATTCAAAACTCTTCACTTTTTTGGTCAATTTGGTCATTTGCCACTAAGCTTTTCTTCTCCCATTCCCACAAAGTGACTCTTTCAGACTCCCCCAAGAAAAAAAATATTGAAAAACAGTGTGGAAAATGAAGAACAAGGCAAAGATTTTTAAAATTTCATCAACCAAAAATAGTCATCTGCAACATCTTTGAATTTGGACCTGTCTGAAATTTGCTGTCTGGTAATGGGTTAAAGGACGTAAAAGGCAGGATTGTGTTAGACTGGTCCAAACTGAAAGTTGCAGACAACAATTCAAAATTTATGAAATTTTATATTTGTTCCTTTTCTGGGTAGAAATCATTGTTAACATGGAGAAGGCGTCAGATAGGTCATTGTGTGGTAATGGTTTTACCAGTTTCAATTTGAACTAGTCAGAAATTTTCTTGTTCATCAGTAATCAGGGAAAAATCTTTCAATCTTTTGGATAATTGTATCACAGGATTCTAAAAAGGCTTCTTTTTTGCATGAAGGGTCACAAATAAATATTTACCATAATAAGTTGATTACTCAAATTGCCCTTAAGGCCAATAAATCTTCAAGCTTTATCAATTTTCTGAATTTAGTCATTTATTGATGACTTGACAAATAAACAGGATTGGTACAATATATGACAGCCAAACGAGTCAGCCCTTTCTCGTTTTTTTTGTAATTTAGACTGATCCAAATTGAAAGAGGTTGCAAACGGCAATTAAAACTGGATGCAATTTTGAGGGAAACTATCCTATTTGGTAGAAAATATTGTGGAAAAAGAAACAACAAAAATTTACCCTGGATCAAATTCAAAGAAGTTGTAGATGACAGGTTTAAGTTATTGGAATTTTATTATTTAGATAAAAAGCATAGTGGACAATAAAGAATTGCTTGTAAAAAGCAATCTTTTAATCGTCCAGAATATTTTTCCGAAACAAGAGGCCCATAGGGCACAAAAGAGCACAAAAAAAATAAAAGTCCACCAGATTATGCTACATAATAATCATCAAAGCTCTAAGCCATTTAGTTTGGGAGAAGAAGATTTGTTAAAGTTTTCACTAAACAAGCCTATGTTAAACTTGGGACATCTTGGAACAGGCTAATTCTAACCCTGGGCCATAATTTATACAATCTTGATGGAGGTCCACAAGGTGATGCTACAAACAAAAAATTAAAACTCTATGACCTCCTGTTTGGGAGAAGAAGAGTTTTAAATTTTCACTATATAAGCTTTATGTAATTTGTGACGTCCAGGAGTGGGCTAAATATGACCCTAGGGCAATAAATTGATACAATATTGAGAGAGATCTACAAGATGATGCTACATACCAAATATCAAAGCTCTAAGCCTATCTGTTTGAGAGAAGAAAAATTTTAAGGTTTTCATTATATAAGCTTATGTTAAATTTGTGACATCAGGGAATGGGCTAATTTTAATCCTGAGGCGATAATTTGTACAATCTTGATAGAGGTCCACCAGATGATGCTGTATACCAAATATCAAAGCTCTAATCATATCTGTTTGAGAGAAGAAAAATTTTAAGGTTTTCACTATATAAGCCTATGTTAAATTTGTGACATCAGGGAATGGGCTATTTCTGTCTCTGGGGCCCTGATTTATACAATTCACCAGATGATGCTATATACCAAATATAATAGCTCTAGGCCCTCTAGTTTGGGAGAAGAAGATTTTTGAAATTTTCACTATATAAGCCCTTTGTAAAACTTGTGATGTCTGGGAACGGGCTAATTCTTTATCTGGGGCCATGATTTGTACAATCTTGATAGAAACTCACCAGATGATGCTACATACCAAATAAAAAGCTCTAGGCCCTCTAGTTTGGGAGAATAAGATTTCTGAAATTTTCACTATATAAGCCTATGTTAAACTTGTGACGTCCAGGAACGGGCTAATTTTGACCCTGGGGTAATAATTTATACAATATTGATAGAGGTCCACTAGATGATGCCACATACCAAATATCAGAGCTGTAGGTCTTTTGGTTTAGTAGAAAAAGATTTTCAAAGTTGTCGAAATGTAAGCTTATGAAACACCCCCCCCCCCCCAGCACAGCCATTTCAGGACAGTTTTAAGCAGTTTTGTAGGACAAAACCGGAATTTCACATCGATCAAGCGAAAACAAGTTTTCATGCATTTCCATTCATTTCCACGCATGCTAAAAAACTTGAAGTGAAAATCTTTGTGATTGCCACCATCTTGTTTCATTGCTGATGAAGAAAATAACTTACTTGCAGAATGCGAACAGCCTCCTTTAAGTCATGCATATCAAGGAAATGGTTTGAAACTTCGTCTAAATATATCCATAGTAAATTGTCTAATGAATTGTCGAAATGAGAGAAATAATTGCCTTGAGTTTCAAGATAGAATCTAGGTCAGTGGTTAGTGGAGTAGGCGAGAACATGTTAACAAACTCCTAATCCTGTCTGTTACTTTTGACCTTGAGGGACTGGGCAAATTTACACCCCGTATACGCAGTATATGTTACAAGTTACAACCCTGTTATAGTAGCGATTCAAGCCACCGAATAAAACACCTCTCGAAATCAAACGGACATGTAGTACTTCAATTGCAATAATAATATGCTCAACGCAAAAAGAATTGAATGTTAGCTTTGATTGCTGTACCTTTAATCGTTTAACCTTTTACCTCACAACCACAAATTTTCACGCACTGATGAAATAATCTTAAAGAAAACATTGTGATTAAATCAAATAGCTATTTCGGTAAACAGTAAAAAAGGTCATGATTGATTGAATGGGGTTTTAACGCATCTTCTAATAGTATTATAGTTATATCGGGGCAGCTGGAGCTCCTAACCATGGATTCCTGGTACTTCTCACACGAGTATTACCACTACATCCTTGTCGAGCCTCCAGCTGCTCATCCCACTTAGGTGTACGATTTATTTACTGATCTTGATGATACATGTTGAGCATTATTGAGCGCGGTTACCGATAAGCCAGCAAAATCGCTCTCAGGACTTTCAGTCCTTTGATTTTTTTATTGTACAAACTTGATAGTCCTTGCCCTAAAAACTCTAAATACCAAATGTGAATCTAATCTGATAGCCGGTTCATGACTAGAAGATTTTTAAAGATGTACCCATTTGGCCCCTTATGGAGCCCCAAGGGGAGATAACTCCATGACGTGTACAAATCTAAAGCACCTTCCCATAAGGATGCTTCCTGCCAAGTTTGGTTGAAATCCATCCAAGGGTTCTTCAGAAGAATTCGAAAAAGTTAACACACGAAGCACAACGCAAAACACACAACCACAGACAACACACAATTGCAATAGGTTACCATGACCTTCGGTCAGGTGACCTAAAAAAAAGATGATTGTGTGGTGCACCAATTTTCACACTATCAGGATTTTTTACAACTCTAACAGAAAAGGATTTGAAAAATAAAATAATTGATTAATTGGATGGGGTTTAACACCACTTTTAACAGTATTCAGTCATATAGCGACGGCAGGAGCCACTAGTTGCTAACCCACTTAGGTTTATGATTATCCACCCATTGGTGGGAGACAAATGACTGAAGGATATGTGCTACTGCTGGGATTGAAGCCATGACATCCCATAATTGAAGATTAGGAGCCCTACTTACTGCGGCTGGAAAAAATATATAGTGGAAATCAAAACAATCGATTTTACATAGAATTGTTGACATCAAGTTAACCCATTACCGGACGACACATTTTATATTGGTCCAAATTGAAGAAGATGCAGATGACAATTAAAAGCTGATGATATATATATTTTTATCCTTTCAAGTGAAAATATTGCTGGAAATAAATAAACTGATAGTCATAAGCAATTTCTACTTTTTACACAATGGTTTTCAAACTGTCTTTTCTTGAAGGGCGTTAAAAATCGGATTGAACAGGAACAGCTTAATCCATTCACACTTCGGTGCCCTCAAGAAAACACGGCTTTTGAAAACATTGTGCAATTTATTCATTATCCAAAATGTTTCAACTCTATAAGACAAACATTTTTAAAAACTTCTTTCAATTTGCACAAGTCTTAAATTTTGTCTACTGATAACGGGTTAAAGCAACCTTCAGTAATCCTAACTCACCTTCAACATGTCCGCTGTATATAAATGACAGGTCAGGTTTATGTTCTTTGCCATCATAATGTAGCGTGTGTGTTTTTGAAAACATGCTGGAATCCTGCCGTAACACCAGCTTGAACTTTCTGGAAAAGATGACAAAAAATTTCAACAATTTCACAACACTCAAGTCTGGTTATTTTAACGCCACTTTTGAAATCATTTCGGTCATAATACTCCGGCTGGATCATCTAACCAAGGATTCCAGGTATTTCTCACACCAGTGCTTCCACTACATCCCTCCCGAGCCTCCAGCTGCTCAAACCATTTAGGTTTGTGATGATCCACCTTTTGGTTGGAGACATAAGAATAGAGCCCTGGACCTCATAATTGAGAGTCTGACGTGCTGCCAACTGTGCCAATAACTAAGCTTTGGAAAACATTGTGGAAAATCTAAACTAGCATTTTTCTCATTTTCACAGCTTAACCCTTGTCATGCTAGACCCGAAATGTTCCTGTTCCTATTTGGCAGGCAGTATTGACTTAGATAAGTCTGCACATATAGGCAGGCTGATCTTTGTGTATACAACCCATTGTCATTTTAAGATGAAAATGTTTTTAAGCCAAGTCTAATTATAAAAGAAATATTAACCCACAATGAACGTCTTGGAGTGCTTTCAACCCTTTGAATTTAATACAATTCTGAATAAGGATTTTATTCATCATGTTAAGTGTTAAATGCTTATTCAAATTGCAGTTTCATGTTTAACTCTTTCTTGTTTTGCAAAATTTTAGACCTGTCCATATTCAAAGGTTTTGCAGGAGAAAAAAATTCTTATTTTTCTACAATGTTTTCTCAGTTATAAAATCACAGGGATTTAAAGCAGGGATCGGACAGAAAAGGGGTTAAGTTGCCAATCAATGCTTTTCCTTATAAGGTCTGTAATGTTATACTGTATAAAATAATGTCAACATTAAAGAAAATACAAAATATGTCCCCGTATAGAAAACTGTTGATTGATTCGCATAACTAAATATGGTTAGTTTCAAAACAGGTAATAAGGAAATTAGATTTTTTCAAGGTAATTTGCCATTTATTTGCATGCTATTCTTATCTTAACCCTTTCGTGTTCAATCCCTTGTTTTTTGTCCCTTTGATTTTATAATAGAGAAAACATTGCTGGAAAAAAAGAAATTTCCTGTAATAAGCTTTCTTTTTCCACAATATTTTCTATCCTACTAATTTCCTATTTTTTCAAATTGAATCCACTTTCCAATTCACTTCTCTAAACCTTTGAGTTTGGATAGGTCTAACATCTTGCAAAACCAGAAAGGGTTAAGATTTTCCCCTAAAAAATGATTTTTTTCCCTTTCCTATCCCGAGACGTAATTTTCATTTATTATCACTTGATGTTGTTACAAAGTTCTTAAGGAGTGAGACTTAGCAGGTTTGATATAACTTATATTTGCTAAAGGCAATAAAGAACCCTCCTACAAATACAATTAATCCATTTATCCTGCTTTTTGATGCCCCTCAAACAAAAGTTTTGGCAATACGATGTTGAAAATGTAGAAATTTCTTATTTTCTTACAAGCAATTTCTTCTTTTTGCTCAAAATTTTTCCATAGCTATATTTGGTGCATAAAAATGCGGAATAGTGTGGGAGGGGTTAAATAGGGCATTAGTTACATCAGGTTTCATTGGAGTTAAAAAATCCAGACCAGAGACCTTTGAAAGAAATTAATTAAGATGAAAACAGGATATTTTCAGATTTTTAGGGGTCAAATCCCTGTTTTACAAGTCAAACATAGGCCCTGACTCAGTAGATTGAGACAATTCAAATGAGTACCTACAACATTTGTCAATGGTATCATTGTTGAAATATTCAATCCATTCACACTAAGTGAGACTTTTATACGCCTCAAGGGAAAAAAGCATGGGAAAACATTGTGAAAAAAAAATTGCTTCTTACAAGCTCTTTCTTTATTTTCCATAATGGTTCGTACCAAGAAAGTTAAAAAAAATCCAGAATTTCAAAAACTCTAAATTGACATCTGCAACTTATTCAAATTTGTGCCAGTCTAAAATTCAGCCGTCTGATAACGGGTTAAATCTAAAATCCAAATTACGCCCTCTTTCTGTAGCTCTGACAAGGGTAAATATTGATGCATTAATTTTAGGAGTATTACAAGTATTAAATGTACAGTGAATCCTGTATTATTAGCTACCACTCATCCTATATTCCTAAAGATTACACAAGGGACAACATAAAATGGTTACTTTAACTTTTACCTGTTTTGCAAAATTTTTGACCAGTCCAAATCCAAAGGTTTTTCAGACAACAAATTAATGATGCAATTTTAAATGAAACCACCCTATGTGGCAGAAAATTTTGTTGGAAAAGGAGAAATTGCTTTTAACAAGCAATTTCTCCTTTTTCAACAATTTTTTCTAAAGTATAAAATCACAGGGACGTAAAATCCCAGGTTTGAACAAGAAAAGGTAAATCCATTGTTAGGGAAGAACATTTTAGACTAGCTCAATATGGAAGCAGTTGCAGACGACAATTGTTAGTTAATAAGATATTAAAATCTTTGTCTGTACGGAAAGAAAACCGTGGACAATGAAGAAATAACTTTTCACGTACTATTTCTTCATTTTCCACAATGAATGTCAAACAAAGATTTTTTGGGGGTGGTCAATGCTCTCAATAAGTAGATGTCAGCCCATATAACGTCCAGAAAATCAGAAAAAAGTCCAGAAAATCATACACAGACTTAAATCAATCTCCATTGAATTAATCACTCAGACTTTTTCTTAAGTCACAGGATTTTGGGTTTGCTAAGCAAAAGAATATATACTCTCTTCAAAAGTGGATAAAATACCCTCGGGTTAAATTAAATCCACAAGCAGTTTACAGAAATATTTCCATGACGACCAAATGTCAATGGACAATTTACATAGGGTGTACTCAATTGAAACCTCAGTTCGCAAAGCAAACCATCACTCGATCTTAGACAATTTCTCTTGAAGCCACTTGATTGATAATGTGCTGGGTCCAAATCCAGTAGGCCCATGAAAATAAAACTACAGACTTTGCCAAACATGGCCCCCAGGTCAAACTTTTGTAAACTATGTTTCAGCCTGTATTTGTTCGCCCAAAATGTCAATTTTTTCTTTGTGGCCGGTAAAGAACGAAGAGATAAATATTCATACCTGTTTTACAATTCAAATACAATTATGGCATGATGAATTCTATTTCCTAACTTGAAACAACGTCTGTCATAGAAATATCAAAGTTACCAGAATAATTGTGAAAAAATCAATCGCACAAGTTCTGAATTTCATAGAATTCTCTCCCTTTTCAGTTATGTTTATTGTGTAAAATTGTCTGTATCAACTAGTAGAAATGAAACAATAAGATTCTTAAAAGATGCAAGATGCATCTCTGCTAGAAGTTTCATAACTTTCTGCACTGTTCACATTTACATAATGACACTCATGACATATGAATTCACCTGAGAGGAGGTTTGAGAATAATCCAGTCTCAATTTTGTCATTCCCCAATGTTTAGACTAGTCTGAGATGAAATGCATCATTTCCCCCCATTCTGCAAATCAGAAGTTTGTCAAAATTTCAAACAGAGATTTTCAAACAGCAATTACCAATTGTGTCCACCAAAATATGGAAAATGAAATTGCTCAAGAAAAGGGATTCTTTTTGGAAAAACGGGAAATAAATGCAAGAAACAACTCTTCTTTTAACATGTTTGCTTTAGTTCCACTCAGTAACATAATACAGAGTATAAGAACAGGATGCAAATGAATGACTGTGGGCTTTATCTATCTACATGTATTTTCATTTCATAATTTTTTTTATGGGATGGGTGTATGGTCAGGGAAATAAAAATAATTCCTTGATTTTGTGAAAATTTACGGAAATTGAATCTTGGAATGTTAATCCTTGCAATGCTGAAAAAAATCCTCTTCAGAATTACATTCCAATCAAAGGAACGGCATTACTGGATACAATCACTGTGGATTAATTATTTCCATGAAAATTTATCTTATTAACAACTCTGGTTTAAAAAGGATAAGCAGGGGATGTCTTCAAGACTAAAATCAGACTGCAGGCTTGTCTTTGCCTATACCTCCTGCCAAAACAGGAATATTCCGGGTCCATATAGAGAGCACTGATGGTTAAATAGTGGGACTGTATGGGAATGGGTAAATAAAATGGTTGTTGATATATAAGGCAATTCAAAACTCCCTCTACATATCCTGCTTTACCAGTACTACACCTTCATCCTTTCCTAGCCCCCAGCTGCTATCCCACTTAAGTTTACAATTATCCACACATTGGTGAGAGACAAATGTCGGAATAAATATGTGCCGCTACTGGGGAGCAAACCCATGACATCCCATAATTGAAGATTAGGTGTGTCATGCGCTACCGACTGTGCTATGACGGCTGCGGTACAATGTTATTGAATAGTTGTTTCAAATGCAATACAAATGGTATGAAAAACATGCATTTAGATTCCTTGAATTCCTACTGAGAAAATGTAAAAGTCTTCTTTCACCCATTCCAGGACAACAAAACTTTAGACCAGTCCAAATTGAAAGAAGCTGCAAATAACAATTTCAAGTTGATCGATTTTCTAATTTCTGTCTTTTGGGATAGAAAACAAGAGGCCCAGTGGGCCTTAACGGTCACCTGAGTAAAAGAGCACCAAGACAAGTGATTTTGTTTGAAAGAATTAGAAAAAGGTTTGGTTGAAATCCCCTCAGTAGTTCTTGAGAAGAAGATGAAATATTTAAAAGTTACCAAAAATTACCCCCTTTTGGTCCCCATTTTAGGCACCCCTGACCTCCAGCCTTTTAATTTTCACAAATCTGTATGATCAGTACCCAATGAAGCTTTTCACCAAGTTAGTTTGAAATTGGCTTAGTACTTCATCAGAAGAAGGTGAAAATGTGATTTTTTTAACATGATGAACTTTGACCTCTGGGTGTGGCCCCATACATGACCCCAGGGGCATGAATTTCACAATTTATAATATACCTGTCCTAGTTGTCATGCACACAAAATATTTAAGCTCTGGCATTAACGGTTTATTAGAAGAAGATTTTTTAAAGAAGTACCAAAAATTACCCCTTTTTGCCCCCTATTTGGGCCCTTTTGACCCCCAGAACCCCTATTTTCACAAACTTGAATTGGCATCCCCCATTGATGCTTTCTACCAAGTTTGGTTGAAATCCGCCCAGTAGTTCTTGAGAAGAAGATGAAATATTTAAAAGTTACCAAAAATTACCCCCTTTTGGTCCCCATTTTAGGGCCCCCTGACCCCCTAGCCTTTTTATTTTCACAAATCCAAATAACCATTACCAAATGATGCTTTTCAATAAGTTAGTTTGAAATTGGCTTTGTACTTCATCAGAAGAAGATGAAAATGTGATTTTTTTAACATGATGAACTTTGACCTCTGGGTGTGGCCCCATACATGACCCCAGGGGCATGAATTTCACAATTTATAATATACCTGTCCTAGTTGTCATGCACACAAAATATTTAAGCTCTGGCATAAACGGTTTATTAGAAGAAGATTTTTAAAGAAGTACCAAAAATTACCCCTTTTTGGCCCCTATTTGGGCCCCTTTGACCCCCAGAACCCCTATTTTCACAAACTTGAATTGGCATCCCCCAATGATGCTTTCTACCAAGTTTGGTTGAAATCCGCCCAGTAGTTCTTGAGAAGAAGATGAAATATTTAAAAGTTACCAAAAATTACCCCCTTTTGGTCCCCATTTTAGGGCCCCCTGATCCCCCCCAGCCTTTTTATTTTCACAAATCCAAATAACCATTACCAAATGATGCTTTTCAACAAGTTTGTTTGAAATTGGCTTTGTACTTCATCAGAAGAAGATGAAAATGTGAATTTTTTAACATGATGAACTTTGACCTCTGGGTGTGGCCCCATACATGACCCCAGGGGCATGAATTTCACAATTTATAATATACCTGTCCTAGTTGTCATGCACACAAAATATTTAAGCTCTGGCATTAACGGTTTATTAGAAGAAGATTTTTAAAGAAGTACCAAAAATTACCCCTTTTTGGCCCCTATTTGGGCCCCTATGACCCCCAGAACCCCTATTTTCACAAACTTGAATTGGCATCCCCCAATGATGCTTTCTACCAAGTTTGGTTGAAATCCGCCCAGTAGTTCTTGAGAAGAAGATGAAAATGTATAAAAGTTAACGGACGACGGACGACGGACGACGGACGACGCACGACGGACGACGCACGACGACGGACAAACGATGATCGCAATAGGTCACCATGACCATTCGGTCAGGTGACCTAAAAATGTGGATAATGAAGAAATTGCTTTATACAAGCATTTTCTTCATTTCCCACAATGCTTACTAAATCGTTTTTCTTGAGGGGCGTAAAAAAGGAGAGCTTGTGTTGGATTGAGTTTACCTTTCTTGTTTTTCAAAATTTTAGAGTTGTCCAAATTCAAAGGCCTAGGACATGATTTTATAAAGTAAAAGTACAATTCAGAAAATAACCATTCTTCTTTACCTGAATGTTCCTTAAGTATAGAATTGCAGGGGCTTAAAAATCAGGATTGTAGGGAAGGATAAACCCATTCATTTTCAATCCCCCCTTCCCCTCCCAAAATGGAAAAAAAACATTGTGACACAAGCAATTTCTTCATTTCCTACAATGTTTCCAAACCAAGAGTCTTTAATCAACTCAGAATTGTTATCAGCAATTCCTTTCAAATTTGCTTGTTTAATCCATTCCCAAACAATAATGCTTTTTTTCAAACCCTCTCCCCCTAATGAAAAAAATCCTTGGAAAACAATGTGGAAAATTGAGAAAAACATCATGGTAAAAGAAGAAATTGCTTGTCACAAGCAATTCTGCTTGTCAAAAGCAATTTCTTCTTTTCTGACAATATTTTCTACCCTGTAGGTTGATTGCTTTTCAAATTGCACTAACTTTAATTTTTTTCTGCATCTGCTTTGAATTAAGACACAGCTAAAATCTTGAAATACAAGAAAGGACTAAATCCTGAAAAGGGTAAAGAATGTTACTTCACTTCCTGAATTACAAATATTGTACAATATACATTTATTATAGAATATACATTGTAAACCAATATCCATATCACGTTTGATGTATTATTGTAAATTGTATTTAAAAGCACATGATAATCTAATGGCATGTGATAATTTTGTGGCATGTGATAATTTTTTATAGTGATTTTTTTTCTCAACTGACTGAAAGTATAGCCAGACAGAGCCAGCTATTGTGATGTAGTGTGTCTGAAGAGCATCTGTTAAAAATGTCTCCTACTGCACAGATTTTAACCAAAATTTCACAGGAATTGGATAAAAAACAAGAGGGCCATTGGCCCTGGGGCGCTCACCTGAGATAAAGGCTTCTTTTCTTTCAACAGTCTAATTTCATGTTAAGGTTAGGATTATGATACAAGTGGGCCATACTTACATATATAGACTATGTACCTGGGGATCCAAAAGTATAGATAACAAATTCCAAGGCCTTAAAATTAGGGCAAATTTGAAAGAAGGAATTAACTTTTTTCTCCCTCTGGATCCATGAGTTATAATTTCAGAAATAAAAAAGAAATCTGTGAACTGATGCTTCAAGTCTATAACCCCCCTCAAAGGGCTCCGCCCCAGGGGACCCAAGGATCATGATTTTAGCTATTTTGTAAGAGATCAATATACTGATGCTTCATGCAAAATATCAAGGCTCTATGCCTTCTGGGTCAGGAGGATAAGATTTTTAAAGATTATTTTAAAATTTCATTGTTGCCATGGCAACCAGAGTATTTAACACTTTTCATTTCTTTAAGCAATTTCTATAGGGGACCACCTTAGGAACATTTCTGCCAAATTTAATTCAAATTGGTCAAGTAATTTGGGAGGAGATGTGGTTTAAAGAAATTGTTGACAGATGAAGCACGACAGATGACGCACAGACGCCGGACGAAAGCCGGACAAAAAGTGAGCTTAAAACTTTGTGCTCAGGTGAGCGGAAAACATGGCTTTTATTGGGGCTTATTTTTAATGTATGACATACAGTAAACTGTGAAAATCAGTTAATTGATTTCATCAAAGTTTTATGATAAGAAAAATGAATGGTAATTTTGTGATTCTGTCAAAAAATGATTAGTTTTTTAAAAACAATTAATGGGCAGTGCATAATTTGATCAGTTTATAGTGAAACTTTTGAAAATATGCTTGTAACTGGAGGACAAACTTCAACAAAAATTGATATGGAATAAATTTGATGACCCATTTTACCAAAATTCTTGAAAAGCTTTAATCAGTTTGAAAGATTGGGTTCACTTCAAGTAAAGAGTGATACAAGGGAAATAATTAATACTGCATCACTGAGCATATTTGTTGCATGAAAGAAAGTTGTCTCCCTTAAAATAAATTAATTGCATTCTAAATGATTTGACTTTAGGACCTAGGAGAACTAAATTGCCTTTATCAGAAGAAAAATCATGCCAATTGGGCATTCAGACCCTTTAGTTGGTTGCCACACAGAGATTTTTTTGTTGGCTATAATGCCACTTGCTATAGTATTTCAGTGAATGGTGGCTTTCCTCACCTAACAGTATTCAGATGCCAGTACAATAACATTGAATCAAACCATACAGATGCTAACTTAGGGGTACAACTTATCAATTTGCTATTTGGCATGCAAAATGTCGTAACTGCAGCTTTATTCAACACTTTGCACACCTTGCAAGGAATTTGCCAAGTGAAAAGTGGCCATGATAAGTGAAACATGTTGCAATATGTTTTTCTTAAAATTTATGTCAGAAAGAATGTTTGGTGAGTCAGGGGTCAAACTCACAACCTTGGGATTGAGAGATTTGTGTGTGATTACAAACTGCCGATCAACCCATTACCATGCAACAAGGTTTCAGATTTGTCAAAATTCTTAAGAGTTACCTAACAAATTTGAAGCTTATGAAATTTTAAATTTTTTCAACTTTCTTGGTTAAAAACATTGTGTAAAATGAAGAAATTGCTTGTTAAAAGCATTTTCTTCCTTTCTTGCAATGTTTTCCAAATTGTTTTTCTTGAGGGATGTCAAGAAACATCATGTAAACCTGGCTTCTCACGTATTAATTTGAAAAAAATTGATGCAAGCAATTCCTTCATTCTCAAAATTGAATTTCATGGGTTCATTCCACAATAAAATTTAAGACGAGTTCAAATTCAAAGACATTGCAATTAATCACTTGATATAGACGATTTTTTTTAAAATCTTCCTCTTTTGGGATAGAATATTGAAGAAATATTCTTTATTTTCCACAATGTTTTCTAAAGCTTTCATATTGAGAGAAGTTTAAAAGCATCACTATGTGGAAATCGGTTTTCTTAGTGATATCTTTGTCCACAATTTCTTCATTGTCCACAATGTATTCTATCCAAAAAGATGAGGAAAAAATTGTCATCTGCAGCTTCTTTCAATTTGAACTGGTCTAAAATTTGGTGATGTGGAAATGGGTTTATTGGTTCAGCAAATCCAAAACAATCCCTACTTACTACGTCCCTAAAGAAAAAGAATTTGAAAACATAGTCGAGAATGCAGCGATTGCATTTAACACTTTCCTGTTTTGCAAAATTTTATACCTGTCCAAATTCAAAGGATTTGCAGAGTGAATTTAATTTGAAAAATAAACATTCAGTAGCTGTAGGGAGAAAATATTGTGGAAAAAGAAGTTGCTTGTTACATGCTATTTCTTCTTTTTCTACAATGTTTTCTCAATTATAAAATCACAAAAATGATCGATAGGTCAAGTACCTAACAAGCATTATCTTCATTTCTAACAGATTGTCCTTCCCTGAAAGACATGAATATATTATTATTGTTTCATTAACACAAATTTGTCAACTGCAACTTAAAGCATAAAATTTTATTGTATGGTAAAAGGGTTAAAGATTGTTTTCTTGTTTATTTATCAAATAGTACTATAATTACCTTTAGCACAAGGGGTTTTATTAATATATTAAATCACTATGGTTAACTGATTTCTCTCATCTGGTGAGTATTACAAAACGGTATAGCTGATCAATTGCATGCCTCAATACACATTTTATATTTGCGAAATAGCCAACAATATCAAAACAAGACAAACTTAGTGGTCCATAATCCCTCATTTTTCATTACAATCTTAACCATTGTCATGCTGACTCCAAATATTCTGCAAAATTGCAACTCATTTAATTTGGACTAGTCTAAAGTTTTGCCATCTGGTAATGGGTTTTCCAACTGGGATGCATATTTCTGACAGCACTATAATTACTGAGGGTAAGAGAATGGTTCGTCTAAGATATTCATCCTCAGCAAACTTAAAAGCAGAATTGTCTGGGAATACGTTAACCCACTCTCACACAGTCACACTTTTTTTACACCCCTCAAGATAAATGCTTTGGAAAACATTGTGGAAAACAATAAATTGCTTAACAACAGCAATTTCTTCATTTTCCACAATGTTTTCTATGGTACCCAAGACAATTCCATCACCTTATACTAGTCATCTGCAACATCTTTGAATTTGGACCAGTCTTAAAAATTTTCATCAGGTAATAGGTGAAGTTATTGTTGTCTACAATTAGCTATGATAAAGATTACCATTTAAGTACAGGTACACATAGACATTAAAACGTAACCCTTCTCATGCTGATTCTGGAATATTCATCTTTTGACAATAGCTGTGGCAGGTGTGTTGACTAACATCAGCCTGCACAGACTTGCAGGCTGATCTTAATCTAAACTACCTGCTTATTCTTTTAGTGTTGAGGAAATAATTGAAAACAAAGTAGATCTAAATTTGAACAAATGTGAATTCTTTTGGATGAATTATTAGCAGGACAAGGGTTAAGAGTAAAAAGCTCTATTAACCTGGTTGTTGCAGAACAGTTTTGAATGACCTCAGTTTAACACTGATTTATACCAATTCACAGTATCTTCTTCACAAAGTTCAAATGAAAATAGTCCTTGTAAGTTTCTGAACCTGTCTAATTGGTTTACACAGTAACCCTCTCCCATATAATCCTGCTTCTCTATGACCCTTGAGAAAACAGTTTTAAAAATTTAGAAACTGCTCACAATAGAACTTTCTAAAACTTTATCAAAATAATTATCAAGAAATTCTTTGAATTTCATTTGGATCAGTATATTAATGTATTCTCAGTCCAACAATAGAAAAATAGCAAACTTTCTTGGGCTTGTAAAAAAGCTGAAATGACTAGCCAAACTTGCTTGTAATATTCTGGTCTTCAAATTTTATCACTTCTGTTTTCTCTGTTGATTAAACCATTTAGCCTCAGAGATATCCAGTTGATAGTCTGATCAAGAAAGTTTTATTTTTCAAAGAAATGTGTTTGTCCTTTTTATTTAGATTATCAAGCTTGCATGAAAAATTTAACATAGTTTTGTATGTGCTTGTGAATCTTCATGTTGGCTAGTGAAAATTGTGACCAGCCCGACTAAGTTTTAATTTTCAATACAAATTTCTATGACTGTTGTAATGGATTAAAAAAAATTCAGGTGAGTTTCTAAACAAGCTTTATTGTTTAATATATTAGCACCTACAGAAATAGAAATGTTGCAAAGCAAACTTATACCCCTCCACCAGCACTTTGTCAGTCAAGTATAGCAGTTGATCATTGATATAATTGCAATACTTCAAAATAGAGTATTTTCATTGGCCCTAATCGTATCACGTGATCAAATCAATTTCACTTTATACCTCGATAAAAGGCAGAACTATTTTCGACAAAAATAGAAACAAACAAGGTCAGGGATTTCCGATATTGGGAATTCACTTCCAAGAAATACCAAACTTGTTTTGTTACTATTTATAGTCATCACCTTTTGAATTTCGATTTCCTCGAATTCCTTTATACTTCCATGGATGTTCAATGAATAGATAAACAAATAGTGTCCTTATAACAATTATAATGTTCGTTTTAAACATGAAGATTTCGAAAAACTCACCTTTATTAGCCGTAAATCCGAGATGTCGAATCGGCTTCGCGACATCAGCATGCATCGTGTCAATGTGGTAGGTTTATATTTCTTGTCTATTACAAAGCATCTATTCATAATTCTAACTGTTATCGACCCAGATATCATAATTTACAGAGTTTAAAGTTAGTATTTGCTCATAATAATTCCAAATAAATCCAACAAATGTTCGAATTTCCATTTCAAAAACACCAAGCGACGAAATAAAATGTCCGCCGTTACAACGACTCGAGCGATAAACTGTGTCAATGTATCCATACGCCTGACAAAGAAAAGTAACTTCGCCCACAGTTCGTTTATTTGTTTTTATTTTCATCTCTCTATCCGTTTCGGATTTGAAAATAGACGTATTGCAATTATATGGGCCGAGTGTATTTTTCACTGCGTTTATTGGAGTATAAAGTGCAATTGCCTTAGCACATGGCTTAAACATAACGCCCTACGGGCGTTATTTGCCATGTGCTAAGGCAATTGCACTTTATACTCCAATAAAAGCAGTGAAAAATACACTCATCCCTATAATACATTACCCAAAAAAAGAGGGTAACTCCTTTAGTCATGTGTAAAATTTGTATGAAGTATGAAAGTCAAATGGCCTGTGAGTTAGAGCATGGGAACATTTTTCAATCTAAATTCAAATGTGACCTTGACCTTTGACCTGCTAGACCCAACAACAACAAAACACATCCTAGGATCATTGGCAACATTTGTATGAAGTTGGACAATAATGTGGTCAATTAGTTCTAGACTTTGAATATGGGAAACTCAAAGGTCTATGTGTAGATGGATGGATGGAAGAACAGACATATGTGGTGAAACCAATATTTCCCCCTATACTTTGCAGGAGAAGGATATAATAAAAGTTTTGTTACTGGTCTATGTTCAAAGACTCTCACTCATTTTAAGTAGATGCCGTCTGATTTAAAGATCCAAGGATATCATTTTTCATAGGTCTACTTTATATAAGGCATTTTTGCTCCTATATTCATTGTCAGTGCATTTGGTGCACATCTATTAAATCCTATTTTGAATTGCAGAAAAGTCAAGGGCTGAAAGCACTTGAAACAACAGTTGCTAGTCAATATTTGTTTTGAAAATTGATTTAACAAACAACTAAGGCTTGAAAGGAACAAACAGGTGGTGTAGATTAAGATCAGACTGCACTTATGTGCAGTCTGATATTTGTCTTTACCTCCCGCAAAAATAGGAATATTTCAGGTTAAGCATGACTAGGGTTAAAAGGTGTAACAATATAGTTACCTATTAAAGGCATTAATTTCTACGTGTACAGGCGTGTTTGTTGACCTCCGATGTCGAATGTGTAGCTCATGTAGTTCATCTGTACTGTAGTCTATATGTTCGTAGTTCAAGATGTAGTCATCAAGGGCTTTACCCACTGGAATAGACAAAAACATTCATAATTTCAAAACGTAAGTTACTACAAGTTGCTACCCACTGTAATAGACAAAAACATTCATACCTTAAAACATAAGATACTACCAACTGAAATAGACAAAAATTCATACCTTAAAACATTTGTTTTTACCTAATGTAATAGACAAAAATTCATACCTTAAAACATTTGTTTTTACCTAATGTAATAGACAAAAATTCATACCTTAAAACATTTGTTTTTACCTAATGTAATAGACAAAAATTCATACCTTCAAAACCCACTGTAATGACCAAACCATTCATACCTTTGAAACATAAGTTACAACTTGCCATTATGATTTATCAAAGACTTTGTTACCCTTGCCATGTTGAAAGAAATTCATTTTTAGAATTGCAATAGAAGTGCTAAAATCTTCGTTAAAAACTATGTTCAGACTGCTTTATCAGTAGCTTTAAATTAGATCAAGAGTCTGGTGTCAAAAGCTCTGCTGAACAGACAACGAAAAGAAACTTCAAAATAAATTATGTTTGACCATAAAACTTTCGAACAGTTTTTTTGATTTTTAATGTGTTTTTGCAACTCCTTTCAGTTTGGACCATTCCAAATTGAAATTGTATCAGAAAATTTCTGATAATTATTCAAGACTTTGAATAAAATGATGAAACTTGACAAAGATTCATAATTCATCTATTACTTTATTTTCCTCTTTTTACTTTTCTGTTACATTCTTTTAATTTTGCTGTGTATGTATAAATATATGACTTTGTAAATACTTATAGAGGCCCACAGGGAAGAATGGGCCAAACAATGTTGCCTTGTTAAATAATGAAATGATATAATTCTAAAAGTTTGTCTTCTGGGAACCGATTAATTGACGGGCCCCACCTACTGAGCCCTTAGGGAAGTATTGCTAAAAAATTTATAGCTGAGGATTGTTATAAATTGCCGTAGCAAAACATTTTTTTTTCACATATATGATGCCCAATGTCAGAGTTCACAGTTCATTCCACTCTATGTGAATAATTTGATTGGTCTATTGTTTCCTAGATTAACAGTGATCAGACAAGGACAGACAGATTAACCCTTGTCATGCTGAATTTAAACCTATACAGAATTGCTTTTAAAGCAAAGGACTGACAGCTCTGGACAGTCTTAATTAGGGTCAATATTTCTTTTGAAAATTAATTATTTAAACAACTCTTGCTGGAAGGGGACAAGCAGAGATGTAGCACAAGATCGAGCTTCAGCTAAGTGCAGGCTGATCTTGGTCTATACCTCCTGCTAAAAATGAATATTCAAGGTTCAGCATGACAAGGGTCAAGAGGTATAAGGGTGTAGGATCACGATTATCAATTGACAATCAGTGACCTCAGTGTTACCTTTTAACTGTGATATCATTGAACAGCAATGTTGACAGGTTGTTTTTCTAGGATAACATCCCATTTATTTCACTGATAATTAATGAAATTTTGTTTGTTTGTTTGAATGGGGTTTTACGCCGCTTTCAACAATCTTTTAGTTATATCGCGTCGGCTGGAGCACCTAACAATGGATTCCCGGTATTTCTCACGCCAGTACCACCATCACATCTTTTCCTAGCCTCCAGCTGCTATCCCACATAGGTCTACAATTATCGACCCATTGGTGGGAGACAAATAATCAGAAAAGATGGGTGCCGCCGTCGGGGATCGACCCGGGACCTCTAGAATGACAGTCCAACGCGCTACCAACTGCACTATGACTGGGGCGTAATTAATGAAATATCTTCTTTTTACTTTTAAAATGTTGAAGTTAAAGCTTCTGTTACCGCACTCCTGCAAAATCCAGCTTTTTAAAGCCCCTTTTACTCCTGCTCCTGCATTTGAATTTTAGGTTGATCGATTGAATAGGGTTTAACGCCACTTTTAACAGTGTTTCAGTTATATTGTGGAGGCTGGAGCACCGAACAATGGGTTCCTGGTATTTCTCACACCATTACTACCACTACATCCATATTTCAATGATAATTAATGTTTTAACAGCTTTTTACTTTTCAAATGTCAAAGTAAACTCATCTGTTAACTCAATCCTGGCTTATTTAACAAAACATTGGAATTTTAGACTGGTCCAAATTGAAAGGAGTTGCAGACAACAATTTCAAGTTGATGGAATTTCAAATTTTTTCATCATTCTGGATAGAAAACATTGTGGATAATGAAGAAATTGCTTGATCCAAACACTTTCTTCATTTTCCACAATGTTTTCCAAAGCGTTTTTGTTGAGGGGAGTAAAAAATAGGGATCAAGTGGGAATGGGTTAAGCCACTTACAGGGCTCATGCTAGCATTTCAAATTCAGGGGACATTGGCAAATTATCTCTTTTATTTCACTGATGAATTAATGATTTAACTGCATTTTAGCGTGAAAAGCGTCAGCTTTGATAGCATTAGTTAATAGACAAAATTTTAAGGTCTTATACAAAACAAGTGCATTCTACTGCCAGGGAACAGCTTAACTTGAGTTTTTCATAAATCACTACAGATATGTGAACTGTAATGTTTATTTCTTTAATTCCAAGTATTTTGATCATACTGTCCATAAGATACCTCTTGTATAACAGTTTGATTTAGACATTTACAAGTTTGACCCTCTAAAATTCTAAATGACCCCCAGAAATGAAGACAGGGGGTCACAAATGACCCCCCAAAAATTGATCCTGGCAGAAACACTGTAATATGAAGGAATCTGACACAGTCATCTGGTTATCATTCCCGTAAAATTTGGTAGAAATCTATCAACAGTTTCTGAGAAATTAAGAATGTTTTCAGTATATACCATATATGGAAATTAGCCCTGCCAATTGAAGCCATGTTTTTCATCTGATCAAAATTCTTTGAAGGAATCTGATAGAGGGTCATTTCTTTGAAGTTTGGTTGAAATCTATTTAGCACTTTCTTAGGAGAAGATTTTTTAAGTAAAAATCTATGGAAGGTTGACTTGACAGACACACACACGCACAACGGACAAGGCGCCATGACAATAGCTCTCTGGCTTTCAGCCAGTGGAGCTAAAAATTGAGAGATCATAAGGGTCAAAATAGGAATATTGCAGAATTTTGATGGACATTGGCTAAGTGTTTAACCATTTTCCATTTTCTTAAATTTAAGTACTGGTCCTAATTGAAAGAAGTTGAAGACGACAATGAAAATTGCAAGCAATTTAAAATCAAACCATCCAATGTGGTAGAAAAAAATGTGGGAAAAGAAGAAATTGCTTGTGACAAGCAATTTCCTCTTTTTCAGCAAATGTTTTCTCAAGTATAAAACCGCAGTGACATAAAGTACAGGATTTGTACAGGAAAGGATAGATAAATAATCAGAGTTGCTGGTACGAGTCCCACCAGAGAAGTGTAGTATATAAAGGCAGGCTACTTTACAGACAGAGCCAAAATCCACCCAGCTGAAAAGCTGGAAGCAGCAGTTAGAATCCATCAAAAACACGCATTGACTTGCGATTAAACATCATAGAAATGAAGAAATTACTACTCCTCTCACAATATTTTTTACCCCAAAAAGACACAAGATTTTGAAACTTCATTAACTAAAAATTGTCTTCTGCAACCTCTTTCAATTAACCCATTCCCACACGGTAATACTTTTGGATCCCCCCCCCAAAAAAAAAATGGGGAAAGCATTGTGAAAAATGAAGAAATTATTTGTAAAAAGCGATTTCAAAGGACTGAAGCCTCTTTAGAAGGCTAATATTTCTTTTAGCAACTATTTTTACACATATATAGATTATGGTTCAGTGCAAACAATTGTAACTTCCTAAAATAATATACGCAGTTTCAAATGTTTTATGCTGAACCATTGATTATGTAGCTGAAGAGATTAAATGAGGAGGTATTGTCTGCACAAATTAAGTGCAGACTGATATCTGTCTATGCTAAACAGGAATAGGTTCAATATGACAAGGGTTAATCCATTTTCAAATTGAATCTGTTACACAGTCTGAAATAAATCTCCATATATTAAGACTGTGTATTTATACATTTACATAAGTAATTATGTCTATTGCAATTGTTATTGAATGACATTTTCTATGAATGACTGTTATAGTGATGATGAAAAAATCTGCATTTATTGCTTTAACTTCAGGCATTTATCGCTGTATTAGTAATTGTGGTGCAGGGAAAGGTTTAAACTTGAAATATAATAAGAGCAGTTGATGTTATGGTTAAGGAGGGAATGGTGTAAGATGTCGTCTGCGACTTCTTTCAATTTGAACCAGTCCAAAATTTTGTTGTGGTAATGGATAAGAAAGCTGCTATCTTATGTTATCTGCTGTTATTTTGACTGGTTGGAACAAGATATGTCACATCCAAAGACTTCTATCTTGGCACAGCTGGAGATATCTAAAATCATGGCAAAGTTTTCGCCTGATGAGAATTGACGATGCTTGAAACATTATGGCAATACCTCAGATTCTCTTTCAAATTGGTTCAGTCAAAATTGCACACATTTTCATTTTTTTTCCTTTGTCAAGATTTATTTAAAATCAGTTTTATTGACCGAAAAACCTATAACAAGAGGACCATGATGGTCCTAAATCGCTCACCTGAGGCATCCGCAAATTACAGTCCTTTTTTGCATAAAAAAGACTTATCTTGAGAAAAATAAATAAAACAAAATATAAGATTTTGGGCTTTGTACAAAACTATCTAGTAATGCTTTCCAAAAAAATGAATGCCTTTGGCTTTATTGTTTATTCCATTACCAAACTATCCCAGAATTTGTCATCCTCAGGAAAAAAAGGTTTAAAAAAGCATTGTGAGAAAGGGAGTGACAAGCTATTTCTCCACTTTCATTTAAGAATTCTTTCAATGCGATTTTTGCAGAGAAGATTTTTATCCTAAGAGCATTTTTTCCTATAACATAGTACAAAATTATTTAGTCATGCTACATACCAAATATGTATGCCCTTCACCATATATTTCAGAAGAAGAAGTCTTTCAAAGTTGCTCTAATTGGATGTTTTCCAAAATTTTGGACCTATAGGGCAGTGCCATGTTTTATCCCAGGGCTAAAATATTTGCTAACATGGTAGAGAACCAATAATTCTGTTCATGCTATATACCAAATATGAATGCCTAAGACTTTGTAGATTGGGAGGAGAAGACTGTTGAACATGGTCTAATTGAGCATTTTTACGAACTTTGGACACCCAGGGAGGGGGTAACCTAAAGGCATAATTTTAATCAAAATTGATAGATAACAGCCAGGCTATGCTACACTCAAAATATAAATGCCCTCCGCCTTAAAATGAAGATTTTTTTTTAACATACTCAAATTTTGCGTTTTTTTAAGTGATATAGTACAAAACCATCTAGTTATGCTACATACCCAATATGAATATCCTAGAATTTATAGTTAAAAAGGAGAATTCTTTTGAAATTGCTCTAATTAAGCATTTTTCCAAACTTCAGACTTCAGGGGTGGGGCCATTTTTGACCCCAGAGATTGAATATTTAAAAACTTGGTAGGGAACCATATGATTAAGCTCTAAACAAAATATAAAGATCTATGGCCTTAAAGTCTATGAAAAAACAACAACAAAGATTTACTAAAATTTCCAATTTTCATATGCCGCGGTTACAACATTTTTTCACGGAATGAAATTCTTTAAACAACTTTTGAAAAGCTTCACCCAAGGAACATCTCTGCAAAGTTTCAGCTTGATTGGCCTACTGGTTTAGGAGTAGAAGATTTTTAAAGATATTTAAAGAATAACTAAAGATTCCCATTTTCAAAGGCCCCGGCAACCAGAGTTTTTGATGGAATTAAATTCTTTTAACAATAAACTTTTGAAGAACTTCCCCCAAGGAACATCCCTGCAAAGTTTCAGCTTGATTGGCCGACTGATTTAGGAGAAGAAGATTTTTAAAGATATTTAAAGAATTGCTAAAGATTCCCATTCTCATATGCCGCGGCTACAAAATTTTTTTCACGGAATGAAATTCTTTTAACAGCTTTTGAAGAGCTTCGCTAAAGGAACATCCCTGCAAAGTTTCAGCTTGATTGGCCCACTGGTTTAGGAGGAGAAGATTTTTAAAGATATTTAAAGAATTTCTAAAGATTCCCATTTTCAAATGCCACGGCAACCAGAGTTCTTGACGGAATGAACTTCTTTTAACAACTTTTGAAGAACTTCACCCAAAGAACGTTTAAGCTTGATTGGCCCACTGGTTTAGGAGGAGAAGATTTTTAAAGATATTTAAAGAATTACTTAAGATTCCCATTTTCATATGCCGCTGTTACAACATTTTTTTCACGGAATGAACTTCTTTTAACAACTTTTGAAGAGCTTCACCCAAGGAACATCCCTGCAAAGTTTAAGCTTGATTGGCCCACTGGTTTAGGAGGAGAAGATTGTGTTGACGGACGGACAGACGGACGGACGGACGACGGACAACGACCGATCACAATAGCTCACCTCGCACTTTGTGCTCAGGTGAGCTAAAAACACTTTACAATACACTCATCCTATTTAATGGAATGCCAAAGAATAAAATAAAGGCTGTTAACCCATTACCAAACATTGAAATTTTAATGTGATCCAAATTGAAAGGAGTTGCAGATGACAATTTCAAGTTGATGAAATTTTAAAAATCTTTGTCTTTTTTGGCAGAAAACATTGTGGATAATGAAGAAATTGCTTGTTACAAGCAATTTCTTCATTTTCCAAAATGTTTTCCAAAGCCTTTTACCTTAAGGATGTCTAAAGGCGTCATTGTGTGGTTATGGGTTAAGGTAGAAAACCTTGTCAAAAAGGGAAAAAATTGCTTGTTAGAAGCATCATCATTTTCTCACAATCTTTTTCATTTGCCAAACCTGTTTTAGGAATATGTCAAAATGCAGGTTAAAAATGCGTAATAAAAGGTTTATCTTCTTGTTGATCCTTTATTATCATTTTGCTGATTTAATAACATGGAGACACAGGATCAAAAACATGATACATTGGATCAGCGCAAAACAGTTGTAACTGCAAAATAAACATATAAGCATTGCAGCTGTTTGGTGCTGACCCATCAATATGTATGGTCATTGTTAAGATGTCATGTGTTTTAAATTGTGGGTTTATTATCCACAATGATTTTGACCCATTCCCATACAATGATGCATTTTGACTGCCAAGCAATTGGAAAACACTGTGTAAAATGAAGAAATGGTATGTAATAAGGATTCTATTCTATTCTCCACAACCATTTCAAGATAAAAAGCAAAAAAAAAAAAATTCGGAACTTTGAATAATTGTCTGCAACTTCTGTCAATGTGGACATGCAGTGTATTTTCTTGAATGAGAGAAAATCTGGAAGAAAGGATCAAAACAAGAGGACCATGATTGCTCCTTTGAGTATGATGGTTCATGGCTTTTATGATATAAACAAAATAGCAAATTTAATCTAATTATTTTGGAGATGTTTAAGGATTTCTCTTTTAATCCTAGGTATATTGATGATCCCACCATATAGCCCTAATTTCCTGAATACGATTTTGCTTTGAAGTATAGACATCAATACATACCAAGTATAAAAGCCTTAGGCCTAATGGTTTAAGAGAAGAAGGTTTTCAAAGATATCTTTCTTAATTCCTATCTAAAATAAGGGATCGCACAGAAAAAGGCTAATTTTCAGAATACAGTAATTCTTTCAAGTATTTTGGTAGAGGGTCAATAGGTGATGATTCATACCAAATATCAAAGCTCTAGGCCCTATGGTTTGGGAGAAGAAGATTTTCAAAGATTTCTTTCTTTTTTTCCATTGTAAAATCAGGGACCTCACAGAAAAGGGCTAATTTTCAGAATACAGTAATTCTTTATAGTATTTTGGTAGAGGATCAATAGTAGATGACATGTAACAAATACCAAAGCTCTTGGCCTTATGGTTTAGGAGGAGACGATTTTTAAAGATTGTCTATGTAAAATCAGGGATCATACAGAAAAGGATTAATTTTTAGAGTACAGTAATTCTTTGCAGTATTTTGGTAGAGGGTCAATGATATGTACCAAATATCAAAGCTCTAGGCCTTATGGTTTAGGAGGAGAAGATTTTTTAATAGTTGTTTATGGATGGACAGACGGACGCTGGACAATTACCGATCAAAATAGCTCGCCTTGAGCACGTTGTGCTCAGTTGAGTTAAAAAGGGAAAATTGCTCTTCATATTTAATGCCATTTTTTCTTGTATTTGAATGTTATAAATTAAAGAAGAAGAATAGTGTCAGATATTACATTTCTTCAAAAATTGACCTATTTCCTCTCCATTATGGTCCATTTATAATGAATATTTAGATACTTCCCCTGGAGAAATTTTCTACCAAAAGAGGGGGAAAATATATATTCTAGGAAGGTAGGGAAGGGACCAATATTCTCTGTTATTTTGATAGTAAAAAATACTGACATGTCTGAAATTTTGGCTTTTGGTAATGGGTCAACTTTTCAAGCCGCTCTCCAACAAACAATATAAATGTTCTCAATGTCCCTGAGAGAACCTGAGAATATTTTTCATCAGGGTAAATTGGGGGCAGGGTCTCTTAAAAGAACACATCACATCGGGTTCAAACTACATATCTTAAACTGTGTGGGGTCAAGTCATCTAATGCCCATAATATTATAAATTGAGGCCCGACAAAATTGGTGTATACAATTTACTTTTTACTTTTCATCATCGAGGCAGGATTGTAGTGGATGACTAAATCATTTCAATTGAAGCAAAAAGTAAAATGCATAATGATGCACATAAATTTATTTAACCCTTTCTCACTATTTTTTTTAATTTTAGAATGATCCAAATTGAAAGAGGTTGCAGATGACAATGAAAATTAGATGCAATTTGATATAATATGGTCCTATATGACAGAAAATATTGTTGGAAAGTAGAAATTGCTTATTACAAGCAATTTTTCTTTTTTGACAGTATTTTATAAGGTATAAAATCACAGCAGCGTAAAATCCTGGGTTTGTATAAGAAAAGGTTAATAGGAAATGATATAATATTTTATAACATATTCTTTATGGAGATATTTTGATGAATGTCAATACACCGGTAAGGTAATGCATCTACCATAATACAATTGGACTAGGAGATAAAATTCCTTCATTTGCTGCTGAACTCTGTAAAAACAAACAACACTTGCCCGAAATCTCACTTGCTTCTCTAGAATCTGGATAAAATTATCAATTTCATTGCAAAATGCAATTTCTTACAAAGCTACTGTATAATTATTTGGTAACAGATATCGATTTAGTACCTGGGCATTGGTGTTACCCTAATGATACCTAGTTCCTAAGTACTCATTCCAGCTCTACTCTGTTGATGGAAAAACACAGCTCACATCACAAAAATGTTTGGTTGATTGACTGAATGTGGTTTAACACCACTTTTAACAGTATTTCAGTCATACCGCGCAAAGGATTCCTGTACTGCCATGATTACATCCTCTTGGAGTCTCCTAGCCTCCAGATGCTATCCCACTTAGGTTTACGATTATCAACCCATTGGTAAGAGACAAATGTCGGAAAATTTATGTGCTGCCGCACAACCATTACATCCAAATAATGAAGATTGGGAGTCTGATGTGCTACTGGCTGCCCTATGACGGCAGCACAAAAATGTATGATCTCTCCTTTTTACCCTGCTGAATTGAATAGTGTTTAACGCCACTTTAATATAGTATTTCTGTCATATCACTATGGCTGGAGCCATAACCATGGATTGCTTGTATTTCTCACTCCAGCGGCCAAGTCTATCCAACTGGACTGTTGTGGTGTTCTCAAAAAGAGATGGATCAGGGTCGCCCATACTTTGCACAATTTTTCCCGAGTAGAAATTTGACACAGATTTGTGCATAAAACTTAATTATTTCTTGATTTTGTCTATATGCAATTTCTTAATGGGAACTATAAACAAGAGGACCATGATGGTCCTAAATCGCTCACCTGAGGCATCCACAAATTACAGTCCTTTTTTGTATAAAAAAGACTTAACTTGAGCAAAATAAATAAAACACTTATAAGATTTCGGGCTTTGTACAAAACAATCCAGTAATGCTTTCAAAAAAAAATCAATGCCTTTGGCTTTATTGTTTAATCCATTACCAAACTATCCCACAATTTGTCACCCTCAGGAAAAAAAGGTTTAAAAACGCATTGTGAGAAAGGGAGTGACAAGCTATTTCTCCATTTCTATTCAAGAATTCTTTAAATGCGATTTACGCAATTTTTGACCCCAGGAGCAGAGACGTTCTTTATCCTAAGAGCATTTTTTCCTATAACATAGTACAAAATTATTTAGTCATGCTACATACCAAATATGAATGCCATTTACCATATATTTCAGAAGAAGAAGTCTTTCAAAGTTGCTCTAATTGGATGTTTTCGAAAATTTTGGACCTATAGGGCAGTGCCATGTTTTATCCCAGGGCTAAGATTTTAGCTAACATGGTAAAGAACCATCTGTTCATGCTATATACCAAATATGAATGCCTAAGACTTTGTAGATTGGGAGGAGAAGACTGTTGAACATGGTCTAATTGAGCATTTTTACAAACTTTGGACACCCAGGGAAAGGGTAACCTAAAGGCATGAATTTAATCAAAATTGATAGATAACAGCCAGGCTATGCCACACTCAAAATATAAATGCCCTCCGCCTTAAAATGAAGATTTTTTTTTTTAACATACTCAAAATTTACTTTTTCCCAATTTTTGGACCTCTAGTGCAGGGCCGTTTTTGACCCTGGGAGGACAACTTTAAGTGATATAGTACAAAACCATCTAGTTATGCTACATACCCAATATGAATATCCTAGAATTTATAGTTTAAGAGGATAAGTCTTTTGAAATTGCTCTAATTAAGCATTTTTCCAAACTTCGGACTTCAGGGGCGGGGTCATTTTTGACCCAAGAGATTAAATATTTTAAAACTTGGTAGAGAACCATATGATTAAGCTCTATTCAAAATATAAAGGTCTTTGGCCTCGAAGTCTATGAAAAAAACAACAACAAAGATTTACTAAAATTTCCAATTTTCATATGCCGCGATTACAACATTTTTTCACGGAATGAAATTCTTTTCACAACTTTTGAAGAGCTTCACCCAAGGAACATCCCTGCAAAGTTTCAGCTTGATTGGCCTACTTGTTTAGGAGGAGAAGATTTTTAAAGATATTTAAAGAATTACTAAAGATTCCCATTTTCAAATGCCGCGGCAACCAGAGTTTTTGATGGAATTAATTTCTTTTAACAACTTTTGAAGAACTTCACCCAAGGAACATCCCTGCAAAGTTTCAGCTTGATTGGCCTACTGGTTTAGGAGAAGAAGTTTTTTAATGATATTTAAAGAATTACTAAAGATTTCCATTTTCATATGCCGCAGTTACAACAGTTTCTCGCGGAATGAAATTCTTTTAACAACTTTTGAAGAACTTCACCCAAGGAACATCCCTGCAAAGTTTCAGCTTGATTGGCCTACTGGTTTAGGAGAAGAAGTTTTTTAATGATATTTAAAGAATTACTAAAGATTCCCATTTTCATATGCCGTGGTTACAACAGTTTCTCGCGGAATGAAATTCTTTTAACAACTTTTGAAGAGCTTCACCCAAAGAACATCCCTGCAAAGTTTCAGCTTGATTGGCCTACTGGTTTAGGAGGAGAAGATTTTTAAAGATATTTAAAGAATTACTAAAGATTCCCATTTTCAAATGCCGCGGCAAGCAGAGTTTTTGACGGAATTAAATTCTTTTAACAACTTTTGAAGAACTTCACCCAAGGAACATCCCTGCAAAGTTTCAGCTTGATTGGCCCACTGGTTTAGGAGGAGAAGATTTTTAAAGAAATTGTGGACGGACGGACAGACGGACAGACGGACAGACGGACGGCGGACAACGACCGATCACAATAGCTCACCTCGCACTTTGTGCTCAGGTGAGCTAAAAACCTAGATTCATTGTCTAACCCTGAAGCAAGAATTTCTAATTCATTGTGTCTTAATGTGAAATTTCATTGCAGAATTAACAAAAATATTAACAATTCCCACTCAGTGACGCTTTTAGGCCCACACAAGACAAAAATCTTTGTAAAAACATTGCGGAAAATGAAGGACTTGCTACCCAGAAAGTTGAAAAATCTAACATTTCATAAATGTTAAATTCTTGTCCTCGGAACTTTCACTTGTTCATAAGAGAAACTACAAATCACTGCTTAAAATAGCTGTAACCCAGTGTTCCAGATAAATTCCGATGCTGGACAGGGTGCAATTTCTGATTGTACCTTTCAATTCACATTTTTTTAATTGAGAGAGATTGCTAAGTCACTTGATGGCCACAAGTGCATTTTAGTTTTAAGACTGAAGGAGTAAACTCCCGTTTATTTATACAGAATCATACCATACGATATCTGCAGCAGCAAAAAAACTTTCTGTATTTGGTCAGAGTTGGGATGAAAAATGTCTGGTTATACAAAACATAAAATACAGAGTAACGAATCCAATCTGGAACACTGGTATCTACATCTAATTTAAGCTATGGTTAAAATATTTTTGTAGCCAAATGACATATATATATGGACAAAACAAACAAATTTTTCTCAACAAAAAAATGTAGATTTGTGGCAAACAAAAAGCTAATCTAGAGGATGTATAATTGTTAACAAGAGAACTTTTGGCCCTTTTGCGATCACCTGGGATAAAGGCTCTTCTTCTTTCAACAGTCTAATTTCATGTTAAGGTTAGGATTATGACACAAGTGGGTCACACTTACATAAAAAGACTTTGTACCTGGCGAACAAAAAGTCTGAATTACAAATTCCAAGGCTTCAGGGCCAATTTGAAAGAATGAAAATGTTTTTTCCTCCCTCTGGATCCATGGATTATAATTTCAGAAGTAAGACAGAAGTCTTTGAACTGACACTTCATGTCTGCCCCTTGGGACCCGAGGATCATGATTAAGATATCAATAAACTGTTGCTTCATGCAAAATATCTAGGCTCTACGCCTTCTGGGTCAGGAGGAGAAGATTTTTAAAAGACTTTAAAGTTTAACTTTTGTTGCAATGGCAACCAGAGTTTTTAATGGATTTCAATTCTTTTAGCTATTTTAAAGGGGAACACCTAAGGAACATTTCTGCCAAATTTGGTTCAAATTGGCCCATTCGTTTGGGAGGAGACTTCATTTAAAAATCGTTCTTTATTTCTATATTTAAACCCTTACCCCCTGGGGCTCTGCCCCTAGGGACTCAAGGGTCATGATTTTAGCTATTTAGAAAGAGGTACTGATGCTTCATGCAAAATATCAAGGCTCTACGCCTTCTGGGACAGGGGGAGAAGATTTTTTGAGATTATTTTAAAATTTCACTTTTGTTGCCATGGCAACCAGAGCTTTTAACTGATTTCAAGTCTTTTAGCTACAGTCGACCTGTCTTAAGCAAGCGGTCAAGGGATTTGCCAAAATTGCTTGCTTAAGACAGGTGCTTGCTTAATACAGGTCGGCCAGTTAAGGTGATGGCCAGATATTTTTATAACAAAAAGATTGGGGGACTATAAAGTATTCATTTTCAAGGCAAATAATAAAAAGAAAACAGCGCATTCAAACATTTTCTTTTTGGTAAGAATACTATTAGGCCTATATGCTCATGAAATCGATTAGATTATCAATCGAAGTTGAAAGGTTTAAATCGGATTAAATTACTCAAACGGTCCTGATTATTGTTTGCAAGGATCGAACAATTGAACTAATATTGGCCGGTCAATCGAGGATCAGTCTGCTCGATAATTTTGATGATTGCGTAAAACACTATATTTCAATAAAATTCCAATCTAGAATCTAGTCAGAATTAGTAATCAAGCGAGTTTGTTTACTCATTTCTCACCTCTAAAACTGCAAACAAACTCCGTACAAAAACGAAAATAGATTACTTTCCCAGAACAGTAATTTTGATCGTCATACTCGATTTAACTTTTTTTGATAAAGTTTGAATATCATATGCATAAAATTCAATCGCTGAATAAGAGCAATATAACAAAACTAGGAATTTTGGTCACTTCAAAGTTATCTACAAAACACCTGTTAGTTGGCGACGCGTGTTAATGTTTATCTGATTTTGACACTTGAATAGATAATCTGAAAACATTTATGCGCCATGATAATTACTTATCCGTGAAAATTGCCATGGGGCTGACAATTGGCCGTAAACTCTGGTTATTTTAAAGAATGGGACACGACTTTGATGGCCGTTGACCGCGTTTTAGAGGTGCTTGTTGAATACAGGTAAAATTTAGTGTAAAATAGATCGGGGGGACATTGAACTGGCAGTTTAAGACAGGTACACGCTGAATGGAGGTGACCGGATGACCAGGTTTGACTGTATTTCTAAAAGGGACCACTAAAGGGACGTTTCTGTCAAATTTGGTCCAAATTGGCCCAGTGGTTTGGGAGGAGATATGGTTGATGGAAATTGTTGACGGACGATGCCCAACCAACGCTGGACGGATGCCGGACAAAAGGTGATCACAATAGCTCACTTGAGCACTACTTGCTCAGATGAGCTAAAATCAGCACAAATGTTGTAATGTAAACTTGTAAAAGGGCGTTGGATGAACAAAAAACAGAAGTCAGGCATTATAAGGACTCCATGTGTCAATACAGTCCAAAGAATCCATTTGGTCGCTCGTAATTACAAGTAGGAAATCCTGGAGGTAAAAACCAGGAGATGGTCGTCCCTGGATAATCAGTTCAGGAAGAATACAGATAGAGATACCCCTAAAAGCTGCATTTTTTGCAAACTGGTTGATAAAAATTTGAAGCAAGTTGTAAACAAATATGTACTTTGATTTTGGATTGTTTCTGGTTTTCGCCTGAAATAACCCAGTACCTGAAGACTAAAATTAATTGATTATAAAGAAAAGAAAATTATCATGCACCTATAACAAATTTCACACATTTTGTTTATAATTTTTGAGTACTTTGCCTCATCAAATCACATTCTATGACTAATATGTGTAAGCATATGTATACCAATATATTGTTTCATTTGTACAGATCATTTCACTGGTATTCACGGCCCAGAATCAAAAATTAATCGGACAATTTTGTTTCGTCTGTGTTCTAGAAAGTTGTTGTCAGATGATAGAATAACATTTTAAATACTAAATATCAAAATATTATATTTATACAAACATGCGCTGTCCTTTTTTAAGATTCTTAGACTTATTACAATAGATTGATAGTCAAAGCAGGACGAGTAGCTTTTTCAAGTAACTTGCCCTGCAGGATGAGTGCAACTTTTGGAATTATTTTGAACCTGCAATATCAGTAAAGATGTGAATAACTTCATCAACCTACTAGTAATTGGTGGACATACATGCCATGCAACCAATAACAAGTAGTTTATGTCTTTGTGGTACTTTTGCCATAAGACTGCTAGCTGCCACATCGGTGACCGGTCAACTCGGCCCATTTTCAACTCGGCCTATCGGCAACTCGGCCCAACGTATAACTCGGCCCCAATTTTATTTTATGTCAAATCAATCTTAATATTGAGTATTATTAATTATAATCATTACAAATACAGAAGTATTCAATCATTATTCAGTTGTGAGGAAATTTACGTATGCATTAGCTGCAGATTGAAAAGTTAAATTGAAAATTTAACAGTCATTCAAATTGCACATATTCAAGCAATGATTCGATATAACATTAAAAGAAATAATAATAATGTATTTTGAAAATATCAAAGATAAACATAGTAAGGCATTACTGTATCATTTGTACAAAACTTAAACATATTCTAAGAATTATTATATATTTTACTATAGATCAGGGTTTTCGTTTGACCCGGGACCTCGGGTTTTGACGCACAGAAATTAAAAAAGAAGCAATTTTGACGCTCGAAAATTTGTCACTGTGCGTCATATTGACTCTCGAAAATTAGCAGCCATGCGTCAAGGGTCATCGTAAGTGTGCCAAATTATTGGAAAATAGTAAATTGATTATAAAGATATACAACACCATCATGGATAACACCAAGCTTGATTGGTAATTAACACTTTCAAGTGATGGACATGCATCGGCGATCGTAATTGACAGGTACATGACACATGTGAAATTAATGATGAAACCCCTTTTCAGAGTTCTAATCATACTGAAAGTTTCTTATTTGCTAATACTTTTATCAAAAACCTCACAAAATATAACCAAGAAGTAAAATGAAACCCAAGAAAATGTTGCTAAAAGAAATGTCATTGGTTTTCGTGGATAAAATTGGCACTTCTTTTTATGAAAAATAAGAATAATTTGATCCTCTTAGTACTCTTGAGATTTTCTAAAACTGATTCAAAATTAATGATATATGCATGATTACTAAATTTTACCTAAAATTTATCCAAAATAGAATACTGTCAGATTGGAGAAATGTTCCAATCTGAGACATGGTATATTCTGAGGCACCACTGCTAAAAAAATTATTAACATTTTATTTTTTTTATCTGTTATTATTATTATTATTTTTTTTTCTAAATTGCTACTCGGGCGGGGGGGAATCGCATTTTGACTCTTGGGATCTCAATTTTGACTCTTGAAAAATTTGGCTCAAGGGTCAATGACTCTTGGGTTTTGGGTACTAATGAAAACCCTGTAGATTATATATTTTGGCCGAGTTGACCGGGCCGAGTTATTCGATGGGCCGAGTTGACTGGTAACCGCCACATCGTAGACCTCTTACTGATAATCTGCTGGCAGATAATCAGTAAAGAGGCTACGATATTGCAGCTATAAGATTGCCAATCAACACCCTTTGTGCAAGTTTTGGAGCTGATAAATTAAAAAACTTTCTGTCCCAATATTTCCAGGTCACCTTTAATATATGGGGAATGCAGGAAGCGGTCACACTAAAACAAGCCCTACAGAGATTTATAGCCCTACAGACGCCCTACGGAATTTGTACACGCCCTACGACTATAGGACCTATAATAGTGGATAATTTTGAGTTAATAGGATTAGAAATAACATATTTTTTCTTACTTTAAAAAGAATTCTATGAAATTTGCTTAATGCAATGCAAGGGAAGCAACTCTTTATTTGCAATCAAAATAGACAGGAAAGTCCTTTTTAAGAAATATAGTATGGGGCGTTTAGCTTAATGAGACTCTATTTGTTACAAGCATTTTTTTCGCAATGTTTTCCAATATTTCTTCAGTGTCGCAAAAAAAAAAAAAGAAATTGTGTGGCTGGGTTCAGTGTTTATTCTCAAAAGACAGAAGTTATTTGTAGTCTTCTTAAACAATTCAATATGATTTAACTCAGACTTTAATGCTAATGATATTCATGTGATCGGTAAGCAATATAGTTAATTCTTTTCTTATAGTACGACAGCCTTTGTTTAAGGGGAATAAAAGTTCGTTATTATGATGGTAATTGAATTTTATTGCATTTCGGAACTGGCAGCATAAAAAAATTGTTTTTGGCAAGTGTTGATGAAACAGGGCTCCCCCTGGGAAATTTTATTCTTGCGCCAATGAAATCGCCAATGGCAAAAATTTGGGGCCACTTGGTGCCAATTGGAGACAAAAGTGGAGCCAGTATGAATAAGTTAATGAAAGAAAACTACTATATTGAAAACAAATAACCTGTTATCTATATATATTATGTTGAATAAATTGGTAAAGGGTTAAAATGTACAAAATGAGAGGATTGTCATTTGATAATAAAATTCCAAGAACACCTAGAGATATGCTGGACGACAGGTCAAATTTTTGGTAACCCACGGTACTTTGATTACTAATGTCCGCAGTACTTTGATTACTAATGTCCGATATTTCTCATTTCTCGGAAATTTACTTGACTTTGTTACTAAAATCATCAATAGATAAGCAAAATTTGTCTTTGTTTTTTATTCGGCACTCTAATGAATCTCAAAAAGTGATCGAGGAATAAATATCGTCAATTTTTTAGCCCAAGCGATATGAATTTCCGCCATCTTGGTTTACATGATGGTTCCCAGCGGGCTTCGAAACTCACAATAACTCGAGTGATGTGAGAATCAATTAGGTCAGCGATGTGTATTTTTGATTGGCACAGATATGCAGTGGATATTGATGGTCGCGTGTCTTCCAAACAAATTAGCGGATGTGTGAATGATAGAGTTGCGCGTCGGAAATCGTTTAAATGGACTCAACATCCCTTTGCCTTCTTTTGAAAATTGTCGCCAGTAAAATCGCCAATTCGCCGATTTTGGGGCCAGAATTGTTATTTTGTCGCATTTGGCCCCATTGGCGATCGGCAGCTGGAGCCCTGTGAAAGAAATGCTGATAGGATGTGCACCTTAGTGAAACTAATAATAAAATTTTCAGTTTAATGATGCAATATCCAAAAACTACAACAACAACTGAGGAGATGATTTTAGAAACGCATTTATATGGTATTATTCCATTTCGTAAAACAGATAAAACAAATAAATAAAAATAAAAGGGCTCAGAGTAGAACCACATCCACGTCGTTGAGTCTGGGAACATTTCATACCTAATTGAAATTCTGAAAAAACGGAAATATAAACAGATGGGTTGATGGCTAAGAGTTCTACAGGAAAAATATTTCCATTACATTTTTCACAGTATTAATTCAATTGCAAATATTGTCCAAATGTATAGCCACTTGACTATCAAAACATTTAAGCCTAGTTCAGTATTTTGTTCATCATGTTATATGCAACAAGTACAAAAAAACAAAACAAATAAACAAAAAACCTGGTTTTTAATTCTTTACTTACTTCGACACAATCCCGTATTGAACAATACAAGGACCTAACCCTTTCCTGTACAAACCAGGGTTTTTACATCGCGTTAATACTTATGCAAAACATTGAGGAAAAAGAAGAAATAGCTTGTGACATACATTTTCACCTTTTTCCACAATATTTCTACCATATAGGATCATTTCATTGCAAATTTGCAACCAATTTTCATCAACAACCTCTTTCGATTTGGATTTTAAAACATTTAAAAGGGATTTACATTTTAAAATAATACGAGAAAAGGTGAAAATAATTTCTTTTCTAACAATGTCTACATTATCCGGCAAGGCAACATCTTTCCAATTTTGTCATTGGTATCCATCCTATAAGCTTCTAGCCTATGCTAAATTGAGTTCCCTCCCTTATCTTAACAATTTTCGGCTCGAAAAATCATTTAAAACCTGAAGATAAGTTCTGAAATATTTTTATATCAAAAACCTATTCCTTTTATAACTGAGGGGATAAGTAATTTAATAGAAATTTGACTGTAGATTTGAGGGGCACCCCTCATTTAATGGTCTGAGGTTTCCCCAAGTTACTTCCGGTCAGGTTTCGGCATTTGTAAACATCAAAATCATCATAAATAACATAATTTCACAGAAAATATTTTGAAATATGCAGAAAAATGTTAATATTAACTAAACATTATACACCACTATCGCTCAAATACTCGTAGGGCGTGTAAAAATTCCGTAGGGCGTCTGTAGGGCTATAAATCTCTGTAGGGCTTGTTTTAGTATGACCCTGCAGGAACAGGCTGTAAAAATCTGGTAAACCATACTGTCAAGAATAATCCAGGATGTATGGTATATCTGGTAAAACCCTGATTTCCAAATCAAACAAAAGCTCTGAATAATTTCACCAACTGGTGATTAATAGCTGTGCCAGTGTGACCAAGGCCAGGATGAATGAAGCGTAGTAAACTTTGTGAACTGACAAAAACTAACATAATTTCAGATTTTGGTTTCATTTTTAACTCTGTTCCATTCTGATCCGTTTCATTCTTTGGTTCTTTTGAAGTTATTCATTTTAAGAGTTAAAATCTAAAAGTGAAAGCCATTCCATCTCTCCAATCAACCGTATCATTAGCCTGGGGGCTACAATTATCAATACAGATCCTTATCAAATACCCCACCCATTATATACCCGATACAATGGACTCACCGGACTCATGTATGAAAATTATTATTGTCACCAACACCGCTGTTTCTCGTCCAAATTTCATTGTTGGGCAGTGTATATTGTGCAAGTAAATTAATGAAATGTAATTCTCTAATTAAAGAAAAAAAATAACAAAAAATTAAAGCTATTCAACACAAAATCACATATCAAGTTCGATAAAATACATCTTTTTTCAATATTGACACTTTTACTTCCTGTTTGTCATTACGCCTGCGCAATGACGTAGAAATGTAAATATAGACTGGATTTACCGATTTACTCATCAATTTAAGTAATATTATAAAGAAATAGACCGACAAGACCGGTCGCGCACCTGCTAACCTTTAAGAAACGAAAATGCAGACGACAGGCGGCTGTATCTTTTTCTTTTTTTAATATCTATTTTGACTTGAAAGAGATTGAAATAAAACTCATGAAAAAATGATCTTTCCCCTCTTTGTTCAAAGGAATTTTCCTTGGGTTTATGTACAGTAAATCGTGAGATTTCAATAAATCCTGAACTTTGATTACGCCTTTTGTTTATTCAGTGATATTAATTGTGAATGCTTCTATTTCTTATACTATTTCTTCCACTTTATTCGTGGAAAAATTTACGGCGTAAAGTAAATTTGTTAAACATCACTGGTATCTCATTTGATAGATCCTTAACTCGGAAAAATGATGAAAAGGGTAAACGTTTTAGCGTGCGTAGGATTCTATAAATAGACTTATTCGTCATCGACTACATTTGTTTGACCCGGGGGTCATCAATATCAGCGAAGATCCGAAAATCGACGGTTTACTGGCCACGCCCACTTACCTCCGACTTTGCCTTTCGACATAGATAATGAAACATCTTTTTTTTTTTCTTTTTTGTAAATCTTGTGGCGAGGGGACATAATTTAAAAACAAAAATCGTTGGTTGGCGACATAAATGTCTTAATAAACCGCCAAACCAACAAAAACACGGAATTAATGTCGGAGTTTAAACTTCACATCTGCTTAAGGACATGAATTGATATCAATAAGTCGATCGAATTTTGTTTGATTATCGACAGCTTTCCCGGTCCGCTAGACCCGATTAGACGCATCTTATTGGCAGAGTTCAAACCAGGAAAAAATAAACAAACGAACAAACATGAAGCAGAGGTCCTCTATATCTTTTTTATGCTCCCCGAAAAAAAATTCGGGGGGAGCTTATAGTCGCCGGCCTGTGCGTGCGTGCGTCCGTCCGTCCGTTCTTCCGTCCGGCCGGCCGTCCGTTAATTCGAAATCATGTCTAGCAACCCTGGGCCTAATTGGACGAAACTTCATATATAATCTTCATAGGAAATTTCAAAGACCCGTTTTTTTATTTTTCTTATTTCAAGGCTGCGTCGTGGAAAAAGGGGCCTTAATGTTAAACTATTTCATTGCCAATTTCTCCAAGACCAATTGTTAGAATTTCATGAAATTTCATATTTGAGTAGCAAATCAGATCCCTTTGACCTTAAACTAACGGGAATTTTCGTTTAAAAAATGCGTCATGGGAAAAGGGGCCTTAATGTTATTACCTTTACGTTAACTGTCTTTTTTCCCCTCAAATACTAAAATTGGCAATAACTTTTGATTGGTTAAAGATGAAGTCTTCATATTTCACACGTGCGTTACTTGTGACAAACCCTTTCTGTTGGTACCAAGTTCAAGGTCATCATTCAAGGTCAAGGTCATTTCTCAAGGTCAAAATTTGGGAAATTAAAACTTTAAAATTGACCATAATTTTGCAATGGTAAGTGATATAGCCATCATATTTAAGCATTTTTCATATGTTTATTACTTGTGACAAGACCTTTCATCAGAAACTTAGATAAAGTTCTTGGTCAAGGTCAAGGTCAAACTTTAACTGATAATTGATTGCAATTTTTATATTTTATATATTTCTTACTCTAAAAAAAATCAGTTTATTGTTTCTGCATGACTACTCAAATTAGTCTTCATTTTTTGTATGAAAACATTTTTCATTGATAACTTTGATGGTCAAGGTAAAATATTTAACCCTTTACCATATAATGATATTGAATTTTACTAGAGTCAGGCCTGTGAAGCCAATCAGATTCCTTCAATTTTTGTCAAACTTCCGAATTCTTATGGACTGAACTCTCAAACTATAGTTGCATTCAATAAGAAGTTTTTTTGTCCAATCATGAATAATGGCATACAGTTTTGTGGCAAAAGCCTTATTCGGGGAGAATAATCCGTCTCTGACGGCTCTTGTTTTAATTTTAGACTTGTCCAAATTCGAAGGTATTGTATACGACAATTCAAAGACAAATTTATTTAGAAAATAATCAATCAGTAGGGTAGAAAATATTTTTGAAAAAAAAAAGTAATTTCTTCTTTTTCCTCAATTATAAAAAACACAGTGCCGCAAAAAACAGGGATTGGATAGGAAAGTGTTTTAGACTTCCAGTAGTTTCGTCAGGGTGTATGCTTCCACTATCTTGTAACAACTGACCAGTCTGCTGAGACGTTGCTCATATGGACAAATGCTACGGTAGTGACGATAAACATTCATAAAGTAATCAATACCGGACTGCCAATTAACGGACGGTTGGCCACGCCCACCGAGCCCAAACAGGGAGAATTAAAAGAAACTTTGAAAAAACAACAACAAGAAAACAAATCACTAAACACTGGACAATAAAGAAATTACCTGTAACAAGCATGTCTTAGACTCAGAATAGACAAGGAGTGCCATGAGTTTGGCCATATTGTCAGGGACGGTCCAACAAATAAGCAAAGAAGAGCAATAGAGTACACAGAAAAGAAATGTTCAGGTATTCAGATAGAAAACCTTTAAACAAGGACGGGCCGAACCTACAAGCTGAGGTGAGGTCCCAGTAATTACGATAAATGGCCAGCAGAAAGACAGTACTGACTACACAAAAAAAAATAACCCTATTTGTAGAAGAACGCATTGCTTGACTGTGAAGGGAACAATGGAATGTTTGAATGCCATCTTCTCAATATGAAATGGAGCCACAGAATCGCGTATTTCCGAAAGGGTGTTCTACAGAATTCCCGCAGAAAGTAGACCTAGACTTCTACAAACATTAGATCTTAAAAATGGAATTGAGTATTCACAAGATGAAACGGGGAGAGTAGTGTTACACATCTCAATTGGACTAATATAACGTAGAGAAAACAATAGTTGTTGCTGACACAGAAGACTGCCTTTTAGGAGCAGAATGAATAACATGGTTAGAAAGGCGATTGTGGTAGGTTGTACAGCCTTCCATCATTAAGAGAAACAGAATCAAGTTCCTGCATTAAACTGAAGGTAAAGAAGTGTAAGGCTACGGAAAAAGAGCAGATCAGAACTTTCATGACGGATAGTGTAAGTTTTGGGAATGCCAACCGAAAACGTACTGGTGTTACACCACGCAAAGAAAAATTTAGAATAAAAGTACAACGGGTACAAGAACCACTGGAGAAGATAGATGGTGTAGCAAGTATAAAGATTCAGAAATTTAGACAAGGTGTGAACTCTGATTAGGGGACTGGGTTTGACAGAGAAACATTGGTATCATTCAGACCCCAACGTACTGAAGTATGACAGTACGGTCATGAGGATATTGAAAGCTGATCTTTTCCAGACACTAGATTAATGGGATCTATTCATCGGTTGTTTCCTTAGGAAATGCTGACTACTTAAAAGTAATAGGGTATAGTACCACCAAAAGAGTATCCATGGCTACAAGAAAGACGACGAATGGGCTATGATTTAATGGACTTTGACCAATAACAGGGGCAGTTCGACAATAGACAGAAGTTTAAAGCTTTAGAAGAACATGGGTGAAATTTGGAGGAGACGTTAAACCGAGGCCCCATGTGACGATGCTATCCATCGAGCACGTTAAAGTACCAGGCGGAGCTCTCAGCAGTTTCGTCCTGTATCCTTGCACTATCCCCCGTAACAACTAACCGTCTTCTGAGGGCGTCGGTCATATGGGCATTTGCCATGGTAGCGACGATAGATAAACGGAAATACACACAGGTGAAAATTATGCAGATTATGCCTGAATGACATTCCATTACCTTGAAAGGTGTATACATGGAAAAATAAAACAATGATGCTTGAAGATTAGCTGAACAGTGAAAATATCAGTTTCTGACGAGCACAGAGCTTCATAGTTATGGAATGGTAAACGAGTGATGTTATGATTCGTGGAAGTGAAGATTGGACATGTAGAAACATAGATAAGCAGGTATCAGAGAGTCGTTTTGGAATTTTATGAGTGGTACATCGCAGGGGCAGTGAGAACACGAATTTGCCAAGGAGTACCTATACATGGTCTAGAGAAGTAGCAAGGGGGGGGGGTTGTCTGAGAGTGACCATAAGAGTTGAAAAATACTCGGGGTGGCCATGGTGAGGCCAGGCAGGGGCCAAAATCTCGGGGAGCCTACATGGGACATGTAGGGTTGGAGACAAAAGGCAGATACGTGCTACAATCTTGAGAGCGATACATATTTCAGATGTCCCCAGTCTAACTTCCTTGTTTAGCTGGAGCCATTAGAGAATGGCGAATTCCGACAACCGGTTTGCAAGTAGACTTATTGGAGTCTCTAAGTGACATTCAATATATCTAGAAATGGTTTGAAATAGCTTGACTCTATGATTGAATGATTGATAGAATGGCGTTTAACGCCACTTTTTACAGTATTTCAGTCATATCGCGGCGGCTAGAGCACCTAACAATGGATTCCTGGTATTTTTTCACACCAGTACTACCTCTACATCTTTTACTAGTTTCCAGCTGCTATCCCAATTAGGTTTACGATTATCCACCCATTGGTGAGAGACAAATGTCGGAGAGGATATGTGCTGCCGCCGAGGATCGAACCCATGACATCCAATGATTGACTTTATGATGTTCTACGCAAGGATATACGCAATATTTTAGACCTGTCCAAATTTAAAGGTTTTGCACACAAAAATTTAATTTGAATCCTTTTTGAAAAATAACCAATTTATCAGAGAAGAAAATATTGTGGAAAAAGAAGAAATTGCTTGTCCCAAAAATTTTCTACTTTTCTACCATATTTCCTCGATTATAAATTCATAAGGACGATAAAGCCAGGGATTGAACAGGAAAGAGTTAAGGTTGAGACCTTAACCTAGGAAACACGACTTACAATACACACACACGTCATTAGTCCACGTACCAAGTCAAACCTTGAATGAAGAAAATGAAGAGTTAAGGTCTTTCATGGCCCAAGTCTTTCGGGTTATAGTCCTGCAGACAAACGGACAACAGTTAAAGTAAACAAAACAAAACACCTTGACTTAAAGAATAAACGGTTTTAAGCTGTAGTTTATTGTCATATCTTTAGTGTACAACCAAATTACGGACATGATTTCAACCCATGTGTAATGTACGTTACCACCGACATAGAATTGGCCTCACAGTAACCGTTGATTGACACGTGACTGACATCCCAGTTTTTTAAAGCCGCCATTACACACGTGCACTCTGTCGGATTTTTTGCGATATCAAAGGTCTGAAGGTTCTGAAGACTTAACAAAGAACTCGGCAACACACTTAACCTTGTGTGGCTCAGATCGATCTCTTCAAGTAGGGGGGTATTCTTAAAAACGTCACCAGAAATTGATTCGAGTGGATTTACCCTAAGAATTAGAGACTTAAGTTTACCGAAATTCGCTAAATCTTGGTTTCTAATAGACTTTATGAAATTGGATTCCATTGATAGTTCCCTTAAATTTGTTAACTTTTGTAATTCGTCTGGGAGGGCCCTTAATTCATTTCCATCCAGGAATAACTGCGTAACTCTATCCTCAACCCCAATAAAAGCGTCGCGATTAATTGAGGCAATTTTATTGTCAATAAAAAAGAAATCGAATTCAGTTGAGTTTGATGGCATCAAGCTAACAAAGGCTCTTGATGGAATTCCTGTAATGTTGTTCCCGGCTAAATTAACTGCAAAGTGACCATTCGGTATCTGAGTTGGTGTGAAACTTGGAAAGGTGGTTAAGCCTCTTGCTTCACAATAAAGCTCATCACCGTTACAGAAACATGGAGCCGCTACAGGACATTTAGTTGGTGAATCAAACACGAAAGAGGACGTCAAGCCAAGGAATGACAGCGTCAAAAGAGCCTGGAACGAAATATGATTATTCACATTGAGCGCAAGTAAAGATTCGTTTGAGTAAAATGTCAATTATCCCTACGCGTAGAACAATATAAAGTTTCGTATCACTACTGCATAATTGAACAATCACTGGCCCGCCCACTGACCCCCTAGGCCCCGCCTATTAATTTCGACAGGAAGTTTCGCTTCGATTTTTATCAACGTTATTTTGCAAAATTTATAGCTAGTAGCATGTTACAAAAAATAAAATGGTTTGGTTGGCGACCTAAACGTTGTAACTACAGCTTGAATAAGCTGTAGAAACGACCTTTAAGTCGCCAAACCAACAAAACAGGATGATAAAAGTGGCGTCCAATGTCGGAATTGAAAGATCAGGTCAGGGTGAATAAATGATTGATTGGTCGATATATTCCTTGATTGAAAGCTGCGGTTGGTCAGTTGTATTCCTTTCACTACACATACGAATATCAGGCAACAAAAGACAAAAGAAACTCGCGAAACTCGAATCAAATGAAACTTTTTGTGAACCTTATAGCGTCATTTGCGACGTGACGTCGTTTTACCGTGAAATGACGTCATCTAAGTAGCGCAGCACATGGCCGTTGTTGATTTATCATTTAAACCGGACTTTTGGTTTTGCGACCTAAACGCCGTAACTACAGCTTATCCAAGCTATAGTTACGACGTTTAGATGGTCAACCAACCATTTTCATTTTGTATTACAAGTTACTGACCACAAATTTTTCGAATGATTGCAGTATAATATCAAAGTCAAACTTCCTGTCGAATTCAGTGGGCGCGTCCATCAATCTGTCATTCAAGCATTATGCCTCTTTGTTATCAGATAAATACTTAGCGTAACACAGATATAACTTTACTCAAGAAGACTTACAGCTCTTTGTAGAATAGATGTGTCCATTGGTGGCGGGTTACTGTTAAATCTTTTAGGAGTAAACTGCAAGTATATTCATATTGTTTAGATCTCAATCTTCCCTTGATTAAGCTACTAGTATTTCAAAAGACTTTATTAACTCTAGTCACGCTGAATAAAATCCTATTTCAGAAATCCAAGTCAAAAAAGGACTGAAAGCATTAGAAGTACTTATATATAGTGGCCCTAGTGGGTCAATATTTATTTTGAAAATCAATTGTTTTAACAATTTTTGCGTAAAGGGGACAAACAGGTGGTGTAGGCTAAGATCTGACTGCACATTAGTGCAGACTGATCTTTGTCTATACCTCCTGCCAAGACAAGAATATTCCGAGTTCAGCATGACAAGGGTAAATTGACTGCACAGAGTTTTACGTCGTTCTGAACACTTCTTTGCTCCATTGACCGAAGGCCAGAGTGTTATTGACATGTCGTTTTGTCTACCGTGCGTCCTTTGTCCGACCGACCGTTAGTGCGTAAACTTTTTCGTAAAAAATGTCTCCTATGAAACAACTGCTCAGATATCAACCAAGTTTATCAGGATTGTTCCTAAACTTGTATTTTTCAGACTCCTTCTATGAAGAGCCCAGGCTGTCATGGCAGCCAAATGTGTCCTTTTGGTTTCATTGTTCTCTTGCAGGAATGTCTGTTGGTCAAGTTTTACCTTTCATAAAAAGCACCACCGTCAACAACAAAACCCCGGCTTCAATGGTCAGGGCTTTTTCAACGTATCTAGCATAAATGTGCATTTGTTATAATTCAAGGGTTGACTTTAAGTTTGCGTCTATGGAATCCACAGGAATCCCTACTTATTACTTCAGGGTTTACTCCAGATAATCAGGGATCCCTCCTTAATATACATTAACTTATTCACAGGCAATCCTGCCCTTCTAAGCCCAACTTGAAAAAAAGCTTCGGAGAACATTGTGGAAAATGAAGAAATTGCTTGTTACAAGCAATTTCTTCATTATCCACAATGTTTCCTACAAAAACATGCAAACAAGAAATATTGAAGGATCCTGACGGAATCCGTAGCCTAAGATTGTTGGGGTCCCTTTTCAGGGATCCTCGGTATCCTGGGACACTGTTAGTGTCCACCCCTGTATATCATATTAAAACCTAAGTGAGATAGCAGCTGGAGGTTAGGAAAGGATGTAGTGGTAGTATTGGTGTGAAAAAATACCAGGGATCCATTGTTAGGTGCTCCATGACTGAAATACTGTTCAAAATGACGTTAAACCCCATTCAATAAATCAATGAATTATACTAAATTGGTGGTCATGGTGGACATGTTTTGTAAATAAGAGAAATGTAAGATTTATTTCCCTTATATCTTAGATTAAAATTAACTTGTACAGTTTGTTTATTATTATAATCTTTATAATCGAATACAAGATTTCAAAATTTTTGACTGGTATAAATGGAAAAAAAAAATGCAGATGATGATTTTAACCCTTGTCATGCTGAACCCGGAATATTCCAGTTTTGGCAGGAGATGTAGACCAAGATCACCCTGCACATAAGTGCAGTCTGATTCTTGGTCTACATCTCCTGCTTGTAATTTTCCTGCCAGAGTTGTTCATGAAATTGATTTCTAAAAGAAACATTGGTCTTTGAACAAAAAGTTCTATCAGTGCTTTCAGCCCTTTGATTTCACAGCAATTTAGTAAAGTAATTTATGCAGCATGACAAGGGTTAAGTTGATGAATCTTTAAAAATCTTGGTAGAAAACCAGTGCTATTAAGGACGGGATTTATATTCTATGTATTAGGCAAATAAATGTAGTTGCTGAATTATGTTTGATTTATTGTCTAAGAGAGACAACTAAGTACGTGTATTTTGTAAAACAATGATTATTTCCCTTAGACCTTAGACCGAAGTTGGATATGAGACTTGTTCATATTTACACGCACAGTTGGTTGATAACAAAAATTTGCCGTTTCCTGTTTTTTGAAATTTTAGACTATTCCAAATTCAATGAAACCATCATACGTGGTAGAAAATATTGTGGGAAAAGGAGAAAATGCTTGTTACAATGTTTTCCAAAGTATAAAATCTTAGTGACGTAAAACCCCGGATTCTTACAGGAAAAAAGGTTAAAGGAAATTTGTTCGTAATGTATGATATAAGAGAAACAACTGACTATTGTGTAAAAAGGTAAAAAAAGGACAATTTCCCTTAGACCTTAGATCTAAGTTGGATATGAGACTTGTTCATATTTACACGCATAGTTGGTTGATAACAAAAATTAAAGAGAATTTGTTCGTGGAAAAAATATTTAAACATTCATTAGGCAAGAAACTTATATCAATAAAATTTAAAACTGAAAGATGTGTCATATGGTAATTCAAGTTTATAAAATTTCGAAAACGGATAAAGAAGATCATAGAAAATATGATAATATATTTTATTAAATATAAAAGAATATTGCGTTATTAGTCTTTATTTTTATTTTCTCCAATATTTTCACAAGATTTATGTTCTATGACTGGCTACTTTAGTTGCTCAACAATTAAAAAAATGTACACCATCTCCCTTAGTTATGGTTGGCGGAAGCCCTATAGTATTATTTCTGTCAATCTGTCTTTCTGTCCCTCTATCCAGTGATTTGACACGCAATAACTTCTCTAATTATCAACAGTTTTTCTTCAAATTTTGTGTTTGGATACCTTCCTTCCATATTAAAGACGAACTTACTTTTTCGACCGATTTTGTACGTGGATACCGCTCATAGAGCTGCACAAAGTTTAAGTTAAGTTTAGATTATTTTTTTGCATCAAACAGTTTAAGTATTTGTTGCCATTGCCTTGGTTTTGTTTGCCTAAGTGACAAACATGTCCATATTTTATATGTTTGCTAGTCATTAAAGAATTTGCATTTGGCGTTATTAAGCTGGAAATCTCAGTCAAAGAAATTTTTAAATTTCTCATTTCTTTATTTTTCCCAGTAAGTGAGCTTATTTTAATCCATTTACACACAGAAAGATTCTAGTCCGGTCTAAATTGAAACATGCTGTAGTTTATTGGTAGAATACATTGTGTTAAATGAAGAAATTGCTCGTTGCAAACAATTTCTTGATTTATTACAATGTTTTCCAAATTGTTTTTATTGGGGTAGGGGGCGTCAAAGAGCGTCACTGTGTAGGAATGAGTTTAGGTAAAACGGTAACCATTAACCCGTTCCCACACAATGACGCTGTTGGATACCCCTCAAAATTTACAATTGGGAAAACATTGTGAAAAATGAAGAAATTGCAATTTCTTCATTTTTTATATTTTTTTCTTCCCAGAAAGTTAAAAAAAACCCCTAAGATGTTATAGTGTGCAACTTCTTCCGACCCTCGACTTCTTCAGATTACGACTTTGTCACCCATAACTACTGTGAGTGTATATTTCCGTTTATTTATCGTCGCTGCCACAGCACATGTCCATATATGCGACTCACGCAGAAGACGGTTAGTTGTTACGGGGGATAGTGCAAGGATACAGGACAAAACTGCTGAGACAAGCAATTTCTTCATTCTTTACAATTTTTTCTTCCCATAAAGTTGAAAAAACCGAAGATTTTTTCGTATGCAACTTCTTCTAATTTGGACCAAACTAAATTTTTGTTGTGCGGATATAGGTAAATCGCGGTCTTCCGGTATATCAAAGGAAACTTCGCTTACTCCTGTACTTCCAGGATATCACCTGTGCTAGACTGAGGCTTTGAGAGCCTACCCAGAGATATTGTCACGTGACGAGTCGCACAGAGGCTGAGGCCGTAAGAGCATACCCAGAGATATTGTAACGTGACGAGTCGCTAAGAGGCTGCGGCTGTAAGGGCCTACCCAGGGATATTGTCATGTGACGAGACGCACAGATGCTGAGGCTGTGAGAGCCTATCCAGAGATATTGTCACGTGACGAGTCGCACAGAGGCTGAGGCTGTAAGAGCATACCCAGAGATATTGTCACGTGAGGAGTCGCACAGAGACTGGGGCTTTGAGAGCCTACCCAGGGTCATTGTCACGTGACGAGTGGCGCAGAGGCTGGGGCTTTGAGAGCCTATCCAGAGATATTGTCACGTGACGAGTCGCACAGATGCTGCGGCTGTGAGAGCAAATCCATGTCATTGTCACGTGACGAGTGGCGCAGAGGCTGAGGCTGTTACGACCCTCGACTTCTTTAGATTACGACTTTGTCACCCATAACTACTGAGAGTGTGTATTTCCGGTTATTTATCGTCGCTACCACATGACCATATAAGCGACGCCCCCAGAGGACGGTTAGTTGTTGCGGGGGATAGTGCAAGGATACAGGACGAAAGTCCTGAGAGCACCGCCTGGTTCTTTCAGATGCTCAATGAATGGTACAGTAACACGGCGCCTCGGTTTAGCGTCTCATCCAAAAGACAATTTGTTTGCTAGTTTATATCGTCAACCCAGGTCTCGAACCCGTGATCTTGAGGTTTGAAGTCAAGTTCTCTACCACAAAGGGCACCAAAAATATGCGGGATGATCGGAAAATTGACCAATCGCTGTCCCCACCCACGTACTCCTCTGGCCACGCCAACGCTCACTGACTCCAACGGAAGTTTCACGTCGATTTTAATCGGTGTTTTTTTTTGCATATTTTATGGCCAGTAACATGTTACAAAGAAGTAGATCGGTTCGGAACGGCGATCTTAACGTCGCAACTACAGCTTGACTAAGGTAAAGTTACGAGGCTTAGAATAAAAAGACATAGATAGCGGCCAATGTTGGAGTTCAAAGGTAACTCCAAGATCAACGAATAATTTCATTGGTCGACCGCTTATATGTTTGACAACCGCGATTGGTCAATTGACTACATCTTGTCCGAAATAGTTAATGAAAAATCCTATTCATTTAAAAAGGGACAAGAACACTGTTAATAAATTATCAGACAACAGTTCTTTATTGCTTGAATATGTCATTCAAAAATTGTCAAAATCAGACATTTATTTCATATATGTCCTTTCTCCGAAGACCCTTTTCTATGAGTTAATAGAGATAACGTTAAAAATTCCGAAATAAAAGTTTTATGTGTTACTAGATTATATACAGGTCTGGATGGGATGAACCCTTTCCTGTTTATCATAATTTTAGACCTGTCCAAATTCAAAGGTTTTGGAGACGACAATTCAAAGTTGATTTTATCTGAAAAATAATCATTTTGTAGGGTAGAAAAAAAATTTGAAAAAAGAAGGAATTGCTTTTCACAAGCAATTTCTTCTTTTTCCACGTTTTCTTCAGTAAAAAAACAAGGGGACGTAAAACCAGGGTTTGAACAGGAATGCGTTAAATTAAAAAAAACGACTCACTTTTGTCATACAGTTCCAATTTAACAATGCAAAAAATAAAGAACGCGTGACTTGTAAGTGCCCTTTTTAATCTTATCTCGTACATGTATTTTGTGGTCATAACTTTGTGACGTTTCCAGCACGCTTGACTTGAACCCATTCCCACACAATGACGCTTTTTGACGCCCCCAGGAAAAAAACAAAACAAAACAAACAAACGAACAATCAAACAAAAATAGAAATACATTGAATTAAATTTAAATAATGATTTCCAGCCATAAAGTTGGAAAAATCTAAAATTTCATTAACTTTTAATTGACATCTGCAAATCCTTTCAATTTGGACCAGTGAAAAATTTTATCGTCTGGTAATGGGTAAAGTACGTCTGCGTTTATAATTGGAAGGATCGCAGATTTTGATATAAATAACCGATTGACCACTTTAAACGATCCATTTTGACCGGAAGAGATCCGTCAATCACAAATCAAGCTAATATATCCCAAAATTTTTCCAGTCGCACCCCCCCAACAAAAAAAAAAAAAAAAAAAAAAAATCAAAAACTTTACATAAATGTTATTTGGAATTTATCGGTCTAAACACATCAGTTGGTCGATCGATTTTTGATTGACGGCAGCGAACTACTGAGTGTGTGTATTTCCGTTTATTTATCGTCATTTAGATCGTTTATACAATTGACCAATTGCGACTGTCAATCAAATTACCAGTGGATCATTCTTGTTGTCCAGAAATGAGTTTTGAACTCCGAAATTGGCCGCCATTTTTTGTTCACCCTTTTTGTTTGTTTGGCGGCTAAAACGTCGTTACTACAGGTTTAGTAAGCTTTAGTAAGCTGCAGCTATGACGTTTAGGTCGCCAACCAACCCTTTAATTTCTTTGTTACATGATACTTTCCATAATTCTTTTCCTTCAAAATAACGTCGATTAAAATCGCAGCTGGACTTCCTGCAGGAGTCAATGGGCGTGGCCAACGGAGTAAGTGGTCGGTGGCCAGCGATTTGTGAATTGACCAATACCATAGTCATGGGCCCCGGGTGCGTTCCCCTGTCGCATTCCGACATTTGTCACCCATCAATGGTGGGATAATCGTTAACCTTAGTTGGATGAGCAGCCGGGGGCTCGAAAAGAATGTAGCGGTAGTACAGGTGAGTGAAATACCAGGAATCCATGGTTTGATGCTCCAGCCTCCGCGATATGACTGAAATCCTGTTAAAAGTGGTGCTAAACCTCATGCAATTAATTTTTCCTTTTTACTATTAAATAGTATTTTATAAAGTAAAGTTCAACAATTTGGGCTTAACCATTAATAAACCAATCAAGATAGTAAAATCTGGTAAGCCGGTAACTGTGTTGCTAAATGTGACTTGAAAATAGGCCCAATTAAGACGCCAAACGCGACATCAAATCAAAACTAAGATCCGCTAGCTACAAGTGGCCCCGCCAACTTTCTTCGTAAGCCCCGCCTATTGACTCCGATAGGAAGTCTAGCTTCGATATCAAACGGCGTTATTTTGCAACCCCCCCCCCCCAACAAAACAACCACAACAACAAAATAATAATAAATAAATAAATAAATAAATAAATGAATAGGTTGAAGACTTAAACGTTGTAACTATAGTTTGAATAACTAACTAGAATGTTAACACAGATTGCGACCAATGTGGAGTTCAAAACTCATTTCTGGTGTAAACGAATGATTTCATTGGTCGACTTGTTATTTGATTGACATCCGTGATAGGTCAATTGATTTTTGGGATGATTAGAATAAGACAGATTTTATAGCTGAATCAATTTCCAAAAGTGTTGTATGAAATGACGAATGTATAAATCAAATAATCGATCGACCAATCGAATCGATCAATTAGACCGGAAGTGAACTTTGAACTCCAACATTTGTCAACATTTTTGTTGTTTTGGCTAATTAAACTTCGTAACGACAGCTTATTCAAATTGTAGTTACAACGTTTAGATCACCCACCACTAATTTTATTTTTTGTTACATGATACTGGTCATAGATTCTGTAAAATAAGGTACTTTAGTATAAATTGAAACTTCCTGACGGAGGTCAGCTGGCGGGAACGGCGATCAACCAATTATAATTTTTCAGGGTCGTAAAAGTAGGAGATTTCATTAGCGATTATACGTTATATTATAAAATGGTTATAGTTATATTGGAAAGTAAAGCGTTCTGAAGGATAGAATTTCATGTTCTATTCATTAACCTATTAACTTATCGACGTTAATAACAAAAGGATAAATAGAAAATTCATTTGGACTTAATACTCGCGTATTCTTTTCAAAGAAGGTAAGAACGAAAACAAGTAAACAATATGGAATTAAAGTTTTTGAAAGACTAGTTTTAAAGTTTATCCAATTTATTTGTTTTGGATCCAATTTAATTTTGAATACGGCAAAACTTGTGTGAGCTAAAACTAAAAGCAGCGACTCAAATCAGTCGCCAGTCATAATGTTACAACAATCGACCTGATTTATAAGTCTACGAAATGCTGCACAATCCTTGCTAAAAATGTGATAATGTTATTTGTACATCTACCGTTTCCTTGCCAACCCCATTTCAAATGACATCCCGACCAGGCAGCTTGTCTGAGATAGAAGTCTTAACAATATTGTTGGTCGTTGAGGGACAGAGTAAATCTTTAGTTGGGGACTTGTTATAACTGCAGTCTGAAGAAGCTGTAATTACGACAAAAGAAACAACAGTAAGAAAAATCGCCGTGGTAGAGAAATGTAATTATTGTTTACCTCTAAAAATATACAGTCAATATTAATGTTTTATCTTTCCATTTATATCAAATTCTACAGGACGAAGAAAGGTTTTGAGGACAGGCGAGAGAGAAAACTACTGGTACTGGTTTAACAGAAAATCATACGTGTAAACTAAAAGTATTTGGACGAAAATGTGTCCCTGGACATAACCCAAGATGCTGATCAAGCAATTTATAGTCATCATGGGTAAGTCTGTCGATTCTTTCTACCCTGTCCTTCAGAGAGAAATAGTTTAATGGTCTTCTGGTACAAGTGCAATACGCATTTCAGTTCATGACTTAGATAATTACAGGTGACCTTATTTCATATATTGTTGAAGTGTATAAACCTATTACCTCTGTGACAAAATTCAACCCTTGTCATGCTGAGCCCGGAATATTCCTGTTTTGGCAGGAGATATAGACAAAGATCAGCCTGCACATATGTGCAGTCTGATCTTAGTCTTCACCACCTGCTTGTCTCTTTTAAGCCAGTGTTGTTCATAAAATGATTTTTCAAAATAATTATTAACCTAATTAGTGTATACAGTGCTGTCAGCCCTTTGATTTTAATGCAGTTCTGTAGAGGAGATTTATTCAGCATGACAAGGGTTAAGTCTGTTCCAAATGCAAAGATGAGAATTTGATGTTGATGAAATTTTCAAGTTATTTGTCTTTTGAGGTAGAATATATTATGGATAATGAAGAAATTGCTTGTAACAAGCAATTTCTTCATTTTCCACTATGTTTCCTATAGTTTTTTCCCCAAAGGGACGTCAAAAAGAATGATTGTGAGGGAATGGGTTGAATGAAATAATTTATTCAGCCCGAGAATTGAGCTTTCAACTTCGACATTGGCCGCAATTTTTATTAACTTTTTTGTTGCTTTGGCGATTTAAACGTCGTAACCACAGCTTATTTATTGGCCATAAATTTGGCAAAATCACGCGGTAGAAAGTCCTAGCGGGACTTCCTGTCGGAGTTGCCAAAGGTGTAAGTAGGCGGGGCCAGCGATTGGTCAATGAAATTAACACAAAGGAAAACTGATGGATCTTAGCCCAGCCCATTGACTCCAACAGGAAATACGACTTCGATATCATACAGCGTAGCTTTGCATACTTTTTAGTTTGTTAAATGATAAACAAATTGGTTGGTTGGCGTCCTAAAATGCTTGAATAAGCTATAGTTACGACGTTTAAGTCGCCGGATTAACAGTATTGCTTCACATTATTTGTCTGACAATATCGTTATTTTTACACGGTGAACAGATTTACTAATTCATAGCTTTAGACTTGGTAAATAAGTTGTATCCCCAGCGGCGGCAAATATACTTTCCAACATTTGTCTCTCAACAATCGGCGGATAACAGAGACCAATGGGTTGATAATCCTAAACCTAAATGGGATAGCAGCTTGAGGCTAGGAAAGGATGTAATGGTGATACTGGTGCAAGCCATACCAGGATGCCATTGTTAGGTGTTCCTGCCGCCGCAAATCGACTGGAAAATTCTTAAAAGCGGCGTTAAACCCAATTTAAAGGAGCAAGCAAATTAGTTGTTCGAAAATGACAATACGAGTCCGCCAAAACTAAATGCGGACTATCATCCCATATCATACATATTTTTAAAAAGAAGAATAATTGGTTTTCATACATCAATCACACAAGTTTTGTACCAAACGATTTTTTGCTGGCACCGACAATCTCTACTGCTCAGGCCTGGTGATCAGTACTTAAAATGCGTGAAACTATCAAAAATTGTTAGATTTTAAAAATCAATCTGTAAGTTTCACCAAAATCGGACGATTCGTTTCTATAATCATCGAAGAATTTCGTGAATTTCAGGGACAACCTTCGTACTTACGCTAAAAATTTCGTAAATTTACACCCCCCCCATTTCCGCAAGTTATACATTGTCGTAAAAATTGTCTTTTAAACTCATTCTCACATCGCACACTTTTAGATGGTCCGAATTGACCAATCACGTCTGTCAATCAAGGTATAAACCGACCAAACAAATAATTTACTCAGCCCGGACCTGAGCTTTTCAATTTCAACCTTTTTCGCTTTTTGTCAACCTTTATTGTTGGTTTGGCGACTTAAACGTCGTAACTACAGCTTATTCAAGTTGTAGTTATGACTTTTAGGTCACCGACCAACCATTTTACTTTTTGTTACATGCTACTGGCCATAAATTTTGCAAGATGATGTCGTTAAAAATCGAAGCGGAACTTATTGTTGGAGTTAGTAGGGAGTTAGTGGGCGGGACCAGCGATTGGTCAATTGAGAGAGATTTCAGACGACAAAACAAAGTTGGTTGAAAATAGAGCAATATATATAAGGAGAAAATAAAGTTTCTTGTTTCAAGAAATTCCTTCTTTTCTCGCAACGTTTCCGAAAGCTATATTTCTTAAGCACGTACATATTTGAAAGTGTGTTGTAATAGTTAAATGTGGTTTTCATTGTCCCCTTTTCAGTCTTCGGAAACTCAATTTCATTCTAAGTCAACCAGTCTAATTTCTCTCTGTGTGTGTGTATTCGATTAGAACAGGGGTAACGCCACTTTCAACAGTATTTCAGTCATATCGCGGTTGCAATATATTTCTAGTATTTCTCACATCAGTATTACATATTGAACTACATCCTTTCCGAACCTCTAGTCGTTTATTTTTCTGTATGGGAATGGGTTAAAAATGTATGAAAATAAATAATTCGATTTTTTTCCCTTTAGGCATCGTGGTTACCGCCCGGTGTTCCTGTGGCCCTAATGACATGTCGGATGCGCTACAGAAATGTCTACAGTATCAGGCACTGAACACGTTCTGGCAGTTCCCATTTGTTTCCCCGGCATCGTATTCAAACCTCTGCTCGTGAGTATATTTAATTTTTCCACGAAAGACATTTATAAATAAACCCTCTTGAACTACGGTTAATTCCCCATTCACCTCCGTAATGGGTTCAGTACAAAGTCTGCACATACGTCATTATTTCGTCACATGACGTCATAAACCGCAACGAGCATTTCAAACGGTTTTACCGTTGTCTGCGCATGTCATGTTCTCCGAAGATTGACCTGTCTTCGGGACAGTATCACTTATCCAGATTGGGATAAATATATCTACGTCGTTCGCATAAATCAATATTATATCGCCAAAAAGTAGCAAGTGGATAATTGCAATAAAAGCTGCAATTGTGGAGAAATCAAACTTAACTGTCACCCCAAATTGACTAGAAAAATAATTATTTTAAGTTGTTACATCATTTATGTCTTGCCTGTGCTCCAAGAAGGGCCTTCAAAAATTCGAAGCGTGCTTTTCACGGGCGCTGACATTTTGAATGTAGTTCGACAGAATCGGCCGAGTTTTTACGAATGACACTACCCAGAATGCTCAGGTTAGATAGGTCAGTATTTGAAAAATGCAACCTATCGGAAGATAATGACGGTTTTACAACGAAATAAATCCTGTGTTTTAAAAGTTTAATGCTCAAATAATATATTTTGCACGATATGTGTTATGTCCCTAACGTTTTAGTTCTTGCCAAACAACAGAAAAGTAAAATGCTTTGTTCCCAAAGTCAATACCATCCTTATCAAATATCACAGGATGGACATAGCTTGTGATTAGACGTCAATCGCGATTCCTAAAAGTCTCCCCATTCAAATAATATCCGTGCTAAATCCTCTCAGAAAATGTTTTGAAATCCTGCCTTTCTGAAGTTGTGTGTATGCTTCCATGTAATAAACAACACTTGCGACATGTATTACGTCACGGATGTATAATTAGACCGATGAAAGTTGAGTGTCGAGTACAATGTTTTTATTGGGACTGAAGATTTAAACATTTATTGTTTACAAGTAAGGTTTTCATAGCACCCCTATCACTACAAAAATAGTTCCGGTCGGCCACGCGATCAAGTGACATGATAAAGCTTATCACGTGACCATATGACCTAATATCAACACGTTTATCATACCCCCTTATTAGGCAGTATTTATGGAAGGTGACGGGATCAACGGTTTACTTCACTCATAATTTTGTTCTATTATTAGATTGATTGTTAACGCGGAGCAGTCAAATTTCTAATTCCAAATCCAAGTCAACCAATAAAATGCGAATTGGTTTGAAGTTGTGGCAAGATCTGACCGATTTGAGTGAGTTTTTTTGAATGAGGTGAACGAGCGATCTTTAATCAAATTGGGCGGGATGGGCGCCAATTTCATGGTGTTCTTAACTGTTTATTTGATGAAAGAACCACTCTAGGCTGAAAGTCACCTGCATTCACAGTTTTTCCAAATAATTCTTATATAGAGTTTTTGGTCATAACGTGTAAACACAAGTTTCGTCACAGAAAGCCTCGTTTGGCTGAACTGTAATGCGGTTTGATATCTCAGTCGAACTGCCTTGTTTGAGGTCAGTTGGGGTGGCTAGAAATCCATTACCAGACGTCAAATTTTCAGACTAGTTCAAATTGAAGGAGTTGCAGACGACAATTTAAAAATTACGAAATTTTAGATTTTTTCAACTTTCTGCACAGAAAACATTGTGTAAAACGAAGAAATTGCTTATCAATCTATTTAAAAAATAGTTTATCTCGCTATCGACCGTACACTTTCAACCAAAGATTTTGCTACAAAACGCACGCCTTTTCCAATATACCGTACAACGGAAAAAAAAGACGAATCTATCAAAAAATACACTTTCAAATAAAGGGCAGTAAAATTTCTAATATTTTTTTGTGATTCAATGGGCAATTTAGTGTGAGAAAGATTGAAATTTCTTAGAAATCGTTTTTAAAAAGTTTTCGTGACAGACATGGGGAATATTTTTGTTACTTGTAGCTGCTTATGAATGTTAACCAATAAATTGCTGTGGTATGGTATGATAGCTACATTAATGTAGAAGTAACGAACGTTGAGTATGCTTACAGTGAAACTTTACATTATCTAACAAAAAAAAAAAAAAAAAAAAAAAAAATCATTACTACCTTTTACTAAATCGTGTGACATTTCCCTCGACTGAACAATCGGATTAAGATTGTAGATTCTTACTCTAACACTTTCCAGCTCAACCCTGCTGTTGTAAGTTTCACAAGAAAACAGTTCCGATAGATATTGTGGAAAATGGAGAGAACTCTATTCTTGATTATCCACAATATTTTCTATCGAAAAGGGCCAATTGAAAAAAAAAAATTTTTTTTTTGACTGCATCTATGTCAAATGTGGAATTTTGAAATGTCCTAATGTAAGGTTATTTAGGCAGTTTTCCTGGGTAACGGATACTTTATTTTATTTCCTTTAACTAAACCAAAACATTTGAACTGTCCAACGTCAAGAAGTAACATCATTTGTGCAGAATTGGCTGGAATGGACCATATCTATGCTATGATGCTTAGCGGAGGAGAGCATAAGAACATCGTTAGATTATTTATCCTTTTAAAACGATTATTACGAATTTCAATGATTATGAATTAACAAGGACATCACATTCAAGAGTATTTCGATTGCTCTCGAGTAATCGTAATTGTAAAAGTGTCAAAAACTCGACAAAGCCTCGTGTGCATGACTTTAACAACGAATGATTTGAAATACGTACTATCTCGCGTAAATTCTACGAATGACCAAAATGCTATCGAATACCAGTATAATGTTATATACATTGAGTTTTTTTTCAATGTTTTTTTTTTGCAGTGAATTTATTTAGATTTCTCTCTAGATTCAATGGATTATTTCATGATTCCATTGCTAGACTAAATCAATAAATGATAAACAGACTGTTTAAATTTATTTTGCCGTACATTCGTTCATATTGATTTACCTAGCGTTATCTGTTCCAAACAATAGCCGTGGATGGTGTCATCGTTGTTTCGACGTAATGCATTTACGAAAAGGTCGATTAAAATTTCAGACTTAATGTGTTTGCATTAAAGCAAAAGAATTATTGACGGATGGTTAGCCACGCTCAATGTTTTCCAACAAGGCAGTTGCGGGTAATAAACGACTTAATTTGGCAAAATATGTGTTGAGAGAAATAAAATTAAACGCAAAGCATTGTTTGGGACGTTTAACTCGCCAAACACCCCATTGGAATATATATTTGTACAGAAAATAAATATATATATCCGAAAGTTGCTAGATTTGCGTTTAAGATCAATAAATCATTTATTTCGAGAAGAAGAGACATTCGTGAAAACATGACTTTTGTCATTTATTGAAAAATAGATTGAGAATAATCCCGAGACAAATAAATATCCTCTAAAGAGCAAGTGGGACGTGAACGACCTTGGTCTTCGTCAAATTTATTTTACATGTGAGGCCCCTTTGGGGAATACGTGATGAATACTGAGGAATATGGTGTTACGTTTGGATCGAAAGTCTATTTCAAGTCGTGTACGCATAAACGGACGCGTGCAAAACGTATAAGCGTATAAAGGTTTCCAGTGAACGCACAATATGAAGGCGTTTACTTTTTACGCGTGTGCGCTTATATTTTGAAAGTGCATGCGTTAAATTACGCGTGCGTTTTCAAAATATAAGCGCGTATGCTTGAATTAAACGGGTTTACCTATGCAATTTACGCGCGCACGCTGTCTTTGTGCTAAGACGACTTAATGGGGACTTTTGACCCAAACGGTACACCATAGTGGACACCGTGTACATTACTTAGAGCCAGAGCAGTTTTAACTATTCAAATAGCAACGAGTTTTGTTGTATAATGAACCATGTAAACTTCCGTTTTATGTCACAGAAACTCTACATGTCTCACATACTGTTTCGATCTTGTCACTCAACCATGTAACGGAACATATAACACAGAACACCATGGAGACGGTGGACCAATCAAAGCGGCTTATCTGGGATTTTGTGATAAAAATAAAACAGGTAAGTACTCTTCTATCTTAAGCGTCTACCATATTAGTAAAAGAAATAGATTAATTGATTGAATGGGGTTTAACGCCGCTTTTAACAGTATTCAAGTCATATCGCGGCGGCTGGAGCACCTAACAAAGGATTCCTGGTATTTCTCAGACCAGTATCACCACTACATCATTTCCTAGCTCCCAACTGCTTTCCAATTAGGTTTACGATTATCCACACATCGATGAGAGACAAATGTCGGAAAGGATATGTGCCGCCGCCGGGATCGAATCCATGACATCCAACGATTTAAGATTTGGAGTCTGATGCGCTACCGACTGCGCTATGACGGCGGCTCTGTAATTTTGTAGGCCGGTCGATTGGCATACACTCTGCGCCTGAGAAAAAGTGATATCTTTGTTGTTTCAGAGTAATATTTACAAATATCTTTGAATGAGTAACCAGAAAAACTGATTTTCATGAGTATTTTTACTTCAACAAATGATGTTGGTATCAATCATGAAGGAAAATCGAACACTTTATCAATCGCGACTGTCAATCAATTAATCAGTCGACCAATGAAACCATTGATTAAAATGGAAGCTCATTTTCAACTCCCACATTGGTTAGTCATTTTAGTGAATCATTTTTGTTGGTTTGGCCACCTAAACATCGTAACTATACAGCTTATTCAAGCTGTAGCTACGACGATTCGGTCGCCAACCAACCTTTCTACCTATTTGTAAGATAATAAATTTTGCAAAATAACGCCGTGAAAAATCGAAGCGTTACTTCCTGTCGGAACCAAGGAGACAGTTAGCGCGGCCAGCGATTGGTCAATCGACTGATCATTGAATCCGATTAAGACCTGGGTCTGAGATTATAAACTTTTTTCGTACTCAATTGAGAATGTTCTCAAAATTTGATCTGAAAGTAAAGACGTAAATAACGTTAAATTCTAAGCAAGGTGCGTGAAAATGAAACCTTATTTTAATAATTTATAAATACTAACACAAAATCAACATTTATCGTTGAAACACAACATTTATTTAAATTTGAAGTTTAAGGAAATTCTCAATTGAGTACGAAAAAAGTCTTATAATCTCGGGCCCGGATGTGATCTTTGAACTCATATACTTGAACTTTATACTAACCTTTTTTATTTGTTTGACGAAAATCATTTTTTGTTTGGCAACATTACAGCTTATATAAGGTGGAGTTACGACGTTTATGCAACAAACCAACGATTTATTTTAATCATATCTGACCGGTCATCGGTAGAAGAATCGACTGTAAAAGTGCAAAAAAATCAGTCCGCACCTTATTTTTTCCAGGAATAAGTGCGGTTTTAGTTTATATTTTCCGAATGAGGAATAGTCATTCTACCCTACCTACCTTATTTATGAAAAAATGTATAGCGTCAGACAGCGTGTTCTTAATAGGCTTGATATTTTATTCATTTACAAGAAGGTTCCATATCACATTTAATGTTTGCAGAGGTGGAAGCGGCTCTAACTTGTAGCAGCAATATTGTCAACCAAGATGTTTTAAACGCTGTGAGCGCCTTTAAAACCACGGTACAGGGGTATGCGGACTCGTTCGTCACTAATGGTACTGCTGTCTGCTTGTGAGTATACAGTATTTGCGAAACGATGTGATGTGTGACAAAATTAACCATACTTGTAGTATCGCCCTCTGACTCCGCTCGCCACATCCAATTTCTCCCACAGGAAGTTCCACTTCGGGTTTTAACGATGTTGTCTTGCGAGACTTATTGCCAGTAATATGCATGAAAAAGTTCAATTGTTGGTTCGTGACCCAAATGTCGAAACGACAGCTTTTTCGAGCTGTAGTTGCAACATTTAAGTCGCCAGCCAACTAAAATGCTTCACAGAAATGTCGGCCAATGTCGGAATTCAAAGCTCACTGACTGACACGATCAGTCTATTAATTCTTCTATTGTCCGCCGCGATATGTCAATTAAAAGATTCTTTAACGAATCATACATATTTGATTCTGATTATTTTGACCGAAAGTAAATGTTGGACTCCAAGATTTATATCAATATTTTTGTTTGTTTGTTTTTTTATACCTAAATATTATTACTTACGATGGTTAGGTCTCCAACCAACAATTAACTTTTGGTTAGAAATTTCTGACCATACACATATTGCACAAAAACGTCGTTTGATATCTCAATCAAACTGCCACGCAGGGGGACAGAAGGCTGGTCAACTATCCGTCAATTTGGTGTACTCGTGAAGATCTTGTAACTTTATCTCGCGAATCGTATATACGTCCCAAATACAACAATCAAAGTACTGAAAGGATTGTGAGCTAGCAAAATATGGTTTTGTTTAGTAATCTTCTTTGTTAAAGGTCATCAAGATAAATAAACGAGGTAAGAGTAATCCAGATATTAAACAGCATGCTTTTGAAGGAGTTCTCTAAAATTGAAGAAAGTAAATTCACGTGGTCATACAAAAAAGTGCGCAGATCAGTCTAAATCTTAGCACGATGTGCTTAAGTGAGCTAAATATACCTATTATCCGAAATATTATACTTCGGATAAACAATAATCAAATGAATTCAATCAAATGCTATCCGCTCGTTTATGAAGTTCGAAACTGCGGCAGTTAAAATAATGTATCACATGTAATTTTCTTGGAATCAACACATGCATTAATGTGATGATCATGTATCATTTGTGGTTTCAGGGATTTTCGGTCACAACTAAATACATTGGAATCCCTGATGAACGCCCAATGTTCTGCGGACCCGCAGACGTTATGGCAGACCTTTTTCAACACGTTATATGCCTCCTGTGACACGACATATACACCGTCTGATTACACGAAATACAAGGATACAACCGTGTCACAGTGCGCAGGCGCAGACTCAGTGACGCCAAATTATCGATTATATGTTATATGTGTCTCGTTTTTAGTTCTGATCCGTATTTTTGGTGGGAGAACAAAAATATCAACTCAGTTATGTATCTACATGTAAGAATAGAAATAATCATTTGAATGGATGGATGAATAAAGATGAAATATGAGCCTTAACCCTTGTCATGCTGAATATAATCCTAATCTAAATTGCACATTAAAATCAAAGACCTGAAAGCCCTGGAAGTACTAGTTAAGTGTCAAAATTATTTCAAAAATTAATTTTATAAACATCTCTATGATGATCGAGTCAATCAGGAGGTGTAGACTAAAATCAGACTGCATTTATGTGCAGTCTGATCTTTTTCTATACCTCCTGCCAAAACGGAAATATTCCTGGTTCAGCATGACAAGGATTAAGATAAACTCTTGCCGTTATAGAAAAGGATAAGTAAGAAGATATAGACTACGAGCTACAAAACACTTTATTCCCCTTCACGAAGCATCATTTTATGACTTGTTTGAACTTTGGTTATCGGGGCGTTTGTAAGATACGTTACTTTAAAAAACGCTATTTCAGACCCTTATAATTTTACTACCTTTTGCTCTTGTGCAGCAAGATTGTGCAGTCAGATTTCAAATCTAAGCCATATTTCATATTTGATTCTCGATTATGCTGTCGGGTATTGATGATGATTGTACGTTATAATTTAGAATATACCTCGATACGTCACAATCCCTCATAATAAGATCAGATGTTTTACACGACGTTATGCAGAAATAGCAAGAGTTTCCAAATTTTTAAACATATGCTGCATAAATACTTGAACGGCGTTTATGATGGATGTTGCCACAGAACAATAAATGTACTAATAAGCCCGTTGTATTGCGCAATGTAGAAAGTTTCTATATACAGAAAGAGGTTGAACTTTACGTACAAACCTCACATTTGTTTTACATAATAACACTTCGATACTAGATCAAAAATGCGAGCATGGCTTCAGGCATTATATTAGTAAGAAACATTACCTTAGTATCTCACCAAAACCCGCAAAGAAATGCCAGCATGCTGATTTTTTAGTTCAATTTAAGTCTTATTCATCAGAACTCTAAGTCTATAATTCATTACCACATTATCACATTTTTTTTTGATGACGATGAAAACATTTAATACACCATAATTCAGGCAAAATAAAGTACATCATATTTATTGTTAATCATCTAATCAACTGACTCATCAAATAAATCATTTAAACCCGAAGTGGCAATTAATATTCATGTCAAACATTTCGTTTGATTGGCGAAAAATATCGAAACTGCAGCTTATTCATGCGGTAGTAACGACATTTGGGTCGCTTAGCAACGATTTGCTTTTCGTTTTATGTTCTTGGCTATATATTGTGGAACAAAACATCGTTTGACGTCTCGGTCAAACTGCCTTGTTCACAGTCAGTTGGCAATGCTAGTGATCCGTCAGATAAAGGATTAAATGATTTTTTATCAAGTTTCTTTTTTTAACTTCGTTTAATATTCATCCAGTTCACACGTGTCTACAATGATCATTGCAGTAATCATCTTGACAACACCATGGACAGTTTCTATGGTTGATGGAGGAGACATTTTTTAATGGGTTACACGCCTGAAAATATGTAAAGAAGTTAATTAGAATACATGCCTGAAAATAAGAAAAGAAATTACAAAAAACACATGCTTGAAAATACGCAAAAAATTTAACAAGATATATGCATGAAAATACGTAAAGAAGTTGATAAGAATACACGCCTTAAAATAAGCAAAAAAATAAGTAGAATACATGCATGAAAATACGTAAAGAATTCAATTTGAATAAATGTCTTATATTCGCAAAGAAATTGATAAAAATCATGTCTGAAAGTTATTAAGTGATTATCAATCTTTTACAGTGTATTGGATTCTTCGAATTAAAAAAAGAAATCGAATAAGAATCTGTGTTTTATTTGAAAGTTTGCTGTTGCATTTATAAATCAAAGCGCTGATATATAAGCTGGACAGAAAAGGTCTGTGTATTATAATGAATGAAAAACTTGTTAACTGACCAAAAATCCTTGTTTTATATTCCGATCTTTAGTCTCGTAATATATATATATATATATATATATATATATATATATATATATATATATATATATATATATATATATATATATATATATATATATATATATATATATATATATATATATATATATATATATATATATATATATATATATATATATATATATATATATATATATATATATATATAAATACGTAGCGCGAATATAGTATTAGATTTTGGGTCACGACAATGATATAATATTCCCTATTTATTTGTCCTACCTGCAGAATTTAAATAGAAGTATGATCGGATAACACATTCGGACCGTAGGTTTTGAAAAAGATAACAAAGCTTCGGAGTTACGAGGCTAAATGAATATTCGACAAGAAATAGCCAAGTGGGTAATAAAGGAGATTTGTGTCGGCAAAATTTCCCGAATTTTATGTTAATCGAAAATGAAATAAGACTAACGTGGCTGTAAAGTAGGTTATAACGTTTCGCTGCTATTAGTGCGGCTCTTGCGCAGATTATGGGGAAAAAATGGCTGTCAGTTCTAAAATTTCTAACTGTATCGCTTTCAGATATTTGTAAGAAAGTGATTCAGCTGATTAACGAGACGCGAAATAAGTCAACGAAGTACAACGCGAATGGAACGGGAATTCATTGGATAAATGCATTATCTTTTGATTTCACCGAAGATTTCCTTATTTGTAGGTTCTATGATGTATTAATGACGTCATTGTCTTCCGCTAGCAATTCGGCCAATCTGCTCAAAGCTGCTATAAGATCTACTTAAAATCCAATGAAAAAACGATAACGATCATGAACGTTATATAAGTTTAGGTCAAAAAGAATTAATCTATTTTTTGTCAAAGAGTTACAACTTATCCTTTCTTGATGTGTCGCAGCTGTCAATCAAAAATTCAATCGACCAATCAAATCGTTCATCTAGAGCGAAACTTAACTTTGAACTCCTATATCATCCGACATTTATGTAAAGCATTTTTGTTGTTTTGGCGACTTAAACGTCGTAGCTTCAACTTATTCAAGGTGGAGTTATGACGTTCAGTTCGCTAACCAACTGGTTTACTTTTAGTTAGTTCCATAATATCAAAGTAGAATTTCCTGTTGGACCTCAGTGGGCGGGGCGCACGATCTTTTAATTTGCAAAAGGCCGAGGCCATAGACTTCTTCGAGTAATGTTTGACTTACCAAGCCTGGTAAACACCCGCCACTGTATATAATTACTGAGCCGGTGTTTTGGGATTGTATCTTACAAACCTGAAATAGAAATGTTTACGTAAATATGTAATTTTCTTCTTCTTTATTTTCGATTACGTAAATTAATTATGACCTATCAATGTTTGAATTCAACGACCTTTATAGATGAATAGGTTATAGTTAGTAATCAAAGGTAAATTTTGTCCATACCTATGTAGACAAAATTGACATTTGATCACTCACTTTAACCTGTACATCTATAGTGTATTGGAAAGCCTACGTGACCAAATCTATTGGTGTTTGCTCTTATGTCCTGAGTTCCAAAAGAAAGTGTGTATTTTATAAGGCGAATTCTCAAAATGTCTTTAAATCATAAACTTACGATTCCGAAGCATACATGTTTTCACTTTTCATGATTATTAGTTTTAAACGTGCCCACTTTCTTTTTGGAACATATTAAATAATCAATTTCCCAGATACTAGTACATTACTAAATTAGCATTGTTTGTATGAAATAGATAAATCTTCAGATTCTGAGATTCTTCTTTTGTTCTTGCTGTTTGTAAATGACGTCAGTATTGCAATGAAATAGTTTCTGTTTTTTGATAAAGTTTGCTTCGTTGTTTAGATGAAAGAATCGTGCGAAATTTCTTGCTTTGTCTTGTGAATGTTTGAATCAGGCAATGGAGAGCCCTAAATGTAATCAGTCGTTCGACATCTCTAATGAGAATCCCGGTTAAATCTCGTTTTATTTTTTTATTATTAAAGTTATCGGTTAGTCCTTTAGTTTGTATGTGTGGAGAGGTAGAGGTTGGGATCAAATTAAAAATATGTTTTACCTGTCCATTTGAACACAGCGCCACCTTTCTACACAACTTTGGGTTGTCCATTTTAGAACAGTCAAAGCATATAGGCCCGCGTTGTGATTTTGCAGGAACTAAAACATAATTCACATTTCCTGTGATGAACGGTTTGATTTGATAAAACTAGTCTGGCAAAGAGGACCCTCAATGAAAGGACAGAGTATATCGACCCTGTTCAGACTGCGCAGTCGGACATTTTTATGCTTTGCAAATCTTCTGAATCTAAAATTGCATTGCATATTATATTTTCATTAAAAAAATCTGTACTACACTGACCTAAAAAAAAAAGTCCCTACTACGCTGAATTTAAATGTCTCCGCTTCACCGAATAAAAATGGTCCCTATTACGCATACCTTGAAATGTCTCTACTACACTGACATTAAAGCTCCTACTACGCTGACCTTGAAATGCCTTCTGTACACTGACTTAAAAACGTCTCTCCTACGCTGATCTTAAATTTCTCCACTACACTGACCTAAAAAGGTATTTACTACGCTGACCTTAAAATGTCTCCACTACACTGACCTAAAAAGTCTCTACTACGCTGACCTTAAAATGTCTCCACTACACAGACCTAAAAAGCCTCTACTACGCTGACCTTAAAATGTCTCCACTACCCTGACCTAAAAAGGTCCTTACTACGCTGATCTTAAAATGTCTCCACTACACTGACCTAAATAGTTCCTACTACGCTGACCTTAAAATTTCTCCACTACCCTGACCTTAAAAGGTCTTTACTACGCTGATCTTAAAATGTCTCCACTACACTGACCTAAATAGTTCCTACTACGCTGACCTTAAAATGTCTCCACTACCCTGACCTAAAAAGTTCCTACTACGTTGATCTAAAATGTCTACACTACACTGACCAAAAAAGAAGTCCCTAGTACCATAACCTTAAAATGTCTCCACTACACTGACCTAAAATAGTCCCTACTACGCTGACCTTTAAGTGTCCCCACTACACTGACCTAAGAAGTCCCTACTACGCTGACCTTAAAATATCTTCACTACACTGACATAACAAGTCCCTACTACGCTGACCTTAAAATATCTTCACTACACTGACATAACAATTCCCTACTACGCTGACCTTAAAAGTCTCTAACTGACCGATGCCAGATTCTATCTCTATTTCCTAATATTCATTTTACGTAGTTTCGGATTTAGAGTGCTTTCGGGGGGTTCGTTTCAATTAAGAGATGAAGATAATATTTTTTGTTTTCATGGAGGTATGAACCGAAAACCCTAATCACACTGTATGAATTCGCGAAGCGGATTCATACATTGTGTGATTAGGGTTTTCGGTTCATACCTCCATGAAAACAAAAAAATATTCTCTTCATTTCTTATAATTTAATAGCATCGAGCAAAAAAAGTAAAAACTGTACAAATTATGATACCTTTTTGTATGGGTCTATTTTGTGCGGAAGCATACAAAACGGCTGCGTGCTCAAAATTTTGTTCATGGAGTCATGAATAATTTTTTCGAACAATCAGAACGCCCGTTTTTGATAGATTAAATTGAAAAGTAAAGTATTACAAATTAAGACAGTCGGTCTAGCTCGAGTGAACACTTCTCTTAAACGACCATGATCGAAATCTCCCCTTTTTTTAAAACCAAAAGCTCTTAAGAAGTGGAAGCATACTACTTAAAAGTAGAATCAAAACTAAATACATGTGTACTATGTTGTTGGAACTCATTTGAATCGTCTCCAGCATTTAGCGAGAATTATGTAACAATTTATGTATGCAATCGAACCAACCCTATAAATTGTTTACTAAGGGACTGTACTCTGAAGAGACCACTTTTTTGACGTCCTTTGAATGGTCACTTAACCCATTACCACACAAGAGAATTTTAGACTGGTCCAAATTGAAAGAAGCTGCAGACGACAATTTCAAGTTGATGGAATTTTAATTTTTTTCGTCTTTTGGGATACAAAACATTGCGGATAATGAAGAAATTGCTTGTTACAAGCAATTTCTTCATTGTCCACAATGTTTTCCAAAGCTTTTTTCCTGTGGGGCGTAAAAAGGAGGGATTGAGTTGGAATGGGTTAATACAAGGATTAACTTGAATAGGAAAACGACCCCATTGGTTAGTTGAACGAAGGACGAATGCTTTTGTTATAAAAAGCTAATTGGTCAAAACAAAGTCATACACTTTTGATTTAAAATGTATTCTTTATCGCATGACACTATTACCAGTGTGTTCAGAATGCCTTAGTCAAGATTGTGAAGAAGTGGAGACTCTTTAAGAATACGCACTGTTTACACCACATCCCTCGTTGTTACAAAATTCTCCGTTACAACAGTATGTGCATACAGCAATTAGGACATTCTGAGATCGACGTTTGGCTTGACATCTCTGTAATAATCAGATAAAGATTAATGAGTTCTAAATGATAACAGTGTGTGCATACAGCAATGGGCCCCTACCGTTATACGGAGTTCTCCCGAAAATTGCCCTTTAATTAACTCCCTTGATTCTACTGGGTAGTTCCGGTTTAAATTTTAACAAAGAGTATATAAGGGCTGAGACAAAAAGCGTCCGTTTAGGAGAGAATTAATTATTTTTTCGGTATTTCGCACTTAAGAATATTGAGTACTTTTGTAATACTTATAGATTATGAAAATGTTTTGGTAGTTTTTATTTACGTTGACAAGTTTTGATCGTCTTCCCGTCCGAGTTTCATCCAGTTTTCATATTCTACTTCTCATTTTCGAAACAAAATTAGCAAAAGTGTGAATTGTTGCTTTTATTTCCTTTCCTTGAGAATATCTATTGAAACAAGCAAACAGACAAAACAACAACGGTGGGGGGGGGGCAAAAGTATTGCGATAAAAGGAGTATTTTTACAAGGAATTTCTCCAAATCTGAGCGATCCGTTATTTTTGATACAAATGCTTTTTTATATTTCGTCTGTATCCTATTTCGTTCTGAGATTTTTTTTTAAGAAAGGTTTAAATGGTAAGTTAATCTTAAGAATTATCGATTTTCGTCCATAAACTCCTGTTTTAATCCAAGTAACTTACACGTTTTGAATCGGTATCTGATTACGCAATAGTCCACGGGTGGTATCCTGATATATCTCATAAAGATCGGCTATTTGCTTTGATTTTCACACGACTGCCCAGATGTCCTTCTTTTGACTAATTAACAAGGGAGTCGGTTGACTTATATTATTTGGAATTTATCTAGTTCTAAAGATTGATTAATGTTTTATCTTTTTGTCAATATTTTATACGCAAAATTATGTGTTTTGGTCCCTAAGTAAAAGTACACTATCAGAGGTCAATTGCTCCTATTTTCGTAGAATTAGATATTTTTTCAAAATTTGACAAAGTGGAATGTTGAGTACTCTTATAATACTCTTAGAATATGGAATTGTTGTCGTAGTTTATATCAACGTTCACACGTTTTAATCGTTTTCTCTCCCGACCTAGGAACCAATTTCATTCTCGTCCAGTTTTCATATTTTACTTCTCATTTTCGAAAAAAAAATAAGCAAAGGTGTCCTTTGTAGGAAATCATTGCGTTTACTTTTTTAACTTAAAAAGACTTCTTAAAACAAGGAAACCACACAACAACAACCAAGAATAACTATATTGCGATAAAGAGTACTTTTTATGCCGATTTTCTCCACATCTGAAAGATCAATTATTTTCGGTACACATGGCTATTAAAATTCCATTCGTATCCTCTTTCGTTCTGAGATTTTTTTCTGTAAAGGATTAAATGATAAATCAAATTTAAAAGTTAACGATGTCCTCTCATAAACTGCTGTTTTAATTCTGATCGGTATCTCTGATTGCGTAATAGACTACGAGTGGTATTTTAGATATACACTGGATATATCTCATAATCATGTAATGATCGGTTATTTGCTTTTGATTTTCACCCTATATACAAGTAATAAAGGAAGTCGTTTGCTATTTCCTCTAATTCTAAGGAAATTACGAGTTTGTACATTTTAAATAGGATTATAAATGCAAGAGGTAAAGGAAATCTATTTTAAACGTTTCTCATTTAGAAAAATTCGGAAAAATGTTTAAGTAAGAGAAATCTGAAGAATTAAAACATGTTTAAGACCACCTTTTTACAACAAAAAGTTTTGAATATTCAGTACATATACATTGTATCATATATGTCATTGCATGATATATCTCAATATAGTAATAAGAATTTGGTATCAACTAAATGGATTAATACGTTCAAAAAAATTGTCTTAGTATCTTTGTAACACTTCTTACGGTCATCTCTTTGATATTTCCATTTTTTTATTTCTCACTTTTTCTCAAATACTTAAATACATGAAATGATAAATAAAACACTAAATTATAAAGAAAAGAAAAACAAAAACATTCAGCAGGGTAGAAATACCGTGGAAAAGGAAAAAATTGCAACAAGCATATTCTTTTTCTACAATTCATTCTCAATTTGAAAGCCACGGGGAACGTAAAACCAGGGTTAACCAGAATACATTTTATATGAAAAATATAAATTTGTGCACACATCTAGTATCAGATGCTAAAGCTTGTGCGGGTTGATTGAATTAGTTTGGTTTACCCATTCCCACACAATGACCTTATCATTTGCCGATTGGTAAGAAATTAATGATATATCTTACTTGCCATTGGTAAGAAACGAATGATATATCTTGGGAGGACCTACAGGGGCAGTACTCATTTCCACAAGCCTCCAGACACCTTACAAAGTTTTCTGATTAAATTTATCTCATGTTCATCAATTAAAAGGGTATTTGGTAAATTCCCATGGTCATGGAATGTAACAGTTCCCGTTTGTAAAATGACAGATATCTTATATATTCAAAGCCCCGCTTGACATGTGAAACCATTTGTTTAAAAAGAAAATAACGGAATGTATTTCCGTGAGTATCATTATATTTATTTCGATCAAAAAAGCTCTTTTTATGGTAATTAATACGTATATCCGGAATTAGGGTATATCCGAAAAATACACTTTCATACCGGCTCATTTAAAATTATAAACACATAAAACGTCACTTAGCTCTAAAAATTAAGCTCAGCTGTTAAATAAAGTAGTCTCTGGATCATCTAGGGTTTCAACAATAATGACACATAGTAAGAGCTGGCAATAACCTGTTAATGTTTTCGAAACCGATATCATCGCTTTTTCACCGGAACTACCCAAAGATTTAAGGGAGGTCACTCTAATACTAAAACTAAGCGGAGTAACTCTGGATATCGGTAGGGGCCCATTAGTCATTCTGAGATCGACGTTTGGCTTGACATCTCTGTAACAATCAGATAAAGATTAATGAGTTCTAAATGATAACAGTGTGTACATACAGATTTAGGGTCATTGTGAGATCGACGTTTGGCTTGACATCTCTGTAACGATCAGATAAAGATTAATGAGTTCTAAATAATAACAGTGTGTACATACAGCTAAAGGATAAACCATTCTTGGATCGACGTTTGACATGACATCTCTGTAACAATCAGATAAAGATTAATAAGTTCTAAATGATAACAGTGTGTACATACAGCAACAGGGTCAACCATTCTTGTATCGTAGATTGGCTTGACATCTTTGTAAAAATTAGAGAAAGACTAAAGAAATCTCAAATAAGATTGCGTGCATGCAATTATAGGGTCATACTGAGATCATTCAAGATTAATTCATGCTAGATAACAACAGTGAGCACATCAGAGAATTTACTGAGATCGAGGCTTGTCTTGACATCAGATAAAGATAAATCGAATTTTAAATAAAAACAGAGTGTACATAGAGCCATAATGTTATTCTGAGATCAACGTCACTGTAAAATTCAGATATTGACTTTAGAATTCTCAGTTACATCATTGTGTACATTCAGTAATTGGGTCTATCTAAGATCGTCTCGACGACTGTTTCGGTGTAAAAATCAGACTAAAAACTCCCAATTAACCTATTCCCACACAATAACGCTTTTAAACGCCCCTCAATATGAAAGCTTGGGAAGACATTGTTGATAATGAAGAAATTGCTTGTTACGAGTAATTTCTTCATTATCCACAATCTTTTCTGCCTAGAAAGACAAACATTTCATCAACTTAAAATTGTCGTCTAACTTCTTTCAATTCGGACCAGTCTTGAAATTTTCATCTGATAATGGGTTAAAACAGAGTATAGAGTGAGACTGCCATTCTGCTTTACATAGCTAAAAAACTCGTAATTTCGTTATAACAACAAAGACTATAAGTCGATTTTAACGATCTGATCCTGACCCCTGTGTTGAATATGTGACCAAGAATCTAACGTTATTTCAAATATCGTTCACATTGGCTGAGGTTACGTAAGCCCTAACACTAGACAACCCTTCAGTTGAAATTTGCCAAGATTTGCCAAGAACCTGCTGTGATAACGAAAAGGTTAGTGCCCTTCTATCATAGACAGAAGGTCCAAGATCGAATCTCTACCAGAGTTGATTTTTTGTTCGCTTATACTTTACAAAGAGATGGCAAAGGTAAAGAGATGACATAATTAATTTAGTGCAGTAAAAACATTCTTTAACAAAAAAAAAAAAAAAAAAACATACTTGCAAAGTAGATCAAATATAACAAAAACAATTAGAAAATCGCATAAAAATGCGAGTCCTGAACTCATTTTTCCATTCAATGATATCGTTAAATGGCATTAACCCTTTCCCGTTTTTGGAAATTTTAGACTGGTCTAAATTGAAAGAGTTTGCAGACGATAATGAAAATTGGACGCAATTTGAAATGAAACCATCCTATGTGGTAGAAAATACTGTGACAAAAGAAGAAATTGCTCGTTACAAGCAATTTCTTCTTTTTCCACAATAATTTCCCAAGTATAAAATCACATCAATGTAAAATCCCGTGTTATACAGGAAAGGGTTAAAGAATATGTAATAGGTCTGTGTATAATAGAAAATAAAAGCTGATATTGCACGATCGGATCGAGGCAAACGCGATATTCGGCGAATGAACAAATTCGAATTCATTTATGTAACCCGAAAAAATATTCGACTCACCTGTCTAACCAGGGACCTCTTTGTCCAGAATTAAGCACTCTACCACGTTACTTTAAAAGCTAACTCGTATGGCAAGGCAGCTCTGTATACACTAAACTGAATCTATTATACCTTTTGCAACACAGGAAACCTGAGATCGAAGTTTGCAACAGCATCAATTTAAAGATCGAATTTTATCCAAAAAGAAGGTTCATTAGAACTGGCGCCAGCAAATTATCAATAAGAGGGCTACGATATTGCTGCTAGTCTATAACAGATTCAAGTTGAAAACGAGCCAGCGAAAATATGTTGCCGATGACGTAAATTATGACGAAGGTTGTTTCTCTCGATACACACAAAGAAATCGTTTTCCCTAAACAACGGTATGGGTTTGATGAACAAGAATTATTTTTGATTTCGAAATACTGAGCAAAACGGTCAATTTTGTTGTTGGGAAAATAGATTAGGTTTGGTCGGTCGATGGTCGTGCAAAATATTTTTGGACTCATCTTCGAATTTTATAGAGTGGTTGAGAAAACTTAAAGATTCTTATCTATTTCTGTCACACTAAGTCCATTCAAATTGTTATTTCAAAAATTTAAACTTACGTACTCCGGCAGACATGCATCCCATATCGTACTTTATATTCGAGTTTCCTGTGATATATTTCATGAGGTAGCAGTTCTGTAAAATAGAATGAGAAATCCGTTTACAGCTTGAATCTGTAGTTACGACGTTTGGTGACTTACCAACACTGATTTTTTGGTACATGCTACTGGCCATACATTTTGTAAAATAACTGCGTCTAATATCGAAGTGGAACTTCCTGTTGGAGACAGTGATCAGTGAACTATAGGGTTCCGTCGATTGCTTTATGCAGACGTCTGAGATGAAGTATTTTGCTGGTCAACCCGAATTTTGGACAGTGATGATTGACCAGTTGAGGGATCGCTAAGAACAACAACAAAGAGTTGGTCTGAGTTATCGAATGACATTTATTTTACAAAACAGATAGTATGAAATATAATACAAAAACATTTTTGATTGGGGACCTAAACGTCGTACCTTCAGCTTTTTACAAAGACAAAATAATTCCATTTTGCTTTATAACCACGACGATCAGATTCTGTCCGATACATCTGTCAAACCGCTTTGTTGGAGCTAGGTGGGCTTACGCAGCGATCAGTCAGTTTATATGATATTCATAAATCGTTCTTAAGTAAACGGTTATAAAATTTATCCACATATTTTCATAACTAGTTTGTGTATAAGTAATATTAATCCATTCCCACACAAGCCCTCCTTTTTAGGCCCCTCAAGAAAATGGCTCTTGTATCAAGCAACTTCTTCATTATCCGCAATAATTTCTATCAAAAAGTCGAAAAAAATTAAAATTCAATTACTTGAAATTATCGACTGCTCCTTTTTTTCAATTTGGACCAGTCTAAAATTTTGATGTGTGGGAAAGGGTTAACTACCATACCTGTCCGACTTCGCACTCGGTTAATTTGTTACAGTCTCTGGGATCTGGTAAACCAGAACATTCGTAGCATCTTGTTTTGATTTGACATAAACCTGGTAATTAAAAAACATATACATAAGTTCTAAGAAAGCGTAAAGGCGTATTATCCTTAAGGTACGGTATCTCGTACATTTTTTTATTTCACTTTGTTACTAAAATCTATTTTGGATAGGGAGTTCATCTATAAAATTTCAATACATATTCTTTGTTGTTGATTTCTTTATTCCTAGCATTAATTTATTCTAATATTCTTTTTCTGTTTACGGTTTTGGCCAAGATTGTTAGGTCAGTAAAATGCTGACAATCGTTTTCTTGAAAAAATAAATTGCTCCTTTTAATTGAGAATTGATTATGAGATAAATTTTCAATATTAATATTGACACATAATCGGTGCTTCCAGACTTTTCTGTTGTATATTTATAATTCAGGATGACAAAGATAAATTATTTTTCAATCATAATGTCTCAATGAAATTCGATTAAATGTTTTCCGCATTAATTTTATACTTTTTATGTCGTTAAAGAAGTTTGAAGCACCAAAACTTAAGAAATATCATATTATCGGGCGTCTCTTTACCGCTATTTAGATACCTTTAAAGACAAGAAATAATCTTCAAGGCTGCTCGCTCGAGAAAACAAGGGAGTTATGTAAGAACACACTGACCTGGCAACAGAATTAACTACTTATACGAAAAATAAAATGTGTATGAGAGATAAGACTATGCTATGTGACAGTTGAAATTATATATGTCAGCTAAATCTCAATACGATAATCGCCCACTTGTATACAAAACCAAATATTAACTACCTCATAAACATACACATTAGAATTGAATAAATGAAATCGCCCCATTTTTTCTTTACAATGTAACAACAACAAAACAACGACCCCCTCCCCCATCAAACAAACAAACACACAAACAAACACTAACAACAACAATCAAACAGAATAATAAACGACAACAAAACCACACACACAAAAAAAGAAATAATAAAAAAAAAAAGCAAAATAGACCAATCAAACAAAACAGACACACAAAAAACCCCAACTTTATCAACAACAACAACAACAAAAAAGAACCAACAATAATAAAAAGCAACAAAATAAAACATATGCTTAAAAAGAAAATAACTCTTTTTTATATCATTTTTGTTCACTGGCCTTCCTGTCAGTATGAGGTCGAAACCCTTTGCCTATGACACTAGGTAAATAAAGACACTTACCTTGGTTAAGCAGAAATAAAAGAATAACGCATATTGCACTTAACTTCGATCTCATTTTCTTTCAAGCAAACATTCTAAAATATTCGTTTCCTTGACAGGGAAGATAAGACTTGAGCCTTGACGTAACTCAGATGTATGGTGGGAAGTTTTGGCCATTAAGAGTTACGATGACGCCAATCAGAAAGATAAATGTATGTATGTAAACACAAACCCCACATTTTGATACTTTTCAGATAAATAGATTTAAAATGTATAGCTGGAAAAGGAAAGCTTACTTGTAGCCAGCGATTTCTCCTTTCCCGTAAAAGTTTATTTAGTTACACATGTCACTTTCTTTTCAATTTAACCCATTCCCACACAATCCTGCACTTTTCGCCTTTCAATGCATTTTTTTGAAAATCATTATGGACAATGAAAATAAAAAAATGCTTGTTACCTGCAATTTGACAAAGAATTTGAAAGTTCTACGAACTTAGAATTGTTGTCTTCAACCTATTTGAATGCGGAGCAGTCTAAAATTTATCGTCTGGTAATGGGTTAAAAAAGTTTTCAAATGTTTTCTGTTTTCTCTTTCAATTTGGACCAGTCTAGAGTTCTGTCCTTCGGTAACGGGCTAGGCCATTTGAAACGCCGTTCAATAAGGGGATATTATCAAAGGCCAAGAATACTTCCATAGTAAACCAATGACCACACGTCTGGTCAAAATAGAAAGAGTTTGCAGGGCAAATTGTAAAATGCAATAACCCAGAACCAAACTCGAAACCAAAATCCAGATATGGAACAAAACATAGTGAGAAAATGGGATATTGCTTGTAATAAGCATTTTCTCAATTCCACGCTATGTTTTTCCTGACCGTATTTCTACAGGGTGTGCCAAAAAGTCGGGTTGTGGGATCACGGGTTAACCCATTCCAACACAGTGACGATTTTGGACGACCCCAAAGAAGGAGAATTGAAAAAAAATATGTTCAAAATGAAGAAATTGCTTGTAACAAGCAATTTCTTCATTTTACACATTGTATTCTATCCAGAAAGATGAACAAATCTAAAATTTCATAAACTTTTAATTGTTGTCTGCAACTACTTTCAATTTTGAACAGTCTAAAATTTTGTCGTCTGGTCACGGGTTTAAGTGTGTGTAAGATACGAGGATGGAGCCTTCGGGGATTTTTTTTTGCTGTGAATCTTGATTGACCAATCGCGGCTGCCAGTCAAATAACCAGTCGACCAATGAAATCGTTCATTAAGACCAAAAAATGAGTTCCAACATTGGTAGCCATTTTTGTTAACCATTTTTGTTGGTTAGGCGACTTAAACGTAACTACAGCTTATTCAAACTGTAGCTACGATGTTTAGGTCGTCAACCAACTATTCTATCTTTTTGTTACATGCTACTGTCCATAAATTTTACAAAATAACGCCGTTCAAAAATCAATGGGCGTGGTCAACGGAGTAATAAGCAGACAGCAGGATCATGCAATTTTTAAACCTTTTTTTCTTTGTAGAAAACCTTACCAAATTCTTAGACAAGGCTGACTATAATCAAAGGAAAAACGATTTGATACCCTCTTTGAACAAATTCTTTAGACAGCTGGAAAGCATTATAATCAAATTTGCTTTCATACAGTACTTTCGGTACTATGATGAGACTTGTTTGCCTGCCACATCTGCACTGCTCTACGATGTCGCAAAATTAGGACAGGCCCGCCAATCAAATAAAAGCGAGGTACTCGTAAACTCATTGCGTATTTATAAAAGTTGGCATTTATTTTAGGGTTCCCACCCCAATGAAATAAAAAAAAAAATATTGTCTTCATTTGTTGATTGCTATTTACTTTTTTGTAGCTTCGTTAATGCGGTCGGTTATTGTTTTCAAATCTCAAAAAGTCATATTAGTTCACTAGAACTCAAAGTGTTCGATGTTAGTGTATGAGCTTATGGCACCTGTCTTGTAACGTTTTATATGTATTGAGGCTACGTTATAGTTATTTATCTTGAAACTCTTAGTCATAATGTTCGTGACTAAGATACCCGTCTTGTGACATTTTCAGTGTAATGTCGAGGCTACACTACTGTTATTTATCTTGAAACTCTTGGTCATAACGATATGGTACCCGTCTTGTGACATTTTCAGTGTAATGTCGAGGCTACACTACAGTTATTTATCTTGAAACTCTTGGTCATTACCTTATGGTACCCGTCTTGTGGCATTTTCAGTGTAATGTCGAGGCTACACTATAGTTATTTATCTTGAAACTCTTGGTCATTACGATATGGTACCCGTCTTGTGGCATTTTCAGTGTAATGTCGAGGCTACACTACAGTTATTTATCTTGAAACTCTTGGTCATTACGATATGGTACCCGTCTTGAGACAATTTCTGTGTAACATAGAGGCTACACTATTTATTTATCCTAAAACTCTTGGTCATAATGTTTGTGACTATGGTACCCGTCTTGTGACATTTTTTGTGTAATCTAGAGACTACACTATAGTTATTTCTTTTGAAACTATTAATCATAATGTTATGGTACCCGTCTAGTAGCATTTTCAGTGTAATCTAGAGGCTTCATCACAAATATTTTTCTTGAAACTCTTGGTCATTACATTATGGTACCCGTTTTGTGGCATTTTCAATGTTATATAGATGCTACACTACAATTATTTATCTTGAAACTCATGGTCGTAATGTTTTGCCTATGGTACCCGTTTAATGTCATTTTCTGCGTACTCTAGAGGCTACACTATAAAAATATAGCTTAAAACTCTTGGTCATAATGTTAACGTACCCGTCATGTGGCGTATTCAGTGTAATCTAGATGCTAATATACAGCTAATTATCTTGAAACTCTTGGTCAAAAGAATTATATGGTACCCGTCTTGTGGCATTTCAGTGTAATCTAGAGGCTACACTGCAATTATTTATCTTGAAACTCTTGGTCATTACATTATGGTACCCGTCTCGTGGCATTTCCTGTGTAATATAGAGGCTTCACACTAGATATTTATCTTGAAACTCTTGGTCATAATGTTTGTTACTAAGGTACCCGTCTTGTGGAAATTCCTTTGTAATGTCGAGGCTACACTATAATATTTATCTTGAAATTCTTGGTCTAAATGTTATGGTACCCGTCTTTCGACATTTTCTGTGAAATCTAGAGGCTACACCATAGATTTCTGTCTCGAAACATTTGGTCATTTTGTCTTTACTCATAATTTCTCGGATAAGCATGATGTGAGGTCTATAGGCGAAAATCTATACCACTTTGTCATATCTTACCGGGAGAACCAACAAACCAACCAAAGTACAATAACAACAAATCTTACTAGTACTCTTTCTTGGCTCAAAGTTCTTGAAACTAGCCATGGTATAAGTCTGTTTTATTCAAAGGGCAAGCTCGATATATGACCTGATATACACCCCCCCCAACAAACAACAACCCCCATCCCCCCCCCCCCCAAAAAAAAAAAACAAAAAAAAAACAAAAAAACACACACACGACAATTTTGATAAAATTTCCTGAAACTTGGCCCGAATGTCTATCAAATTTAATGAAAAGCAATAAAATCAGATTTCTTTCTTCCATATTTGTTTATTCTCACAGTGTAATCAATAAGAGACATGTGGACTAATCCAAATGACCAACCGCGGTTATCAATCAAGTAATCAATCGACCAATAACGTCATTCAGTAAGCCCGGAATTCGTATTTGATTTCAGACGTTGGCCGCCATTTTCGTGAAATGTTTGTGTTGAGTTGGCGACCTAAACGCCGTAACTACAGCTTTTTCAAGCTTTAGTTACGACGTTTAAGTCACAAAGCAACTATTCTACCTTTTTATTACATGCTATTGGCCATAAACATTGCGAAATAAAGCCTTTAAAAATCGATTCGGGACTTCCTATTGGAGTCAATGGGCGTGGCCAACGGATTCAGTGAGAGGGGTCAGAGGTTGGTCAATTGGATGATTCCAACCAAATGTAAAGTTTTCGGTTCTGGCGATATAAAGTTGAAAACTGTTTGTTTTTCGCTTAATCACCGAAATGGTGAGACGATATCACATATAAGCCGATGCCATCAATCGACCAATGAAATAAATAATTTAGACAGATAGTAAACTTTGAACTCCAACATTTGCCGACATTTATATGAAGTATGATGATTAATTAGGCAATATAAACATCGTGACTTCAGCTTTTCAAGCTGTAGTTTCCACGTTTAGCTCGCCGTCTATTTTACTCTTTTGTTACATGGTAAAGACAATATTCTTTTAAAGTAACCCCATTTAATATCTAACTGGAACTTCCTGTTGGAGCTCAGTAGGCGTGGCCGGCAATATGTCGATTGTCCGAAGATATGTCACAGAGGATTATAGCTATAACCCGAAAAATGCATGAGAGTATTTAAGCGATGATGAGAACTTTTTTTGTTTCCATGGAGGTTTGCACCGAAATAACTAATACGTTGGTGTTATTATTTTTCGGTTCTTACCTCCCTGAAAACAAAAGAATATTCTCTTCATATCTTATAATTTCATAGTATCGATAGAAAAAAGCAAAAACTTTATCAATTTTGATACCTTTTTGTATAGGACTTTTTTATGAGGAAGCATACAAAGTCGCTGCGTGCTCAAAATTTTGTTCATGGACTTATGAATAACTTTTTTTCGACCAACCAGAACGTCCGTTTGTGATGGACGAAACTAAAAATAAAATTATATGAAAATTTGAAAAATACAGTGCTTAAGAACCATTATTTTTAACTCATGATATTCGAGTTATTTACAATGGTTATTTTTCGGATACAGTTCTTAATACAGTTCTTAATATTAAGCGTTCTTTTTCGTATGAATTATGGAAAGAATTCGTGTAATTTACGTTTGATTTAATATCATTATGAGCTTTACTCTTTGAGAAAAAACAAGTGCAGAAGAATAACAACTCTTCCTCGTTTATTATTGAACAGTTATTGAATAGTTCCCCTTTGTTGTTCCCCCCCCCCCGAATTTTGTATAACTGTACTCTAGCGTAGCAGAGATAAAGCGAACACGACGCTTTTGCTCACTTTAACCCATTTAAGAGATGAAGAGCATATTTTTTTGTTTTCATGGAGGTATGAACCGAAAAACCTAATCACACTGTATGAATACGCGAAGCGGATTCATACAGTGTGTGATAAGGTTTTTTGGTTCATACCTCCATGAAAACAAAAATTATTCTCTTCATTTCTTATAATTTAATAGCATAGAGCGAAAAAAAACAAAAGCTTTACAAATTTTATACTTTTTTGTATGGGACTACTTTGTGCGGAAGCATACAAAATCGCTGCGTGCTCACAATTTTGTTCATGAAGGTATGAATAATTTTTTTCGACCAATCAGAACGTTCGTTTTTGATAGACGAAACTAGAAATTAAATTATTACCAGATGACAACATTTCAGTAAGGTCCATATTGAATGAAGACGGCACTTTCAAGTCGGTAGATTTAAAGGTATTTGTCTGTCTGTGTAGAAAACGTTGTAGGGAATGAATATTTTTTTTTATTAAAGAAGCAACCATATTTAATATTTATAATACTTTGTTCTTTATGCAAACACCTATCAACATCCTTAATAAACAGATTAACATAACAGTGCCATTCTCTGATTGCTTACTGAAAGTGTTTTATTCTACACTAAACTATTTTCAGTCAGTTTAAAAATTAAACAAAAGAAATAAATATTTTCATAGTCAAAGTAATGACGAATGTTTAAGATTGATTAGTGGGCCTTTTTAGGTCATATTCAATGAAGGGCCTTTCTGGTCTGGGCCTTTTCGGACCATGCCTTTTAGGTCAGTTTTAAAAGTTGGCGTTTTAAGACCGGGCCTTTACGGATCGGGATTTCTGACGCTGGGCCCTAAAGGAGGGTATTAGTTCTTCGAAAGTGTATTTTGTGGTTGTCAATCGATCGATCAATCAAACAATCAATCAATCAATCAATCAATCAATTAATCAATCAACCAAATAACCAACTAACCAACAAAAGAACCAACCAATGAACCAACAAATCAATCAACCAACCAACCAACCAACCAATTACTTCTTTAATGAAAAATGAATATAACATAAGTGTCATCCATACATTGCAAAGCATGAATGACAAATGACCGCATGCGTGATATTTCCAGCCATTACACATGTGCGCCAAGTAAAGACTCACGATATTGCACTGACCCATATGTTCCTCATATGTTGTTACCTGGCCTTTTATTAATATTATGTTGGGGGTTTCTGCTGTTGTTCTGGTTTATGTACAAATTTTTGCCCAATTTAACGCAATATTAAAAAAGATGTGCCACTCATTCCGAAACTTCTCGAACACCCCTCGTATATATATTTTTTTTCAAATAACTTGGTCAATGTGCGAAAAAAGCTTCCTAACTACCACACATAACTGACGATGTGCAAGACATCAAAAAAGCTACTGATATCAATCTCGATAGGTGGAGAGGTCTCAAGAACAAGAATTGTATGTTCAAAATAAGTATTTCTCTGCCTTGCCAAAGTTTTACATTATTTCTCCTTCGAATTGTCATACTTCAGCATAACTAGGAAAAAAAGTCACTATTATATTACTTCTTTAAAGGAATTAATCCTTAAGTAAAAGTGTAGTACACACAAAAATTGATTCTTTTGTGTTTATGTTTAATTTTGGTTTCCAAAGCACTGTTTTTGATTTTTCTTCTGTTACACTTACTTATTTTTTTACGATATAATACGTAGAGCATAAATTGATTGTTTTAATCCATTCCCACTCTTAGACGCCCCGAGGGAAGAAGCTTTAAAAAACATTGTTAAAAGCAATTTCGTTTAATTTTCAGCAATATTTGCTACCCAGAAATTTGAAAAATTCAAGAAATTCATAGTCTTTTAATTTTTATCTGCAACTTCCTTCAATTCGTGCCATTCTAAGATTTAGCCGTCTGGTAAGGGTTAAATCAAATTCTTACAAGGACATATACACATATGCTTGCCGTACTTTCTTATGCCTTTTCTTTCCATCCTAGATAGTCGAAAAAGTAGTCGTTCGTTTTGACGTCAAACTCATGCCAAACTACAATTTTTATGAAAAAGCTGCAGTTTCGATGTCTATGTCTCCAAACAAAGAAAATTGCTTAATAACTCCATAAATAGTAGTTTGAATTACTGTACGGGTTGTAGTTTAATAACTGTACGGATAGTAGTTTGAATAACTCTACGGGTTGTAGTTTAATAAATGTACGGAAAGTAAATTGAATTATTGTACGGATAGTAGTTTGATAACGGTACGGATAGTAGTTTGTGTTACTGAGCAGGAAGTAGTTTGATATTTGTACGGATAGTAGTTTCAATTACTGTACGGATAGTAGTTTGATAACTGTACGGATAGTAGTTTGATTTACTGATCAGTTAGTAGTTTGATATCTGTACGATTAGTCGTTTGAATAACAGAACATGTAGTAGTTTAATAACTGTCCGGATAGTAGTTTGAATTACTATACGGATAGTAGTTTGATAACCGCCCGAAACTGTACGGATAGTAGTTTGCATTACTGTACGAATAGTAGTTTGATAACTTCTCGGATAGTAGTTTCAATAACTGCAAGGGTAGTAGTTCAATAACTATACGGAAACTAGTTTGAATTACTGTACGGGTAGTAGTTTAATAACTGCACGGATAGTAGTTTAAATTACTGTCCAGGTAGTAATTCGAATTACTGTACGGATTGAAGCAATAAAAATAAAGTAACTAGTACTATATTCATCGGAGAAATCTCAATTATCCACAAGCTTTACGATAATCCCTTCATATTTTACAAAAAAGGTTGATAAGTTTTATTACAATCTTAACAAATGAACCAACGCGTGAAAGTTCCAATGACTGGTTAAGCCATCAGAGATCAAACAGAAAATCCCGTTTAGATACCAAATGCGTTATTTTACGTAATTCATGGTCAACAAAATGTAACAAAAAGTGAAATTATTGATTAGCAACTGACAAGTCGTAACTACAGCTCTTAGTAATTGTAAAAGTAACAAAAACGCTTTATACTTTATTCAGTCGTTGATCAATGTGTCAAAAGTAAAATACTTCGTTCACATCAAACGATCAGTTTCATTTCAATCAATAAAATAACTACAACAACAACAAAAGCTAGATCAATCTTAATTTAGGCCTCCGTCATAGCGTAGTTGGTAGCGCATCAGACTCCCAATCTTCCATCATGGGGTGTAATGGGTTCGATCCCCGGCGGCGGCACATATCCTTTCCGACATTTTTCTCTCACCAATGGTTGATAATCGTAAACTTAAGTTGGATAGCAAATGGAGGCTAGGAAAGGATGAAGTGATAATACTGGTGCGACAAAAACTAGCAATCCATTGCTAGGTGATAGCGTCGTCGGTAGCTCATCAGACTCCTAATCTTCAATTACAGGTTGTCATGGGTTGATCCCCGGCGGCGTCACATATTCTTTCCGAAATTGGTCTTCCACCAATGGGTGGATAATCGTAAACCTAAGTGGGATAGCAGCTGAAGGCTAGGAAAGGATGTAGTGGTAGTACTTGTGTGAGAAATACCAGGAATCTGTTGTTAGTTGCTCCAGCCGCCGCGATATGACTGAAATACTGTTAAAGAGGCGTTTAACCCCATTCAATTTATCAATCAATTGTCCACAATTTGAGCTGAAGTACTTTCAATTTAAGCAAATATTAATGTGTACAGTTGTTCCGAAGTAAAAATGTTTCCATACACCTCCATGAAAATGTTTTTACGGAAGACATATTTTTGTATCATATATTGAATCTTTCCATATTTCTGTTTTGCATCCATCTTGTTAGCACAACTATTCGTACAACGGCAAATTAGGATGAAATATTCATAGAACGTTCCTCCTAAAACGGCATTTCCAATGTATATCACCACTTTAGCCGTTCCCAATCACACTTATTACGACCTCTAGAAAACTTTTGAAGAAAACAGTGATTTTGTGACTTATTCCTGCTTTATTTGTTAATGCATCCTATATAGATATTTGAAATTGTATTATTGTGAATGAGCTAATCGTGTGGATATCACTCTTGTTACCATCATAACGCAATATTTTCGAATAAACTTCACATTAACAAGATTCTAATGAGCACCCTTTCCGAGTTGTTTCATTCTCAAAATCGCACGATTTCCCTTGGATTGTCCATTGTATCTACATTTTATTCAATGTATAATGCAAATAATCTATTTTCATAGTAAGACAAATTTTTAGAGTTATCCCTCTTTGACCAACAAGGATATTGATCTGGATTCTTACCGTAAGCCTAATGCGTAAAATACAACAACAAAACACCCACACACAAATAAGCCCAAACACTTTTTCAGGTAGTGGTTTTGAAGATAAAAGAAATCTTCTTGCTGCATATCCTTATATTGCTCTCGTTATTTACAAAGTTTGGTGGTTGAAAAAAGCGCTGGAACGTATAAATTGAGCCTAAGAGTGCACTACTTTGTTATAGATCATAGAAGGAAGTATACAGGATTATATATAAAAGATGGTTAACACTAAGTATAACAGAACTGCTTCCTTCCGTTCAAAGGCAACAAGTCTGGTTTGTTCTGTAATGATAACAGGGGTCGACACTAACTTTGCTTCAGTGGGATCCCGAAGAAAACCCTACCTATTACTTCAGGGTTTCCTCCAGATAATCAGAGATCCCTCCTTGATATACATTAGTCCCGGGTTCGATCCCCGACGGCGGCAATACTCTTTCCGACATTTGTCTCTCACCAATGGGTAGAAAATCGTACACCTATGTGGGATAGCAGCTGGAGGCTAGGAAAGGGTGTAGTGGTAGTACTGGTGCGAGAAATACCAGGAATCCATTGTTAGGTGCTCCGGCCGCCGCGATATAACTGAAAAATTGTTAAAAGCGGCGTTAAACCCCATTCAAACAAACAAACAAATTGATATACATTAACTTATTAACATGCAATCCTGTCCTTCTAAGCCCAACTTGAAAAAAAGTTTTTGAACACATTGTGGAAAATGAAGAAATTGCTATCCACAATGTTTTCTACAAAAACAAGCAAGCAAAAATTAGGAGCATTAGTTGATACATTAAGATCTTTTGTAATGACGGAATCCCTGGCCTGGGATTTCCGGGGTTCCTTCAAATTTTTAGGGATCCTCGGGATCCCGGGACAATATTAGTGTCGACCCCTGGATTACCCGACGATATTCAGGAATAATGGTCAGAAGTGAAATAGGAAGAAGATCGAGCCTGAAAATAGATATTGTATAGTCGATATGAAATATTGTAAATAAATAATTGCTCAACCCTCTTAGACTAATCTCCTTAAAAACGGTATTTTAAATATTGAAAAGAATAGGTAATTGTGTCACGACGTGACAAAACGATGCTTTACTCATAATATGAAAAAATCTGTTCCCGTATTTTACCGAAGAACTGCTGGATAATCGATACAATACTCCAATTGAATACGATTCTCTACAACGATACAATCTCCAATATTTCAAGCCGTACGCATCTAACAATTCCTATTCCACTCTACACTCAGCTGAGACAGCTTTACACTGTACAATGTGACAACAATTCCACTTACCTTTCAACCAGCCAACATTCACGCTTGGGCTAGTTGTTTTTACTGAGAAACAAGAATTGTCGGACTTAATGTAAACCAAAAAAGTAGCTTTTCGAGCATGTTAAAGGCCCATTACTTAAAAAGAACTAAACCTTATCAAATGAGACTTCTAGAACATTGTGGAAAAGGGAAAACTAGTAAATATGATTAAACACTATGATTGATTGAATGGGGTTTAACACCGCTTTTAACAGTATTTCAGTCAGATCGCGGCGGCTGGAGCAACTTACAATGGATTCATGGTATTTCTCACACCACTACCACCACTACATCCTTTCCTAGCCTCCAGCTGCTATACCTCTTAAGTTTACGAGTATCCACCCATTGGTGAGAGACAAATGTCGGAAAGAATATGTGCCGCCGCCGGGGATCGAACCATTAAAGATTTGTGTTCTTTTCTTGCCATTAAACATGATGGCAAGAAAAGAACACAGATCTTTAATTATAGTAAACTAAATTACATAACTACTTGAGAATAAACGGGAGACTAATCTCCAATTAACTCACCAAATATGTTCAAAATCAAAATTGTTTAAATGACCAGAGTCTAATCAACAACAAGGCGAGAAATTAGCTTCAAATTTAATGTACACGACGCCAATCGAAAAGCGTGGTCAAAGGACTCCGTTCAGCAAAAAAATTGAATAGGATATATGTATTAGATCGTATGATGAATAGTAGAACAACATAATGTGGAATAATTTGAGAGAGATAAGTCTCGACTTTGGTCCAGTCCTTTTTTTCACACTTTCGATGTGTCATTTTTCTGACGAACACACAGAGAAAAAACATTGACACTGTGTTGCAATTTAAATGATGACCTTTACTTTAAACTTTACTTTCTAATCTTAATAGGCCATTGCCTTCAAATACAGGTCAATTCATTCGAAAACAAGGCCAAGACAGCGAATCTCACATGAATTGTGTCACATATCTATGTAGACCGATTCCCCGACTAATTCCTACATCTACGTTGGTCAAGCAGAGAACCTGAAATTGTCAATCAATGTAAAAGCTGACATTCTGAAAATGGTTACCACGATGTCAATTTGACTCTGTAGAGCATTTAATAACGAATTGACCTTAACCCATTGTCAGACGGCAGGATATTGGAATGGTCTTAATAAAAAAACCCCCGATGTTGACAACCTTGTTTTTTTTATGAAAATTGAAAAATATTCATCTTTTGGGGTAGAAAACATTCTGTATGTAGATAATGAAGAAATTGCTCGTAAAAAGCATTTTCTTCATTGTCTATGTTTTCAAAAACATTTTCTAATGGGCTGTAAACACGTTGTTGTTTGGGAATAGTTAAGTTTTGAAAATCTGTGTCGCTGTCAGAAAAGTTTAAAACTAAATATAGTATTTTCGATCAAATTTCCTTGAGACAGATTGATCTTACTCGAGTTAAAAACAGAAAAGTTGTGAAGCAATAACCTCGGCCAGCTTCATATCTCTTTCTATTCTAGACAAAGTTAACATCATCGTTAAAATCGAGTGACAGATTTCATTTTTCCCTGATAAAACTTATCGTTCATTTGATCACAGTAAAGATCATTTACACGAAATAATATTTGCAAGTTGATACTATTTAGAAGTGATCTTTCACATATGAAAGACAATGCTATTTGTGATACTAGTTCGCGATGAAAACATTGACAGAATCAGCCATTTTGAGGGATTAGAGTAAAACTACCCTGTCTTTATAAATAAAGGCACTCACGACAGTTCTAGGTTAAGTCCTCGATTTGATCTATCCGAGGTAATGTATAATGTACACCATCACCTAAAACGTGTTTAAAAATAGCTAGTTACTAGAAATTACGCTTTGCATTTCTACTTAAAAAGTGTTTGAATAGTAAAATAAATATCTCTAATGTTAGAAAACATTTGTTTGGAAATAATATGATTTTTGTCACATGCGTTCTTTCATTATTTAGTCATACTAAGAATCACGCGAACCAGTGATTGTTTTACTTTTAGGTGGACAGGATAAATCCATCGTAAGAAAACTGACACCCATAAAACTGTAATTCTAAACAGTAATTCAGTTCACTTCTATTCATGCTATTATAAGCACCTCATTTGCCCTTTAGGCTGGTACTTTTCTTGATATATGAATTTCGTATTTATTTACGCTAACATTTGGATTTCCTATGCAGATACATCAAAATAAAATCTGTTTATCCAATATACAACCGAAATTACTATTGGGTATAATTCATGACTACTTTGAGTAATGGTTAACTCTTAGGAGTTTTTAACGTCTTAAACGTAATTGAAAAATGAATATTCTCGTGTAGTATTCAAGTTTTTCAATGGATTCACTGCTTATTTTGAGTTCGTCTGTTAATATTACTTGGCTACAATCTAAACAAAGCTGGGTGGACTGAGAAAGTTCAATATTGGTAATAAGTCCTGACAATTTAGTAAAAGAGCTGCAACGTATGTGACAAAGTTCATCCTAAACGTCGTGATGGCTTGAATGTATGCGTTCATGTTGGTTGTTAAACGTTATTCTCCGATGAGTTGGCTAAAGGCTTTATTATTTATAATTTACTCTATCATCTTTTGGTGTATTTTACAAGAAGCTTTTCATTCGACTTTCCTTAAGAGTTTCTTTGCTGTCCTAATGTTGATATGAGATAAACCCTTACGTTGTGTTTGAGAGACTCTTTTTTCTATTTCCATCAATTAATTTCTTTTACAGCTTTTTAATGTCTTCATCCATACTGCGTAGATTTTTCTTTTGTTTTCTGTCAGATTTTGGTTGAAAACTTTCTTTTTCAGTTGCTTTAAAGGTGGTATTTAACTTTTGTATTTCGACCATAGATTTTTTTTGTATTTGTATTTATTTAAATCATGTTTTTTTTTAATTCAGTCTGATTTTTAAGTACATCACACTTTTTATCCAGCCTTGTTTTGATTTCAGGGCTTGATATCTTATCATGTCGTTCTTCTATCAATCTATCGTCAATTTTGGTTTTGAACTTTTTTCTCTTAATGGCAGAATGATATGCATTATTCCTAACCGCTTTAGGAGTACATTGTAACTCTAGAACATTGATTCTTCCCTGTCCATCAGAGTGCGCGATACTCCTTATATTCCAGTAATTTCTACAAAAACTATTTCGGCAGTTTCTCCGTATCCTCGAGATACTGTATTAGTGGTAAAGAATAATTCACATCTACAGCTTTACATTAGCATAGTGTACATTTGAGATAAGTTCAGTTCAAAATTGAAAAGCCAAAGTTCGTGATGATAACATATTTTAGGCTTATTCCTGTTAGTTAGAAATCTTACCTCTCGTATTTTTTAACGTTTAGATTTGCTTTATTCATTGATTGGCGTTATGCATTGAACTGATGTCAGTCTTGTCTAATGGACGGCCCAGGCATACAATAGGTTTCCTAATAGAAAGTTTGTCATTGAATAATTAAATTGTTAGTTTCGTCTATCAAAAACCGCGTATTCATACAGTGTGATTAGGTTTTTCGGTTCATACCTCCATGAAAACAAAAAAAATTCTCTTCATCTCTTAATTGTTTATTTTTAAGTAATTTTCTTTACCACTGTTCTTTTCGTTTATTTTATACCTATAAACATTTCTAGTAAGATGTATAATTTCAACTCTGACAAAACCAGTGGCGTCAGAAAATAATCCGTATCTGATAGTATCAAATACGGTACAATATAAGGTACTAAAATGATGTCATAATATGAATAAACGTAATAAGAATGGTAAAGGAGAATGGAAATGTTCGTAGAAATACAGATTTTTCATCATGTCATCAAATTTATTTATTTATAAAAGACAGCATATTTTAATGCGATTGCAATACAACATCTTATATTCTATTATAACTGCAGAGTAAACTTTGTTACTCCACCGGACCTTCGGTCTCGTTTTCTCCGCAGCTCAAAGCAAATACATTTTTTTTTCTATCGTTACATAATATACCCATTTTAAACGTTTTACAGAATCCATACAAGGATCAATAGTAGTTACCCTTCTTGGTGTCGAGTGAATTCTAGATTTGTCATGGATAATCCTGATAAACTGAGGTCTACCAGTTACTCTCTTATCAGTCCATTCAGTAGAAGGTTGTGCTGGTGGATCAACCATGCAAGATTCTGTCTAAATTTTTTGGCTTTTCTTTATTTTAATGTACGCGTCTGTTCATTCTTTGATATTACATATGTTATGTACTTTGTGAATAAGTTATTAATATTTTTGTGTTGTGGTCTATTCTGCTTTAAAGAAAATGTAACGAGTGAACCCACAATAGTACCAGTTTAATGTCTGATCAACAATCATGTATGCTCTTGTAATTATATCACATGCGATAAAGACGCGTGCAAATACAATATATACTTTCATAAAATATTCTATATCGATACCATACCAATTAAACAATCGCACCTCATTCAAATGAATTTATTAGATTTATATGTGTTGCTTTAAAGGAGGTATGAGTGATTTACAATTATACTTTTGAAGAGTAACTTTTGGCCAATTCAGAACACTATAGGCGTAGAAATTTTGATCGTGAGATTATACTGATAAGAAATACCTGACAGACAGAGGCACGAAACAGGTATAAACAAACTTTTGTATCCAAGAAAATCGTCTTTTTATTATCATTATTTAATTTATTGAATGTCTTTTGATCTGGTTATCAGTCATACTAGTATGATCTGCTTTTTTGTCTTTTTAACTTTTTATACAAAGAATGATAATGTTTTTTTCGTAAATTTATAAATAACTAGGATCCGTTTCTTCCTCACACCGATCCATTTTTGAATACATAATTATAGACCTTCATTAACCTCGTGAATACGGCTATAATTCATTAAAGTGGAAATGGAGAAGCCTAGTATTTCTTCTCAGCCAGACGACGTAAAGTTTAGACTGGTCCGATCAAAGAAGTTACACACTACAATTTTAAGTCGGTTAATCTTTAAAGATCTTTGTCTGTTTTGGGTAGAAAATATAATGAATGATAACGATAATGGAAAAAAAAAAAAAAAAAAAAAAACAGTAAAAAGCGATTACGTCACTTTTCTACATTTATTTCCAAAACTTTGTTCTTTAAGGGTTGTAAAAAGACGGTTTGTGTAAAAATGGGTTATAGCCGACTCTCAACTCTAAATAATGACAATCTCATTAATGATAAACAAACATAACAAAACAACAACAACATCAGCAACAACAATGAAACAAAAAAGCCTTCTGTCATTAATTTAATGCTACTTAGCATCATCTCATATCTTGACTAAAGATAGCTACTATAGATCTCCATCAAGAAGTTCTACTATATTAACAGCGTTGTTAAACAAACTGTGTGGTCATTAATATGTAGATAAAAAACCAAAGAATAAACTGTTTTTTGCCTCGAACATCATAACTACAACTAATCCAAACCAAGACTTTTATCAGCTAAATGTTGGTCAATGTGTGAGTTCAATTTCGGTAAAAATGAATGCTTTGGTTCCTAAATTGAATAACAGCAAGAATCCTACTCCCAAGCCTATCCGATATGAATTAAACATTTTATGGTTAAGGTCCAAAAATGAGGTGTTTTCAACACATTATTACTATATGTTCAGGTAGCAAACACAATGAGAGTTGTAGCATCTACGCTGGCCTTGTTGCCTTTCGTCCATTTGGTATTCGGCAATATTACCGGAACCAACCCTCCATCCGGGACTTGCCTTTGTTTGACAGGAATCAATGTAAATGCACATGCTTCCGGTAGGACACCTTTCTTTGTTTCTATTTCCAAAGTGAACAGTATCGACTTTATTGCTAATAACATTGTAACTACTATTTTGATCAATACTGAACATTATAATGAGTTGATATCTATTTGAATTAACGATTGCCTTGCCCCTCCATCTTTCTCCGTAGTTTACTGTCACTAACTTAAACAGGAAGTTCCGCTTCCATATCAAACGGCGGTATTTTTGTAAACCTCATGGCCAGTTTCATGTTACAAACGAGTGAACGTGTTAGTTGGTGACGTAGTTATCATGTGTAAGTTGCCTAATTAACTAAAATGTGTCACTAATGTCAGGGTTCAAAGTTCATATCCGGTAAAAATTAATGATTTGATTGGAGATTTATTATTAACAGCCACGATTGGTCAATTAGACCGCCGTAAGAGAAATGCGATATTATTGTTTGCTTACATGTGACAACGTTGTATCTCGTGAAATGGATATGATAATATATTTAAACAAACTACACATGCTTGCATTACCTGGAATTTAATTACATAGAATCGTAGAGTTTTCACAAGCTATATATATATACTTCACCTGTCTGGCGAAAGGGACTTCAGGGAACCCGATAAACCCACTTTGTCGGTGAGCGAGCAAACTGTCGTAGCTGTAGCTTTAAGGAAGCTGTAGTTACAACATTTTGCTCGCGCAGCGACGGTGTTTAAAAATGAAACCGGGTCCACCACAAATGACCTAGATAAAGCATTTCGAAATACAAAACAAACAAAAAATAAAAAAAAGGGGGACATCTGTAATCTACCGAAAGCGGAATGTTTTACGCTGTTATGTTTTCCCACTTCGGACAGTCTGAGCAGGGTCGATAAAGTGACCAGGTTTCCAAAATCGTTGTGTTATAATACTGCTTGAATCTTTTACTATGTTAACATTGTAAAAGACCAATCGCGACTGTCAATCAAGAAATCCACCGACCAATCAAATCATTAATTCCTCCGGAATTGAGACTTGAACTCCAACATTGGCCGCATTTTGTTACTCTTCTAAAATAGTTTGGCCACTTAAACGTCTTAACTGCAGCTTAATTCAGCTGCAATTGCAACGTTTAGGTCACCAACCAACCATTTTACTGTTTTTTGTAAGATGCTACTAGCCATAATTTTTTCTAAATAACGCCGTTTAAAAACGAAGAGGGATTTCCTGTTGGAGTCAATGGGCGAGGTCACAGAAGCTAGTGGGCGGGGCCAGCGATTTGTCAATTCAGAATTGACACATGAATATGAATGCGTTTGGGTATGATTTGGCGGATCGGAGCTACCAGTCATAATAAAAATAAAACAAAACAATTTACCAGTCAAATTATCCATTTAGATGTAATGTGGACTTTTAGCTCCAACATTGGTCGATAATTATGTTGTTGCTGAGCATACTAAAACATAAACGCTTAATTATGCTGTGGTTATGACGTTTTAGTCGTCAACACACCATTTCATTCTCTCAATGACATGTTACCGACCATGAAAATCGCTAAATACCGCCGTTTTATATCTATTTCAAAAATTCTGTCGGAGTCGGTGGTTGTGGCCAGCGACTGTTAATAATGTTTATTTACAGCCGGTTTGAGTGGTTCCGTGATTGCCACGATAAGCAAACCAAGTTGTTACAAATACCATGGAGGTAAATTGACCACAGACGGATATTCTTGGTATCAGCTGCAGAATATCAATGGTCACGTGAGTATTTAACGCGTTGCTCATTCCCCGTTTTTTTATTTACAAAATGACGAAGTGTAAGGATATACCAATATGCATCTCGTACGAGGCCGAAATCTCACGGATCCCTCTTTATTAAGCTCTATTTCTTGCTAAACAACGGCCCAAGCAGAAAGCTAAATTCCACTGTCAGATGATTAAGAGAATCTGACCACTAAACTACAGCAACTGTTATCTATACCTAATGCAGTTGGTGAATATTGCACTGGGAGGTTATTCAGCTTGGGTGATACAAAAGCCTCCTTTTTGATTGCATTATAACGAATAATATATTTCTTAATGCAAAAAGAGACAAATCATGACATATGGGAGCAAAATCTCCAGAAACGCGTCGTTTCGCACGTAAATTACATGTCAACGTAATGACGCCATGTTGTTGTGTTTAATCCCGAATCTACATGAAGACAACGGTTTGTTATACACCTAGCAGTGGATTTTGGGATTTCACAGCGTAATGAATTTTGATACCATCATTGGTAACGGTTTTAAGTTTCACTCCGAAAATCAGAAACACTATTTTTCCAAACTCGCCAGTCGACCCCTGGTTTATATTCACAGCTTATTGTGTCCATGTTACATCTGAGATAAGTTAGCGCTGGGGTATATCATCCAGGTTTAAAAAAAGAGAAGGGGCAACCGTACAGAATTTCCTGCTTTTCTTTTAAATAATGGTGAAAGAGACATTGGGAGGGAGCAAGTGAATGCATGCTGGTCTTACATTCAGCCTCTAAAGGCAACAAATCAACTCAACAAGAACGAAACTGTATGTCTTCGTAATCGCTGACTCTAACAAATGCATTATGTTCCGTCACCTACAAAATTATGCAAAAGCTCGAATACTGATGATATTGCAGTTAAAGTGGCTAGCACTGCATGAGCCAGTTTTGTACTTTTAAATCTTGTAACTGGGTTGTCACAGACTGCCTAGTCATAGAATATGTCCTTTTCTTTGATGGTAGATCGATGCACTAATTATCCCGGTGTCCGTAGATACAGTACATGTTTCGTCCAAATTATATTCGTTCCTAACAATGCAAAGCTCTAGAGGTCTTAAAATAAGGATTTCCCATCCTTTTACAACTTCGCTTACTTGCAAAAAGGCAATCCAAGATGGAAAAAAAAATATTGAAAAACAAAATTCAACGTGGTACTCTACGACCGAACAAGACTGATTTTCTTTGAAATGAATAGGTAAGGGATGAAAATAAAGTCGTTTTGAATATAATAAATAGAATTATCAACTAGCTAGTTTTGATATAAAATAAATCTCTCACTGTGCGTTGAAAGGACTAGTTTTTCAACGCCTAACAATGCATTGTCGTGAAAGAGTTTTCCAATAAAACGTAATTAGTTGATTAACATCTCTCTCTATTTCTTCCATTAGAATCGGACATTACTGTATCGCGATAATCTTATAAAGAAGCTATACTTTAGCTAGAAAAGTTTTCTTGGAAACTTTGATTTATCACGATAGTTTACATATTATCGTGATATGTATATCTCGTATCTCGAGGTAGAAATACCATAGAACAGACCCGATTTTCTGCGAGAAGAAGAACCTGCAAAGTGAATTTCGACGGTATGTGAGCAAAATGACGTAACTACAGCTTTATTCACGATCGATTTTAGGCAAGTATAACTAAACTTAGTTTATAGGACAAGATATAAAACTCACCACTGATTTGTTCAGATCGGCTTATCTTTCTTTATGGAAAATATTAAGACAGAGGTTATATCTTTTTTTTCTTATTTTCCCAGAACGCTTGGGTTGCCGGAAACTACCTGAACACTGCCTCGGCGTCACAATGCTCGTCCTCATCTAGTTCGTCAGGTAGGTGAAAAAAAAAATCATCAATGTACGAATGCCTATCTCCCTTTCAGTTCTATCTAATTTAATGACATCAAAGTTATGTTTGTAAAATATGGAATACGTCGAGTAGAAATCCTCTGGTGGCTTGTTTTCAAACTCTCAGATTGCTCTAGCAGGCCGATTCTTAAAAGCCAGTTTCAAAGTCAATAAATATTTACATTAATTTAAAAAGTCCATTGTAGGACAAATATTTAGAGTTTTTTGTAAATTAGTCCTACCATTTTTGATTACGGAATTGAAGTCTGGGGCTCTCACAATGGGCAATCTTTTAAGAAAGTTCATTTACTGTATCGTTAAAGAATACCATGTGAAAAGAAAACTTGTCAGAATAATTCAATTTTCAGATCTTAGTTCTAAAATAATATTCTGGACCAAAATCAGTATGTCTCTCTCTGTCATATTCTCTTTCTTTCGCTCTCTCTCTCTCTCTCTCTCTCTCTCTCTCTCTCTCTCCTCTCTCTCTATAAATTTTCTCACTATTCTTTCTATTCCATGACACTTTTTTCAGAATTAACAACTTTATTAAATGTCGTCTGCAACTTCTTTCATTTGGGACCAACTCTCCGATTTGTTTCAATAGGGACCGCCTGCAGTGACGCCACAGCTAAGGAGCTAGCATGTAAACTAAAATCTCTGTCAGACAGTGGAACGATAACTCTTTGGGACCGCCATCCGTCTGGTGTCCGTGATAACGCGTATGCCTATAATAACATCCGTGACGCCTGTAACGGTGTCGCTGCTTCCAGATCACAGTAAGTTTATGTCATCATAGTCAAAACTTACCTTTTATATCCTCATCTGTAAATTAATATGCGCGTAACCCATTACCAGACAACAGAATTCTAGACTGGTCCAAATTGAAAAAAAAGTTGAAGACGATATTTCTTATTGCACTATAATTCGAAAACATGTGTTTGTTTATTTGTTTGAATGGGGTTTTACGCCGCTTTCAACAATCTTTCAGCTATATCGCGGCGGCTGGAGCACCTTACAATGGAATCCTGGTATTTCTCACATACGATTATTGACCCATTGGTGGGAGACAAAAAGTCGGAAAGGATGAGTGCCGAAAATATGTGTAATATTGGATAGAAAACAATGTGATAAAGCAGAAATTGCTTACGAAAAGAAGTTGCTTCTTTTCCTACAAAGTTTTCCATGAACATATTTCTTCAGGGCGTCCGAAAATGTCACTGAGTGGAAAAAGATTAAAAACACATAAATACATTTATTCTTTTCAAGGACTAACATTAATTGATAATTAAGTCATATATGCACGTGCTAAATACATCTATACTTCTAAACAAAAGAAAGAAGACTTTCGGGTTATTGTAGACATGTAATAACGAAGAGATCACGTTTATCAATCAGTAAATACAAGTGCCGTTAACGCCCGTTTTTGTTTGTTATTTCTCGACACGGATCAACTACTGATTGGAAATATTTCTTACAAGTCAAATATATCTACGGACAACCTCTATAATGAAATATTTAGATTTAGATTGTGGGGAAAAACAGTAGCTTCACTTTCTATAATGATGATACAATAATACCTTATCCCGGCAAAACACAGAAATACACACACATACACACACAAAATCAACCGTGGCGCCATTTCATGAATATGGCTACAATATGGTGACTATATACCGGTACCATGATCTCTGTGTATTTGACTTTAGATAGATAGTCAATCTTGCATTTGCGACCAATCAAGGGACGAACAAAAGTCGTCGCCTATAAGAATGGTCGCTTAATACATTTTTTTGGCGAAATATATATAAAATAAAATAGATTCGATTGCATACATAAATTACGACAGCATTTTCATTTAAACCTATATTATTGGGAATCATTAGAATCGTCTCAATGAGACGATTCTAATGAGTTCCAATAATATAGGTTTATTTTTATTAACAAAATGCACTCAGTTAATTAAAAGTTCGATCTTGAGTCGGTTAATGGACGAGGTTGCTTAATAGAATATGTCACTCGAGCAAGATTGGCTGTGCCGTGCAGTGTTTCGTACAATGATAACAATGGTATTGATATGTTATGTATTTCTGTAAACAGAATATTTCTTTGATAGTTATTCATGTTCAACTTGCCCTACGGGTACCCCAGGAGGCAGTGTATGTTTGAGCAGAGCCCTATTAAAGTATATTGATGCTGTACACCAACGACTTGGGTATATTCATGTGAGTAACCAGGCATACACATCTAAATTTTACCGAGCGGTGAAACTGCTGGGGAAAATATAATCCCTTATTCAGAGAAACCCTCTTAAATAACAAGTAATAGTAATAATGTATAAATAGACATAGACACAGACATATTTCAATATCGGAATTAAAAATAGTTTAACATGAATAATATGAAACATTTTGTCAAGATCAGAATGTTAACAAGATTTAATTGAAATGTAAGTGGTATTTATGCGGATAAAATACAAACACACACAAACACAATAAGAAGAAAAATAAATATAGACATGCGTTTTTGTTATTTTCGTTTTTGTTGTTGTTATAAGTATTTAAGAATAAGCTACATCTTAATGATACTGTCAAAGTTACAACTGTTTTTTGAAAATTGCCCAAATACCGAAAGACAGATTAGACTTGTCTAATTTGAAAGACGTTGCAGGATATATTGTTTGGTGGAAAATCCGTATTTTGGGGTAGAAAATATTGTTGATAGTGACAAGCAATTTCTTCATTTTCCACAATGTTTTCCTATTTTATCATGCCGGGGTGTAGCGGTAATTAGACAATTATGCCGTCTTCAACGATGGGAATTTGTCGTCATAAAGTTACGCTATTTTCTGGATAACAGACCATATGTATAGCTGTAATTAAATATAGACCACATCATAGGAACATCATGTTAAAATATTTGGTCCGAAACCTCGTATTTGAAACTAGCAGGACCAGAAACACCTCGATATTTCAGGAGACCGTAGGTTGTGTAAAATATCTAATATTCATCTCAGCAAGGATCCGGTATAAGGTTCGGATCAAAACCAGATAATTCCATTTAAAATATAGTTGCTTACTTATTATTAATATTTAAAAGTAAACACTTCAACTCGTTAGATTAAATGTTCTATTATAGAAAAGGACATATTTATCTAAAATTCAATCTTAATTTTTATTTATCATAGACATGCGTTTTAATTGGTAAAAAAACATATTCATATCTCCATAAACAAAATTTTGAGCACGCAGTCATTATGTATGCTTCCGAATAAAGTAGTTCTAGTTCAATGAAAAAAAGGAGCTAAAGTTTACTTATTTTGCTCGATGTTATTAATTTATAAGAAATGAATAGAATAATTTTGTGTTTATGGAGGTATGAACCGAAAAACCTACTCATAATTCGTGGATTTCATATAGTGTGATTAGTTTTTCAGTTCCTACTCATCATGCTATCTGTTTAGATGCTATCTTCAAAAATTTCCTCGTAATGCCTACTACTGACTTTAATTTATTGACACAATTTTCATGATTTTGTGTTATTTTGTGATATTTTGTGATATCATGGTTTTGCTATCTCATGGCAGGCCTCGCCCATTTACTCCATTGGTCACACCCACTGACTCAACAGGAAGTTCCACTTCGACATTTAACGGCGTTTTTGCAAATTCTATGGCCAGTTACATGCAATAAATAAGTTAACTGGTTGGTTGGCGACAATAACGTCGTAACTACAGCTTACTAAAGCGTCGTAACTGACTCAAGCTGTAGTTAGGACGTTTAAGTCACCGAACCAACTAACAATTTTCACAATAATGTCGGCCAATGTTTAAGTTCAATAGTCACTTCCGGTCTAAATCGGTCATTTAATTGGCCGTTTTCTTTGATGGACAGTTATGATTGGTCAATTAGCAGTGACTCTGATAATGGTTTGCTTCGACCAGTCATACCGAAGCAGTGAGTTATTTGTAATGTTGCATTTTCCATTATAGGTAAATGAAATAGCGGGAGCCTGTCACAGCTGTAATTCCAAACATTACCAAGGTCGGGCTGTAGACCTACACAATCCAACAACAGCCCAGTCTAATACCATGCTCAGCATGTGTACTAGTATGGGTGGGTGGGGCCAGAACGAGGGAGACCACATTCATTGTCAATTCTAATTACATGTTTTGTGTTATTCCTAATGGCGTATGAAAAAACAGTCAAAACATTACTTGTTTGTTTTTATTTATTCATTTCAACCATTTGCTGGTTGGCTTGAAAGCTTACTCGATTCATTTAAATAGGTCACTGTGCATAAGTCGATATCAGACAAGGTTCCGACAACATATCATTTGATATTGATTTCGATAGAATCATTCGACATTATATACAACCCAGAAATTTTCAAATTAGAGATCGTTTGCCAAGAACACTGATCTTGGACAGGAGGTTCAACTTCGATATTTAACGGCGTTATTTTTCAAAATTTATGATAAGTAGCATGAAACAAAGAGGGTGAATGCATGATCGGCGACCTAAACGTTCTTACCACAGCTTGAAGTTGCGACGTTTATGTCATAAAGCCAAGAACAGCGCTTCACATAAATGTTGACCAATGTGGAATTCAATGAAGAATTTGATTGGTCAATTGGTTGTTTGATTGACAGAGACAATCCGTTTATAGTTTCTTCTGGAAATTGCTGCTGTTTTTAAAGGTATTTGTTTTTGTCTTCTAATACAGGTTAAAACGTATTTGGTCCCCGACCTCTCATATTTTGCTCTCTCTAATGCCAACATAAGTCCCCCTGTGCCTAAACATGTGAAGTTGACTAAGATCAAATCGAAATCATACGCTGGCTGACCTTCGTTTGTTTGAATGGGATTTTACGCCGCTTTCAACAATCTTTCAGTTATAGCGCAGCGGCTGGAGCACCTACCAATGTATTCCTGGTATTTCTCCCACCAGTACCGCCATTACATCATTTCCTAGCCTCCAGCTACTATCCCACATAGGTCTACGATTATCGACCCATTGGTGGGAGTCAAATAGTAGGAAAGTATGGGTGCCGCCGTCGGGGATCGAACCCGGGACCTCTAGATTGACAATCGGCTGATCTTTGTCTATACCGCCTACCTAAAGAAGGTTATTTTTGCTTAGAATGACAAGATTAATGTTTCTCGAAGGCACATGAAGAAAAAAGATACATACAGATATAGCACCTGACTGGTCGAAATAAGCAAGATACAGATTCTACATTTTATTAATAGCATACACTCTCATTCAATTAACCAATCGCTGGCCCCGCCCAATTACTCCATTTGCCCCGCCTATTGACTCCGACAGAAAGTTCCAACGGCGTTATTTGCAAATTGTGTGACCAATAGCATGTAAGAATAGACAGATTGGTTGGCGACATAAACGCCGTAAGTACAGCACGAGTAAGCTGTAGTTTAGATCTTTGAGTCGCAAAACCAACAAAAAATGCTTCACATAATTGGTGGTCAATGTTGTGGTTCAAAGTCAAATGCATGTTTTCATTGGTGGCGATTGGTCAATTGCGTGATGAATGTTATATGAATTTAGGTTTGATTTCTGCATACAACTTGTTAACCATAGTGTTAAAATAAAAGTGTATGTACATATGTATTTCGCCCTTACGAAAGACACAAACTACACTTTATATATCTATTTGACGAATCGCTGGCCCCGCCCGCTTACTCATATGGCTCCGCCCATTGTCCCAAACAGGAAGTTCCGCTTCATTTTTTAAGGCGTTATTTTGCCAAATTCTTGGCCAGTATTATTGTACAAATAAGCAGAATGGTTGCCCAAACTGAACTTCCAGTCTAAAAAATGATTTCATTGGTCGACTGATTATTTTAATGACAGCTCCGATTGGTCATTTCTCTGAGTTATGAATCATTCATATGAAGGTGGGTTATTATCATATTCAAACAGTTGGAAATCTAAGCGATATACCTCCTTAATACCATCAATAGTTTCTTTACCCACTGTAGTATAAGCTGAAACCAACGACTCTAAACGTTGATTTTTACTTCTCTCTGCTGTTAAAGGATATCTTTCAATCGTCTCTAGAATCGAATGACTCAACTTAGTGTAGTTTGCAAAGTCCTTCTCATTTCTATAATCTGACCAAGGAAACTCAATATTCTTATCTATAAATCCTTGGATTTGAAATGATCTCCATAAACGTTTAGCGACTCCCGATAAGCCGATGCAACTCAGGACAGTCTTTGCTGTACTGGTCTTCGAATAAAGAGTCTCAATTATGCCCGGTATAGTGGCCTCTGCTCGGTGATCATATAATGCGTCTGATATTATTTCATATTCATCTTCCTTTATATTCAAGTCCTTAAGAATCAATTCTACATTGTTGGAAAAATGCTCTTGCTTGATCAGCCAAAACTGATTAACATCACAGGGAGAACATAGATCGAATATTGGAGCCCAGTGATCGTCTAATGTCAAGTTAGATCGAGCCTGTTTGATAATAAATTGAAGAAATTCCTCAAATGTAATTCCAAAATTACATTGATCAGTTGAATTAGGACGAATTTTCTCTCTATAATTGGCTTTATTGCCTAAAAATATCTTATCGATATATCCGGAATAAAGTCTAGTAAAAGGATCACGTGCCACGAGAATAGCTCGAGGTCGAGTAAGTCTCAACATTTCTGATGAGATCTTTATTTTCCCGCTCTTTTGGTGGATTTTTTGTCTTGGCGAAGTGAATATATCTTTTGTTGAATGACCATTTAAGAATAAAATCACCTGGGTAATAAACGTGCATCCTGACTTAGGCACCTTGCAGCAGGCAAAGTCGTACTTTTCTGAATAGTAGTAGTTTGCGGTTTGTTTCCCTGTGTCGAATCTATTTGATATCAAATCTTTACTAAGACAGATATCTCTTAAACGTTTTATCCTGGCGTCACGGGAGTTAGAATTGTACTCTTCGCGGTTTGATAGTTCTCTGACATTCCTTTGGTGAAGTTGCCGAAAATCTGAAATCAATAAATATGAGAAAAAAATAATATTTTAACATGAAAGATATTCTAACTGGAGCTTTTCTTATCTTAGTCCTAAATATGCCGCCGTCGTAGAGCAGTTAGTAGCGCATCAGACCACATTATTCAATCTTGGGGTATCGTTGGTTCGATCCCTGGCTGCGGCACATATCCTTTCTGACAATTTGTCTCTCACCAATGGGTGAATAATCATAAACCTAAGTGGGATAGCAAAGGATATGATAGTGGCATTGCTGCAAGATATACCAGGAAACCATTGATAGGTGTTCTAGCCTCTGCGATTTGACTGCAGTCTTTAATTGACAATAAATATATATTATGTATTGAAGTTTTACGTAGGGGAACCTTTGCCTATCAAATACGATTCTTTGTATTTACGAAAGCTCGAGAAATGTAATGAGTGAGTACCCCCTGTTTTTTTAACGCATATTCACACATGACAACTTGCACATGTAAGAGATGAAGAGAATTTTTTTGTTTCCTTGAATGCATAGGTCGAAAAAACTAATCACACTGTAAGAATCTGCGAAGCGGATTCATACATAAGTGTGATTAGTTTTTTCGGTTAATACATCCATTAAAATAATAACACATTCTCTTTATTCCATATGATTTTATAACAATATATATAGAGAGAGAGAAAAAAAAGAAGTTTTATACTATTGTGTATGGGACTAGTTTGTGAGGAAGCATACAAAATAGCTTCGTGCTCAAAATTTTGTTTTTTGAGTTATGGATATTTTTTTTTTGCTCGTTTTTGATACACGAATATACAAATTAAATTATTTATCAGTATTTATGTTGTATCTTTTGAAGCTTCAGATTGCAGTCATTTCAAATATTCACTTTTGTCTCGGTTCTACGGAATCTTGTATCCCCCATCCACTTTTCGACCTACGAGGTACTCGAAAATTGAAATTAGGCGTTCTCACTGCCACTTTTCAAGAAAAAAGTAAACCTATAAGTAAATGTTTTTTATCTGACAATTGTCATTTCTTTTTCAGCTTTTCAACCATACGACTTGAAACGTGGAAATAAGGGACTTTTAACTTCAGCTTTTCACATTAATTTTCGGGTCGAAAAGTGGAAAATTGAAGTTTTTCTATTGACAATGAAAAGAAAAGTTCTACTTTTCGAACTAGCAACAATATAAGACCCACATGGATGGCAGGATTTCGTAGAGTACTCAGTATAAACGAAATACATATGGCTGATTTATTTTTCGTATATGGTTTTAGGTCATTTTCAACAGTTTTTGGTTACATGGCGGTAGTTGGCGCACTTAACCATGGCTAACGTTCATTTCTCTCACGAATAAAATCACACTCTTTGATCGGAGCAACTAACTGCTCACCCCGCTCAGGTACACTACTTATCATTCATCGGTTGGCGAGAGGAAGATGACGTACAACTGTACATGTATGTCTGAAAGAATGGTTACCCAGCTGTGGCTCGAACTCGCGATCCGAGAACTGACCGATCACCTACACCGCCCACTTACTCCATTGGCCCCGTCAATAGTCTCCGTCAGGAAGTTCCCCTTCGATAAAACGGCGTTATTTTGCAAAGGATTTGGAATAAGATACACCAAGTTGCTGTGTTCAGGAGCTTATATTTTTTATCCTGATGTAATGTAATCTTTTAAATGTTAAGCACCAGTCTGTGAATGACAGCTGCTGTGAATAAACGGGATTTAAGATTAAACCACAGCAACCTAGCCTCTGTCACATCTACCATTTATCTGGCGGAACAAACGTGACAATTGGCATATTGTAAAAGGCGACTAAAGGGTCCTGATTTAGAAAATCATGTTTCATTCCTCTCCTCTTATTTAATATGTCTAGTGGAGTCTTTGAATCAAATTGTTTTGTATGTTTAGTGTTATACTATCTTTAAATTTCAATCAAATATTGGTTGGCTGGCGACCTACATGTCGTAACTACAGCTTGAATGAGCTGTAGTCACATATTTCATGTCGCCAAACGAACTAAAATGTTTTTCATAAATATCGACCAATGTCTGATTTTAAAGTTCACTTCCGGTCTTTATGGGTGATTGTTCTATTTTTTTTATCTTTTTTTTTATTTCAATTGACAACTGCGATCCTGAATTGAAAAAAACTCCGAAAACTCATTGTGCTTCGAGACTAAAAATCTGATTGAGTACAATGGAAAAGTCACTTGGAATGAAGACTCTTATGTTTTAATAAGGTACCGAGATATATCTTCGAATAGCTGTAAGACAGTGTTTCGGGGAATCGGGCATAAAATCAGCGACTACCTGGCGACTGATCGGTGCATCAGCGGGGGTTTCGCAGATAAGCAACTCGTCGGTAAACTTTACTTCCGAATTAAACGTGTTTGTTTGAATGGGGTTTAACTCCGCTTTTAACATTTTTTAAGTCATATCGCGGCGGCTGGAGCACCTAACAATGGATTCCTGGTATATTTCGCACTAGTACCACCATTATATTCTTTTCTGGTCTCCAGCTGCTAGACCACTTGGTGCCAGACAAATGTCGGAAGGGATATGTGCCGCCGACGGGGATCGAATCCATGACACCCCATGATTGAACTTCCCAGTTACCACCTACCGACTAATCGGCAAGTTCATTTGTTATCGTGGAAGTCGGTAAATTATCCGCGAATATCGCCGACGATCGATCGGGCTCTCGACCGATTATCTGGGGGCTGCGGCTGATTTTCTAAACAGCGTAGACGTATTGTTATCTCTTATCTAATCTTTGCCATTTCGTTACATGTCGGAGACTAGTTCTCGACATATCTCCGTGGTATCGGTGAATAGTCATCAACATCTTTTCCCTTTTGCTACATCTCGGGGACTAGTTCTCGACATCTCTCCCTCGTATCGGCGAATGGTCATCAACATCTTGCCGGCGTATCGACAGCATGCATTGTATTGATCAAATATGAGTAAGCCCTGCTCCAACGTTGCCGAGAAGACGTCGTCTGGTTCATCCTGCAATCAACGACGTCGGCCCGACAATATTTTATATTCAGCCAATGCAAAACAGATTTTACCGATTTTAGTGTGACTTTAGCTTTAGTTGACATGTGCTTTGTTATGTTGGTACATTCATGGAACCTTGATACTAAATATAAGGTATGTAACTTGAATAGTGTCAAAGTAATAGGAAAAAAAAAAGTTATGAGTCTATTATTTCAAAGCTTTACTTGTGACCTCGGTCATCATGAGATGTAATCTTCATTAAATGCGCCTTGCTGAAAGCTATACATTTTGCATATCAAAATATGAGCTATTAAATAGTATTGTTTTCATAGGAAAAAGTTGATTTACACAAGAAGTTTCTGGTTAAAGTTTCGACGTTATCCTAGATCATATGGGTCAGATAAAACGCGTCATTGTATAGAGAGCATGTGAAGTTCCCAGCTTTAGCACTGGACACAAAAACGGTAAAGACTGTAATAAAATTGACAAAGAGGGTGATTATGGAATGGGATGAGTGAATTTAACAATATGAGCGTTTTGATTAAATCGAACGAGATGTAATTACATTCATGTAACTATATTAATTTGCATATAATTTTATAGAAAGAATTGAGTTCTTTCGCGGACCAATCAGATACTTCCAAATTCAGGTCAGCCAATGGAATCAAAGAATGTTTTGAGTGACATGAATGAAGAAGTTGAAGAATGTTTTGGCCGATTTAACTTTTTTTTAAATGGCGATATATAGGGAATATTATGTTACGCTAGCAATACAGCATTTTGTATTTGATTTGAGACTTAAGGTCCAGTGGAATTTCAAATTTGCCTCCTCAGCGAGAAGCGAAAATAAGATGTTGTATCGTTATCGTAGCTTAATATTCATTCATTATATACCCACATAGTTATTAGATAAAATGGATGAGATACTAAAAAAAATGCATTTTAACAATTATTACCATTCTTTTTTACCATTTTGAAAACGTTCATTCGCATTATGACGTCATCTACGGAATGAAAATGACGTCACCTAAGATGACTTTATATTGAACCGCATTTGACAATGTCAGGACCATTTCTATTGGACGAGACCGAATTTGTCGAATGTCGAATATATACATTTTAATAGAAATATTTATAAGTGCATAATAATAAATATAACTGGGTGGGGTAACAAGCAATTTCTATAATGTATCTTGATGTTTTGTTGCGAAGGTAAAAGAAAAGGTTTACTCACTGAAGTGTTGTCGACCTTGTACCATAAAGTACATAATACAGGGCATTCCTACAGCCAGCACAACCATCGTTATGACAACACACGATATCCACGACCTGTTCATTTCTTTATCCTGTCAGTCAACCTACTAATACCCTAAGTTAGATAGAAACATGATTTGAATGTTTAAGGATATTTTATGACGCTAGCACTTCAAAGGACTACGAAACGTAATGGCATCACGACGTCTGGATATCGAAATTTCAAATTGCTCAGGGACAGAAAACAAAAAAGAAATCTTGGTTGGCGATAGTTTTTTTAAAATCGTCCACAAATAATGTAAAAAAAATAAGGTCGGGAGTCAGCACTGCACGTCTGATGATCAAATGAATGATCTGGTTGTTTGATTTTTTCCTGAGATTCGTCTTCTATCAATCGGTGGATAATCGTAAACCTAAGTGGGGCTCGGAAAGGATAAAGTGGTAGTACTGGTGTGAGAAACACCAGGAATCCATGATTAGGTGCTCAAAATGCAGCGATTTGACTGAAATATTGTTAAAGTGGCGTTTGACCATTCAATTAATTAATCATAAATTGGTTTTTAGTTAAAGCGTCGATGGGCTTTCACTACTATAACTCGTAACTAAGTTAACGCTGTCATTTAGAAAATAAGTAAAGAGATCCAAGAGTTACATCACTACATTTTTCGGTCCAAATTCAAAGAATCTACAGACGACAATATCAAGTTGATAATTTTTTAAATGCCTCTGCTTTTCTAGGTAGAAAACAATGGGGATAATGAAGAAAATGCTTGTGACACGGGAATTATTCATTTTCTATATTGTTTTCCAATTTCCTTTTTTCTCTTCTGACGGAGTAAAAACAGATGGACAGTGTCCAGATCCGATAAGATGTTACATACAATGGTTTTGAAAGTAACTAATTTACTGTAACTCTATATTTGGGATATTGAATTCTCTCAAATACCGCAGTGACTCTTGCATTTTCAACCCCAGTCGAGAACTAATATCACACTTGACTCCTACGCCTAGCGCTGCAATGTCCGACGTCGTTAACCTTTGCGCTACCGAGACCCCCCTCCAGAAAGATGATGTTCAAATAACGCATATAAAGCTTCCCAACACAGCAGCTATAGCGTCGGGAAGCTCTATATACGTTATTTGAATATCCCTATTTTTAGGGGGGAGTTGTGTGTGTCTCGGTTGCGCAGGAGTTTAAAACGTTGGACATTACAGCGCTAGGCGGCGTTGCCTTATCCGCGTAGGTTCGAATCCCGTAAGAATCAAATATAATTAACCGTTATCTCCTAGTTTGACGGTAACTCTTCACAATACCATCATTCCAAATCAATAAATTGAATCAATTCTCAAAACCGTCGATGTTCCACCTTTTATTTAATGTCTTCTTGAGGCATTAAAATCTCTTTAATTGTAATAAAATATTCGATTTCATCGCTAGACATGATTTATTGGCTATAACGACGAGCCACACACCTTTCAAAGGTTTCAAGAAAATGCTTTTTGTTTCAAGAATATACAATGTCCTCTTGTTAAAGCATAGGCACGTAATGCCGTAATATTCTTGGTCATCACGTTTTTGAAAGGCTTATCACGGTTTTACAAATTGTCTTAAAAAAATCAAAATTCCAAAAGTTGTGGTGAATAACCGTTAAATTTTGTTCTTATCAATAGCAGATAGGCATTCTTTTTTCGTTGTGATGTTTAACCGTCATTGGCTGATGTAATTTTATTAAGATTACAGAATAAAACAAGGTTTATTGCAGAACATTTAGGTTTTCGGGGTTTTACATGTATATGTTGAACTATGAATGCCAGATAGAAATAAGGTTAATTGACGTGCCGTTAACCGTTTGCCCCCCTTTTTTCCACTTATATATATAATATTCAGGCTCGCCGTTACCATTAAGGGTGGGCAGAACTAGAAGCAGTAATATTCCGGGTTCAGGGTGACAAGGGTAAATTAACACCTACGTCAATTTTTTAAAACCAGTTTCCAGAGCTATAAAGTGAATGACACATATATCAACATAGGGCTAACACATAGATTTAACGAACTGAAAGGCACCTTGGAACTTTTGTCAATCACTCTTAACTTATAAATTGACGGATCGCTCCCCACCCATTGATCTCCGACAGGAAGTTTCACTTCGGTATTTGATAGGGTTATTTTGTAAAGATTATAGTCAGTAAAGTTGAAGGGAAAAGTAAAATAGCTATAGTTGGCGAAATAAACACATGAATAATCTGTAGTTACAACTTTCAAGTCGCCAAACCAACAACGATGCTTCACGAAAATGTCGGCCAATATCTCAGTTCAAAGTTCATTTTAGTTCTAAATGAATAATTTGATTGGGCGACCGAGTCTTTCATTGACCACCGCGATCGGCCAATTCTCAAATGTCTTCCAACTTTAGAAAAAAAGGATAATTGTGCGATTTTGTTAAATCGTTTTAAAGGGCGAATTCTTTTTGCTAAGTAAAACTAGTTGTTGTTTTTTTCATTCCAGCTGAAATGAAGTTAAGAGAATGGTCTCGGCATAATACAGCGTTTGTCGCATCGCCTTGAACATTTTGGAGATAGATTAATCTTAAATTTTGTTTTTCGGTAAATTCTGACTTAAAACCGGTAAACCTGATAATGGTTTCCTATAATTTCCCACCGAACTTCATTTCAAGCCATATTGGCGTCGTATATGCCATTTCGATATCTTCAAGTACTCTTACTTTACGCCGAAGCAATAATATATTCTTAATATGTACAGACTCCCAGTTTTTTGATTTCAGACTGATATTCCAGAATCATGCAAAAAAGCGCAGTCGGTAGCGACTCAGAATCCCAATCTTCAATGATAGGATGTAATGGGTTCGATTCCCGGCCGCGGCATGTGTCCTTTCCAACATTTTTCCCTCATCGATCGGTAGATAACCGTAAATGTGAAAGTGGGGTAGCAGCTGGAGGCTAGAAATTGATGTAGTGGTAGTACTGGTGTGAGAAATACCATAAATCCTTTGTTAGGTGCTCATGCCGCCACGATATGACTAAAATACTGTTAAAAGTGGCTTTAAACCCAATTCAATAAATCAATTATATTGCGAAAAGTATAAATTCTTCGAAAGTTATTAAAAATTCTAACTTTTTGCAGGACAATTAACCAATCGTTGGCGCCGCCTACTTACTCCGTTGGTGCCGCCCATTGACTGAAACAGGAAGATCCGCCTCGATGGCGACTTATGTCGGAGTTCAAAGCTCAATTCAGGGCTGAATGGATAATTTGGTTGGTCGACCGATCCCTTGACTGACTGCCGAGATTGTTCAATAGCGGAATTGTACCAATTCTTACGATAAACACCTGCTCATCCCACTTCGGTTTACGATTGTCACCCCTTTCGTAGGAGTAGATGTCGGAAATAACGACCGAGAATTAATAGTCCCTAGCGCTACCGACTGCGCTATGGCCGCAAAAATAAATTAAACATAATAATCTATTTGCCGTCGGACTTTACGCATAGTGACTCCGACAGAAAATTCCACTTAGATACTAGATGGCGAAACTTATGGTTAGTAACACGTAACAAAATGTAGAACGGTTGGTTGGCGACCTAAATGTAGTAACTGCAACCTGAATATATTGTAGCCATAACGTTCAAGCCGAAAAAATAGCAAATAATTATTCATATATATGTCGACAAATGATAGAGTTTAAAGTTCACATTCGATTTAAAAGTATGATTTACTCGGTCTATCGAGATTTTGATTGACAGCCACCGAGAATAGTTTTCTATATTCAATTTAGTATTTCGCAAATAGAATCTGCTGTAAAACCTTAGATGTACCTACATGTAGACGAGTAATTACATTAAACATAACATCCTCTGAAATATAAAATATATTTTCATATATGCCCGAATCTTCTGCGACATTCACAAAAGAGAAAAAGCGTAACTCGGAGAAAACTCATTATTACGTAATATACTATTCAAAATTTCATAAGGGCTCTGATTTAAGACATCCTGATTACGATGATTCGCAGGGGTTGCAATGCATTAGTTGTCCCCAATGGATAGAATACAACTTATTTGAGAAGCTTTTGTTATACAATGAAATACCTTTAGAAGATTACAAAAATAGGTTTAATGGTTTCAAAACGTTGGCTGAATAATAGTCTACATAATAAGCATTCAGTTTGGTATAAAACTAGTGGGAAAAGAAGAAATTTCTTGTTACAATCAATTTCTTCTTTTCAAAATATCTTCTTGTGTATTAGACCAATTGGACGTAAAAACACAGGGATTGAACAGAAGAAGGATAAAAAAGATCCCTTTCAAAGTTTGAGCAGTATATATTCCCGCACCAATATGTTACAAAATACGGCAGTAAAAAATTAATCCGTCTTGAGACTCAAAAGATTAACCGTGTATAATGTAATAAAATTGCAGCTTGTTGCACCCGGTGTCTATAGGATTAATGTAAACAATGAGGTGAAAAGCGTCCATCTGTGAAATGCGGAAATATTGCAGACTAGGGGCGAAACTCTTGTCATGCTGAAACCGGAATATTCCTGTTTGCCAGGAGGTCTAGACAAAGATCAGACTACACATATGTGCAGTCTGATCTTTGTCTATACCTCCTGATTGTCCCTTTAAAGCTAGCATTTTTGATACCATTAATTTTATAGATAATTAGATCCTACTTAAAACAAAAAAGAAGAAAAAGTAGGTTTTTGTCTGTGCTTTCAGTCCTTTGCTCGTAACATAATTTTGGAGAGTATTTTATTCAGCATGACAAGGGTTAATCTGTGGTTGCTGGTTTTAGAGGTAAGGCGACGGTGTGATGAAAATGAGAGACTTCATTAGAAACAATTAAATGAAAGTCTACTTTTAAAAATATTTACTAAACACAATGTAGGCCTAATATTCTCATTTATCTTCGTCGTAAAAGAAAGAAAAATGTAAAGTCCTATTTTTTCAATCATTTTCTTCGTCCATTAAGTATAGCCTCACCCATTCATTTGCTAGCCGTTAGTGTTGAATTGTTTGTTGTATGCATTTGTTTTATATTCGCCCATATTTTACAATAATGCTCTTTGATGTTAATAAAAGATACGTTCTGTTCTGTTCATCTAAAATTGCTTGTCTACTTCATTTGGTACATATTATTAAATCATCATATCTGGTTAACCTCTGCTGCGGACAATATATTTTCCAAATATTTGTTGCACGGAAAGAAAAGGTTTCACGTTACGGTTTAACAAACAAACAACCACAACAATTCTTTAATGATTATCGAGAAATAACGGTAGATTATCATTTGATAACTTCACCGCCTATGCAGTGAAATTATCAATAACTTATGCCCCGCTTTCGTTCATTTTACCCTATCTGACGTTATCTAAGCAGATCCAAATAAGTGACGTCATCATAAGCGTTGCATAGCAGTCACGTGCAAAATGACGCGCTTTAAGAAAATTTGTCATATAATTTTCGCATTTTGTCTAATTTTTGCATTAAAGAAATAGAACAATCGTTTTTTTTTTCAGTTAAGATAGATTGATTTTTTTTTTCGTGAACAACAAAAGCTATATTTTCACTCGTGGCTTCGCCACTCGTGAAAATAAAGCTTTTGTTGTTCACTCAATGAAATATAAATCGATCTTACACTGAAACAAACGATTATCATCTATATCATTGGTCAGTTTTTTCTCTCATTCTCTTTTGAATTATCAATGACTGATAGTCAAGCCATAATACGTATTGATACTTATAATTTCGCATTTTACCCCTTACCCCGCTGAATATTTATTCGCTTCTCACTATATTTTAAACTTTGACATAATTATCACGATGCTGAGTTCAAATATTCTTCGCAAAACCATACGAACAAGCAGGTCGTGTAGGCTAAGATCAGACTGCACTCCTTTGTAGGCTAACCTTAGTCCACACATTTGCCAACGCTATTGCCAAAGCTGGATTATTCTGGGATCAGCATGACAAAGGTTAAAAACGACCGAAAATCGATTTTGGTAGATACAATTTTAATGAAATATTTCATTAAAAGTGTATCATCATAGGTCGTATATTTCATAAAAAGCGTATCTACCGAAAATACGATCCTCCGTCCTCTTTAAACCCTTGTCATGCTGATCCCAGAATCTTCCTGCTTTGAACGGCATTGACAGATATGTAGAATATGTTTTCCAAAACTTTGTTGGTCGGCCGGGGGCGTCTAAAGGCGGAATTGTGTGGGAAAGGATTAAACCAGAACACCGGACAGGACACATACCAGAGTCGACATTACCCAGATTGTCCTTTTTTGAGAGACGGGTCACGTTAACTTTATTTCGGTCGACACTTTTCTAAGACTGGTCCAAATTAAAAGAAGCTTTAGACGACAATATTTAGTTTTTGATTTTTTTTAAATATTTGTTTTCTTGGGTTGACTGAATTGTAGATAATGAACATATTGTTTGAATAACCCATTTTCTCCACAATGATTACCAAAGCTTTATTATTGGGGCGTGGGAGGCGTTTAAAGACGGGATTGTGTGGTTGTTGGATAAAAAAAGACATTTGCTAATTTGCCAATCTTGGCAAAATCATACAAACCGGATTTGAATTAGGCAGATTTTTTCAAAGAAGGAAATAAATGTCTATATCAAGGGATTTCTTTATTTCCCACGATGTTTTCTATCCCAAAACACAAAGATTGTACAAATTCCATCAAATGAAATTGCCGTTTGTAGTTTCTTCCAATTTGCGTGAGTCTATAGTTCCGTCATCTGGTAATGGATTAGATCAGGACACAAGAAGTTTTTTCGGTTGGTATGATATCCAAACGCAGGCTAATGATGGTAAAATCAACCCAATACGATTTTTAATCGCGACCTTTTGGGTCCGCGTTTTCGAAAATCAGTGAGTGGCCCTATTTCCCAAATGTTCCTATATCTCAACTGGGCGCATACAATACTGAACATTCTTGGTAATAAGCAGTTCTAAAAGCTCTCAATGAAGGAGCATCTGAATTTCTTTGAATGTTCAGTCTGGAAAATCTTTTTTCCATGAATTCCATAAAGCTTTAATAACTAGATTCATTTAAAGTTAATCTGAATAAGAAGAATTACAAATTAATAAATTTCCAATGTAGAGTAAAAGGAAAAAGGAGATCCAGAGGTTGGAAAAACCGTTAAAAGCTAAATATAAAGATGCATTTATTGGCTGCCCTACTTTAATACGCGTTACTCACAGTACCTGTTCGATCTTTGACGGAGAAATATGTAAGAAATCGGTGGATTATGCTAGTAGTAAATTAGAACTAGGGGCCCCTCTTCAGGTTTGACAAATGAATTCAAGCATAATTTAAAGACTTCTATTTTGCTTAAAATTCAACAAATCTGTCATAACGCCCCTCTCTCTATCTCTCTCTGTGTCTGTCTGTCTCTCTCAGCGCTCTCTATCTCTCTTTCTCACTCTCCATTTTTCTCTTCCCTATTTCTTTTTTTCTAATTCTCTTCCTTTATTCATTTCTTCTCACAAATATGTACAATAAAAATCAGTAAACTATCAGCTCAACGGAAGAAGTAAAATCCAAATTTCGGTCCAGAGCTACCAACAATCTCATAACTACGGTTTTTAAGCTGCAGTACAATTTTAGCACGATAGATAAGTTATCGTTTGTTATAACGAGAGAGAATCGATAACTTTCGTATTTATCAATCAACAATTTTAGTAGGTATTTCAGCTTCAGGAAGGCCCTCATAATGTCTGTTTTACTTAACAGAAGAGAAGCCGCCGTCATAGCGCAGTTGGTAGCGCGTCGGACTGTCAACCTAGAGGTCCCGGGTTCGATCCCCGACGGCGGCACCTATCCTTTCCGTCCGACTATTTGTCTCTCACCAATGGGTCGATAATCGTAGACCTATGTGAGAAAGCAGCTGGAGGCTAGGAAGGGATGTAATGGTAGTACTGGTGTGAGAAATACCAGGATTCCATTGTTAGGTGCTCCAGCCGCCGCGATATAACTGAAAGATTGTTGAAAGCGGCGTAAAACCCCAGTCAAACAAACTGAACAGAAGAGAAAGCCAAGAGCTATTGATAGTTCCTTCTTTCCATTTTCACTCTCAAAGGATCGGGATGTTTAACAGTGAACACATTCAACATTACTCAACGATACTACGATCATATCTGGTATGTAGGCAACTTAGATATATGTGTACCTGCTGATAACAAGTTTAACCCATGACAGTGCCGACAGCACTTTGATTAATTTTAAGTCAGATTTTTTCTCCAAAGGAATATTCATCGCTTTTGAAATATTTTGAAGCATCGGTAAAACAGTGAGAAATCTAAAAATTATTACGAATAGACTCCTACCCCGGCGGTGGCACATCTATCTCTCACCAATAGGTGGGTAATTGTAACCCTAAGTGGGATAGCGGCTTGAGGCCAGGAAAGTATGTAGTGGTAGTACTGGTGTTAGAAATACAAGGATACCATTGTTAGGTGCTCCTGTCGCTGCGATATGACTTAAATACAGTCAAAAGAGGCGTCAAATCACATTCAATTAGTTAATTAACAATGTCCTTTTACAACTATTTTTAATTCAAACACTATCATCGTATCTTAACGTCTATCGCAAATACAGTACTAACCAAGCGGATCAGAAAAGAGGTCTAGGTGATTGTAAATATGAACGTCTTATAAAGATCTCCATTGGAACGTACCAAATAAGTACAAATATTAACGTAGACCAGTCTACAGTTGACAATATTTGCAGACGATAGGTTAGTAACACATTCTCCTTCTTTACCAAATGATCAATCGCGTCTGTCAATTAAAGAATCCATTGACCGATCAAATTAATCATCAGGACCAGAATATAACTTTGAACTCCGATATTGGCCACAATTTGTGTAAAGCAATTTAGTTAATTTGGAAATTTAACGTCGTAACTGTAAGCTAAGATGGTCGCCAACCAACCATCTAACATTTAATTACAGGTAACTAGTCACAAACTTTGCAAAATAACGACGTTCATTATCAAATAATTTAATTGTTAGTTTCGTCTATCAAAAACGAGCGATCTGATTGGTCGAAAAATTTAATTCATACCTCCATGAACACAATTTTGAGTACGCAGCTATTTTGAATGCTTTCGCACAAAATAGTTCACTACGAAAAGGTATCAAAATTTGTTAAGTTGTTGCATTTTTCTTGCTATAAATTAAAAGAAATGAAGATAATATTTTTTGTTTTCATGGAGGTATGAACCGAAAAACCTAATCACACAATGTATGAATCCGCTTCGCGTGTTCATACAGTGTGATTAGGTTTTTCGGTTCATACCTCCATGAAAACAAAAATATTCTCTTCATCTCTTAAATGAAATTTCCTGTCGGAGTCAGTTGGTGTGGCTAGCGATGCGTCACTTTTTACAAAATCACTCTTAAAAAAGATTTAAAAGTTTTAAATGAAAAATTGCTTGCTGCAAGCAATTTTTTCATGATCAATAAAGTGTTCTACTCCCAAAAAGACAAATATTTTTACAATTCATAAACTAAAAATTGTCGTCTAAAATATTTTTTTTTAATTTAGGCAAAACAAAACTTTTGTTGTTAAGAAATATGTTCAGCAAGATGTTTTTCATTCACTTATCTATCTATCTATCTATCTATCTATCTATCTATCTATCTATCTATCTATCTATCTATCTATCTATCTATCTATCTATCTATCTATCTATCTATCTATCTATCTATCTATCTATCTATCTATCTATCTATCTATCTATCTATCTATCTATCTATCTATCTATCTATCTATCTATCTATCTATCTATCTATCTATCTATCTATCTATCTATCTATCTATCTATCTATCTATCTATCTATCTATCTATCTATCTATCTATCTATCTATCTATCTATCTATCTATCTATCTATCTATCTATCTATCTATCTATCTATCTATCTATCTATCTATCTATCTATCTATCTATCTATCTATCTATCTATCTATCTATCTATCTATCTATCTATCTATCTATCTATCCAAAAGTTGAAAGCCGGTTAATCAATAGAGCCATTACGTTAAAATACAGCTTTAACTATAAGCTGTAGTTACCACGTTTATGTTAACGGTGTTCATTAAGTTAATTGACTAATCTCTGGTCCCACCTACTCACTCTGTTGATGCTGCCGATTGGCTCCTACAAGAAGTTCCACTTCGATTTTAAACGTCATTATTGTGCATTATTTATGCCCAGTAGCTCGTAAAAAGTAGAATGATTGATTGGCAACTAAATCGTCGTTACCACAGCTTTAATAAGGCTAACGAACAAATATGCTTCCAATTTAACTTCTAAATGAATGATTTAATTGGTCTACTGATTATTTGTTTGACAGCCGAGGTTGATCTATTGAATCTTATTATAAATGAGAATGTAATAGATAGCCCTTGGAGGATGGAGTCATCTTAATAGTTAATATTGCTAGAGAGATAATTAGGATGAATATACAGCTGACGAAACTCCGAGTTAGCCATGAATTTAGCAAAATAACGCGGTTTAATATAGGAGCAGGACTTCCTGTTGGATTCAATTGGCGGGGCTAACGAAGTAAGTAGGTCGGGCCAGCGATTGGTCACTTGTTAACACTGAAATCTGAATCTTAATGCGCTGAGATTTAGTGTTATGGTGATTATATATATACATTTGTATAATGACAATATTTAGAAAATGTCGTAGCGGATGATTTAGCTGTTATTGTACAGCCAATTGCAGACAATGTGTTTGCTCGTAATTCGTAATACCACGCTTAAGACAATGATTCATGTTAAAGCTTTCGTGAATCGTTACTTTTGAACAACCAAACTTCGTCATCCGAGACATTATCGCCTTCGGCTTCTTAAAATGTACAAACTTTAATCATTTGTTGACATTTGAAGTTATACCCTTGTTTTCGTGAAAAAAAAATTAGTTTGTAATCTAAAGAAAATCCCAAGGTAGTATAGAAAGACTACTTTTTCACAGAGAACATTCGTGGCTGTATTATAGATCAAGACAATGTGTTATACAGTTAATCCTCTTTATTATAATTTGTTTGTTAGTTTCGTCTATCAAAAACGAGCCTTCTGATTGGTCGAAAAATTAAAATCATACCTCCATAAAAAAATTTGAGCACGAAGTCATTTTGAATGCTTCCGCACAAAATAGTTCCATACAAAAAAGTATCAAAAGTTGTAAAGTTTTGCTTTGTTCGCTCCTTGCTATTAAATTATAAGAAATGAAGGGAAAATTTTTGTTTTCATGGAGATATGAACCAAAAAACTTATCACACTTATGTATGAATCCGCTTCGCGTATTCATACAGTGTGATTAGTTTTTTCGGTTCATACCTCCATGAAAACAAAAAATATTCTCTTCATCTTTTAAATAAACTTTAAACTGTCTCCGTATTAGCCATGTACCCCAAAACCAGTATTCGTCGAGTATCCTGTGTAATGAAATGTTAATTTGTATGATATTTTTGAAACATTGTAATGTCGTTCATCTTCATTCATGGTATAATAAATAGGACTGGGCGGTCAGTTTAGGCGGTGACCCCAACAATGGTAACAAACGTTAATGCTTTTTGTCATCTAAAATCATCGAGTAACTTTCGATAAGGTAGCCAACAAGTTTAGTATAGATAACATCTAGGCATGAGCAAGGTGCAGGGTGGGTACATAGACAGCTGCCCGCAAATCAAAAGGCAACCGGCGTAACCTATGCACCCCCCCCAACATTTAAGTCGATTAAATAAAGCAGAAAATAAGTTTTTGAACCGCATTATCACTGGTGATCAGATGTAAGTTTCTTATTGCTCAGTCAAAGCAGTGGAAACTAGCTAGTTCCCCACCTCCTGAAAAATTTAAGCTGTCTTCTCCGGCTGGCAAAGTCATGTTTATTGCCTTTTAGGATTCCCGAGGAATGATAGTTGTTCATTTCATGCCGAAATGTCAAACAGTCACTGCCAAGTACTATTCTGAAGTAATTACAAAAAATCTCGGAGAAAAGCTCAAGCAAATGTGTCCAAGGTTAGCACAGAAAAATAATCGCTGAATGGGGTTAAAAGCCGCTTTTCGCAATTTTTCAGTAATATCGCGCAGGCTGGGGGACCTATCAATGGATTCCAGGTATATCTCGCACCAGTACGATATCCCACTTAGGTTAACGGTTATTCACTCATTGGTGAGAGACAAAATGTCGGAAATAATATGTGTCGCCGCCGGGGATTCAAACCATGACATCCCATGATTGAAGATTGGGAGTCTGATGAGCTACCAACTACGCTATGATGGGGGCTTTGGATATCCAAATCCAAAGAAATTTTAACGCGGTTTTAATTCAACCTTATTGGAATAAAGGAGGTACTTGTCTAGCCGATGTTGGTTGTTTTTCAGCGGAGAGCGTAAATGGAATTTGTCATTGTTCTAATCAATGACCAACCGTCTATGCATATCTCCCTTACTTCAGGCAATTATAAACCCGGCAGTCCAGTCACCGGTCCAAACAATTTTAAGCAACGAAGTGAGGAAACTAGAAATAACTCCGTTAGACTCTAATGCGAAAATTCGACAGACTTTTGAAAACCAGATAAAAACAATTGACGAAAAAGAATCTAGCCTTGTTAAGCTTTCCAAATTGTTTCAAGAAAAAACGTAACTAGTGGAGGATCTCAAAAAAAAAAAAAAAAAAAAAAAAAGCTAATCAGCTTACAAAAGAATTATAATCAACGAAAAACTCGCTAAATGATATTGAACAGTATAGCCGTAGAAACTCTCTTATCAACACTAGAATCCTCAAAAATTGTAATTGATTCAAACGACATTGATCGATGTCACCTAATTGGCGACAGACTGGTAGACGAGACCATGGTCCTAGTGAATTTCCGAAGCTACCATGTAAAGAAAATCAATTTTAATAAAAATCTAATTTACGAGGTAATCCAGATTACATCTATATTAATGAAGATCTTACAAACACTAACTACGGTTTTATCAAATCATTGAAGAACCTAAAAAGTGTAACCATGTGTACAGTAATTGGACTAATAAAAGTAAGGTGTTCGCGAAATTAAAAGAAAATAATCAACCTGTGCGTATAGTGCGAAATGACTTATACGAGTCAGTAACAGTATAAAATACAAAATGTTCTCTGAATTATGTACATTAAATGAGCCAATATGTTTTCTAACATGTTGATCGCTGTCGCCGCCTACTGACCTCTGACACTAATTTTCAACTATAAATTAAATAGCGTTTTTTACAAAGTTCATTGCCATTTTAATTGTTGGTTGGAGATATAAGCGTCGTAGCTTCAGTTCAAGTAAGCTGTGGTTGCGACGTTTAGAACGCGAGACCAACAAATTCAGTTACAAAAATCTCGGCCGTTCAAAGCTCCATTTTGGATCTTAATTATTTGATTGATTATTTGATTGACAGCGGCGATTTTTCATTCCAAATATGTTTCTACAACTTTGAGTTAAAGAATACCCACCACTAGATGGAAATATTTTAGACTGATCAGAATTTGGAGAGGTTGTAGTCGACAACTTTATGTTTGATTCCAATATAATTAGGAATACCTACCATTCCGTGCTCATCAAATATATGATTGTGGTATATCCCCGATCTTTAAGACAATTACCAACTCAACGCTTTAATCCTTAAAAATCTTTAGTCCAGATGTGTTATCACAGATGACTCAAACAAATGCATAATTTTCCGTAACGTCAAAAACTATTCCTCGAATACTGATGATATTGCAGTTAAAGTGATAGACACTCAAACCTAACCCGCATGAGCTTGTTTTGTACGCCCAAGTCAGGAGACTGAATGACCACAGACTGCCTATCCTATGATTCTGTCCAAGTCCAAGTCATGAATCGTCGATCGATGTTCGAAATATCCCTGGGCCTTTAGATCGGCGATCAGATTATCGCCCTTAGATACAGTATATATTTCGCCCAAATTATTTTTATGCCTGACACTGCAAATCTCTAAGTGTCTTAAAATACGGACTTTTCCTCAAAAATTCCTTTGAAAAACTCGCCCGCTTGGAAAGAAAATCCAGGATGGCGAACAAATATTCTTGAATTACAAAATCCTTTGATATTATTAATGCGCACGGTTTCTAGGGCCGGTGATGTCGAATATGATTGAAATAAATCAGCAACAATTGAAAAATAAAACTGTTTTGAATATAATAAATAGAACAATCAACTGGTTATTTTTGATATAAAAAATCTCTCACTCGCATACGTTGTTATGCGTTTGAAAAACTCGTCCTTCGGACTCGTTTTTCAACGCCTAACAACGCATTCTCGTGAGAGATTTTTCATATAAAAGATAACCAGTTGATTATCCTCTATACATTGTTCAATGTATATATTATTTTGTTAAATGTGTACTATTTTTCTGATCGTTTTATTTTTTATACTAATTGTTATTCTTTTTTTTTTATAATTATCTAATAGTTTTTTTATTTTCAAAAGGGGTGTTCTGAAAGTGTGTTTATCAATCTATTTTAGCTTTAAAACTGGTCATGCAAACTGGGTGTTGCTCAAACATTTATTTCACTTTTAATGTATATATCAAAATGGCAAGAATAGAAAATTAGTCAGGTTTTAAAAGGTTGTCAACGTACAGAATGCAATGCCGCTTTAGGAATTAAATAGTTTTTATATCATTTTGGATGATTCAATGAGACCTAAAAATGGTTTATTTCTCTAACAATCCTTTAAAATTAAATGGACACTCTCGAACACATAACGACGAATCAGTAGCCAATACTGCTATTTTGATAACAAACATGTTTTAAGATGCCAGTTTCTTTCCTTTCTAGAATTTATCCCATTTGCATAAGGGATTATGTTTCTAATATTACTGTCTGGGGATGTTCATCTTATTCCTTGCCCCACATTTCGAGAAAAATCCGTTTCTTCATATTCATTACAACTGCAGGTGCTTGATAATGCAAAAATTCTAAGTCGAAAAAGGGACATAACTCTTACAAAAACGCTTTTATCCCCCCTGATAGTCTAGATAGCTCTGGTGATGGTCAATACACATGCCAAGTTTCATGAGGATATCTTCAATAATAACAGAGATATGACTAATGTTAAAGTTTGTCACGCCAACGCCAACAAAAATGTCAATTAATGAGAAAAATTGCATTTGCACACAATTTAATCTATTTCAATGTATCAATGGGCCTACACATTTTACTGAAAACTCATCTTCTATACTCTATCTCGTATTTGTACTATACTCTATCTCGTATTTGTATCGAACAAAGACTCGATCTTAATTACAGGAGTTGGAGAACCCTGTTCAGAAAACTGTATTTGTTATCACTGTACTGTATTCTGAGTGTTTAATTTTAGGATTATTTGGAAATATGAAGATGGAAATAACGATGATCTTATACTTTAATTTAGTAAGTTGGTTTAGAACACGATACACAGTGAAGATATTGATATTTGCTAACAAATTAACAGATGTCATTTTACAAAAAGCGTCTATGTGTATACCTGAAAAGATTATTACGGTGAGACCGTATAAAGTGCCATGGATATGTAGTGAAATAAAATGGGGAAAAAATATACAAAAGCTAAAAAAATCAATAGTATTCTTCATTGGAATAAATTCAAAACTCTACGAAATGAAATGATAGCCCTTATTAAAATGAGGGAAATGTCGATAAATAAGCAGGAAAATTGATATCTTGATCTTTGACAGCACGTGACTTGTGGAAAACTATTAAACAATTCATTTGCCCGTCAGATCGTAAAACAATACATATACTTTCTCTCTTTGACGAAGAAATTTATAAATTGATTATGTAAGAAAATAAGAAAGTTAAATTGCTCAATATTTCCTTTGCTAGCTAATAAAGTGTAAATGACAGCTTTAAAACCTTACAGTTTGTAAGTAACCACAATCCTCATTCTCCTTTCTCTCCTTAATACTATTGAAAAGGTCATTGAAAAAATATTATTTACATCCAGGGGTTTTCATTTCTACCAGAATGCAATTTTTTCATATGTTCTTAATCTGGTTTTATACCCCGTGATTCAACTCTAAACCGAAGGCTCCTATTTAATCATAATATTTAGAAAGCCTAAGATAGCGGAAATGAATATTTAATGATATTTTTTACGTAGTAAGTAAAGCACTCGATTTAATATGGCATAAAGGTCTGTTGTTTAAACTTAATAATGCGGGAGTACAGGGAAATTTACACCAATGGTTTACTGATTAATTGTCAAATAGATGCCAAAGAGATGTCCCCAATGGTAGTTATTCTAACTTATGTTCCTTAATAGCAGGCGTCCCTTGGGGATTTATATTAGGTCCTTCATTATTCTTAATTTATATCAATAATATAGAGGTAAATAAATGGGCAGATAAATAGTTAGTAGAATTTAACCCTTTGAAGTTAGAATCGCTTGTCATCTCAAGCAAGAAATCATAAATTGAAGCTTCCTGATCTTTTAATGTCAAACAAGATGATACCAAATGTTCACAGTCATAAGCATTAAGGAATTTACATATCTGAAGATGGTTCTTAAACAAAGACTTGAAAGACAGTATTACAGATGATTTACTTTTCATTTATTTTCTTTTGCTTGAATGTGCAAATGTGATTAGGGACAATTGTCAAAAATCTTTAAAAGAAAAATCAGACAAAATACAAATAGAATTAAAATAGTAACAGGATGCACAAAATTTACTTCTATTTGTGATCGATATGATTGAATCAGGATGGGAAACTTGACAAGAAAGAAGACGGAAACAAGACAAATATTACATTTCGATGTTGTCAAAGGATGTCCAAGCTTCACTATCATTCAGAGTGTCGGTAGCACACCATCTTACAATCTTCAAGAGTCTCAGAATCACTGTATTCCTAAATGTAGAACTGAACTTTATTTAATATCCTTTATTCCTTCTTTTATTGTGGAATGGAACGATCTACCTGTAGAAATTCATGAACAGTATTCATTATCTCAGTTTAGAAACTACCTTAATCAAAACAAAACAAACACGTTGTACTTTATGGGATAAAGAAAACTACAAGTCATGCATACACGAATTAGAAATAAATCTAGTCTCTAAGTCACCAATCATAAATGAAAAGTATTGTTGATTCTCCGTGATGTAACTGTGCTGAAATAGAGACAAGCGAAAACTTCTTCTTTGAATGTTATTTATGTAATGCTGCCAGAATAAGACTTGTCAATTCGATAACTTTGGTCACATTTATCACGATACGGTACTTTTTTGGGAAATGATTTAACGTTTGAGGATAAAACGATCATTTTAATGTACAGATATTAAAGATAGCAAGATATTTCAATTACTCTATTTAGATAGTTCCATAATAAGAATATAATCAAAATCTTAACAAAGGGGACTTTGGCATGAATATAGTGAACATTACACGAAGAACACCTATTTCGTCTTAAATAAGTCTACTTACTGTCTCTCTCTTTTTCTCCAACTCTCTCTATGGGTTGCCAAAACGTATATTCTTATCAAGAGAAAGACGTGTATTTGTCTCTATCTATCAAACGGGAGTGGAACTATATAAGCTTGGCTTTCGTTCCAATCATTTTTGCTGGTAGCTGTTGTTGAATGTCGAACATATTGTATGTATTGTAAAGTTTGTCAAACAAAATACGTTTAAACTAAACCGTCTATGCAGGTTTCCATGGTTGTAATATTTACCAGCCATAAATATATTTCTCAGATTTAGAATTATGTAGATATTTGAATTTTAGCTTATTTCTGGTATATAAAAAAAGGGGATATCATAACAGTTTTATAGCCTGAGATTGCGTAAGCAATCTGAGGCTAAAGTTACCATGCCAAAAATTCAAACCCATGCAGAGTTTAATGTGAAAACATAATGTAAAAACATCTACCGCAATCAATGTGATCTTCTGTCGCTTGAAAAGTATTTCGGATCTGACCATAAATTAATATGCCCGATGAGGCGAGAAGGACAAATGCGAGATATGACTCATTGAAAGCTGTCGGCTTGATGTACTGTACTTTCGCGTGAGTGTTCGGAATTTGGCAAAAATATCAAAACTTGACGAGTGAATGGAAAGAAAGGAAGAAAGGAGATATATTATATATTGGAAATTATTAAACATATATATTTTCATATCATATTGTTAAGAAAAAATAAGGTGTTTGTTTCATACCACAATAATATTACTTATTCTAGAGTAACAATGTTAAAACGGTCCGGTTAGACGAAGTTGCTGTATAAAGCTGATAAGCGAAGCTGTCGGTTTTACGAACGATAGAAATATTTTGTTTAACAAATTAATTGGTCATTCATAGGATCATATCCGCACTGTCTGAAAACAGTTTGGTCGTGCTCGGACTTTGTTTCTATATATTTTTACCTCCGAATTATACCCAAAGGATGCAACGTCTACATACCGCATTTGAAAGGTGTACATAATCATGTTAACCTGGTAAACGACCGCCTGCCCTGTCTCGCTCTCTTTATCTGGAGATTATAAAGCGCATATTTACATAACGAAATTGGTCTGTGTGGTAGAATACTCACATCGCACGCAAGAGCCTCCTAGTTCAAACCTTGCTACACACTCCATTCCCCCATCTCTCCCACTCTCTAGCTCTCTCTCGCTAGCTCCACTGGCTGAAAGCCAACAAGCTTTTGTCATGATGTGGTGTCCGTCCGTCCGTCCGTCAGTCCGTCAACTTTTACTTTAAAAATCTTCTTCTCAGAAAGTACTAAACATAATTCAACCAAACTCAACCAAAATTTACAGGAAGGATCCTTGGGTGGCCTTTATCAGATCCCTTCAAAGCATTATGATCGGGTGAAAAATATGTAACGATATATACATGTAAAAATGTCGTTACAATACCTCAACGGGATGAAAATTATTGCGGGTAGGTTGTGTCCCTTAGCGTACAAATTAGCAGATCTGCGCATAATCGACAGTAGATTTGGATAGAAAGTGGCACCGCCGATAATCCGACCATCAAACTTTTTCTGGCCAGATTATGTATCTCCTGTATACGTATCTCAGGCTTTCAGCGCTTTGATGTTTCTTACAGGCCGTACCTTGTCTCGTAGCTTGTATAGAATAGCATTTGACTGTTGTAAAAATCCATTACATTTTCTATTAAACCATGAATGGTGAAACCATGGAAGAACCAATACGGACTTTAATCACTCGGACATAATTGAATGTCAGCGACTTGGGATACCCAATGAAACTCAAAAGGGACATAATCGACCAGCTATAATTAGATTACAACTACTCTGTTGAACGACTTCAACAGCAAAGACTGTCTATTTTCCGCTTAGTATAAACTGTGAATTTAAATGACGTGTCACAACCAGATCAGGAAACGGCGATAGCTTAGCCTTCAAACTAGCAAGTGATCCCAGTAATCCACTGATGGCATTTGATGGGGGCGATTTTCTATCTGCCAATAAATTGATCAGTGCTCATCCTCCTATCAATCATCAAACACGTCAGCCAACAGAACAAAAGTTTTCTTGCAGCACAGGAATATCAGTATTAAAAGATGCATTAACTAGTATGGTTGCAGTCATATTCTCAATAAAACAGAAACAAATGACGGCAGAAAACCTTTAAAATATTCTACTAAAGTTTTATAAGTTCTGTGCGTGACCAACTAACATCAACAATGCACAATACCAAAATCGAAATATTAACACTAAAGTCCATTAATGATCTACTCTTTACACTTTACATAAAATGAAGTTTTAACATCTACATAATGTACAGAAGTCATAGCGCCGTGACATAAGCAAACTCTTGTTTTCAATAATAACATACAAACCTTGCTGATTAGAGATGATACTGGGCGCAGACGTCAGAATGATGCTCATTCCAAACTAGCAAAAATACTGTCACACTATTAACTACCCGAAGCCTTTGAGATAAACTTATAGACCTCAAAAGTAGATATCTGTTTGGAACCTTCAATATTGAGTTATGTGGAAAATCCTTAAAATGTTTATGATTTCAACATCATAAATGTACCTATTACACCAAAGGTGTCATGGAGGACAACAAAATGCTTTTAAATGCCTTAATACAGAAAGCGATTACAGCTTGTGAAACAAAATCAAAGAAAAATACTATCCTTAAAAAGAGTATGACAACACATATACAATGGTTATAATTGTTCTGATGATAAGAGTAGATACAATGTACTTCATAACGAGCAAGGGGTTGACTAATATTAAACCGAATCTCCTTTCTCAGCAGTATATATATTTTACCCCTACTATTGATAAAAATACTGACTTAAGATTTCTACATGGAATGCAAATAACACTATGTCTAATTGTAGATATTGATGTACTGTTTAGATAAAAATGATTAAGACCTTTGTGGACTAAGTGAGTACTGGCTATTTAGGGAAAATATTCATCCATTTGAATCACTTCAAAATGGTCGATAAACGTGGACTTGCTAAAATGAGGAAAACAAACTCAACATAGTATGATACTACAAATAGTAAGCATTCTATAGATATTCGGTTAAGATGAAACCTCGGGGAGTACTGTTTATTTCCAAATCTTTGTTCTCTATAAGAAATATCCAATATTTTAGTATCGGTCCTACTTGGAATAAATTGAAAACGTTCTATACCATTATAAGGTTTAGGCTAGATCATGTTTATGGGTGAAAGCAACACAGAGTTTCTGCACTATATCATTTGCTCAATAATCAGACTCTAGAAAGCTCGGAATTAATTGGTATTTTTTCAAAAGTAGATATTTCGCTCAATGTAAGACTAAACAGTACGTAATACAGGATGCAGAACGAAAATGTATACCTAAACTAAAGTTCAAACCGTACTGGACAAAATACTGATTCTTCTTTCACAAAAACTATGCAATTTGCAGTGGTTATCTACAAAAAAGAACATTATAACGAAACGTAATAAACTCAACATTTTGCTGTTCAAAATTGTTTACAAAAATTCGCACATGAATCTAACGCATCTGCAGAAAAGGATAGTTGTTTGTTCTGGAATTTTGTCAACAACAAACGTTAAGAAACAGAAACTTTCAATAAATTGAAATGAAACGTCATTCAAAGGCAGCGAGCGCATATCTCCAGAATAAATAAATACAAGTTGGATGGAATAATTTGATGGAAACGCCTAAAAAAGGCCTCAAACTTAAAAAATATAGATCCTTTACCAGTAAATCAAAATGGAGGTCGTCGTGAGCAAATCGTCTTCTCTACAATACAATATCTATCCAATCAAAAAACCCGTAAAATAATAAAACATTAGTTTATGACGGCATTTATATGAATATTTGATTTTTGATGGAAATTTACTTTGAACAGTCTTAACCAACCTTTGCAGTGCGATGGCAAATTCCGTTACTACCGAACTGCTCTAACACTGGAGTTAGTCTAACCCTATTTACGACAGGTAACAAGAAGGAAAGAGATCCCGATGCATACCAGGTAATATCCTTACGTTGTACTGTACTAAAAATATTAAAAAACTAATTCTTATGCTTATCAGTCATAAATTAACGTTCAATCAATTGCAAGTTGCAATTATACACCTTCTACCTTTACGTATAACAGGCATTCGACCGCATAAACCATTCTTTGCTCAACTATTGAAAGAGGGAGTAGACACTCAGTCAGTAGATAGAGTAAAGAATTTACATGAAGTCTGTACTTGAGTCTGTATATGTTTGAAATTGTTCCTTATTGAAAGATGAAAGTTAAATAACTCAGCGAGAGTTAAGAAGTTTATTTGGAAAAAAATAAGGACCCGTACTAATAACATCATCGTTGCACCGATACCCTTATTAAAACACAATAATAACGCTGAACTAGAGACCTTTTCAACAATATTTATTTCATTCATTTATTTGACAAATGTATAAATATAAATAAATAGTAAAATTGACAACGTTTAGAATGTTTATATGTTCAGACGACATAATTGTGTCACTTGACAAAAACCAACTTACGTTTATGTACACATAATGAAAGAAGTGTGATTATAGTCTATAAACCTGAAATACCGAATGAGTGATCAATAGACGATACTATATTAGAGCAAAACAGAGGCAAATGTCCTGATTTCAAAGGTTTTTGTTTGTAAACATGTGACTTCTGACAGTGAAGAATATTATCTGTTATTTTAAACCTGGTAGGACGGAGTCAAGCCATAACGTAGTTTGGATGCTCCATTTTCGGTGACATAGTTCGCTCAAGTACGCTTCTTGCATCATAACAGTATTGTACAACAGAAGTTCTTCCAAGTAGCACGGACCAGGGCGGCGGCACATATTCTTTCCGACATTTGAACCTCACCAATGGGTGGATAATCGTAAACCTAATTGGGATAGCAGCTTGAGGCTAGGAAAGAATGTAGTAGTAGTACTGGTGTGAGATATACCAGGAGACCAATTTTAGCTGATCCAGCTGCCGCGATATGACTGAAATACTGTTAAAAGTGGCGTTAAACCCCATTCAATCAATCATCAATCCAAGTAGCACGGAACATTTTTTAACATAGCTTTTACATTTATTATGATTTACTCTCTATAAATCCAAATACGGAACTAAATCAGAGGGACATGTCTCATGAAATATTTGATTTATCGGATGCACAAGTTCCCTAAATAGAAATGTTTCAAGCAAAAGTTTCAGAAAAGTTGTTGAAGAACCGTAGAAGAAAGAGAACCAGTTTTTTTTCATTTTCTGAATATGATATAAATAACTCAAAGGTACATTACGTTCCCATTGCAAGAAGGATTTCTTTATAGTTTCAGCAATCTGTGGAAGACCAGGGCACAAAACTGTGTTCACGAATGGTTCTGAATGTTTATTGATTATATTCTATACATGCATTTGATCTTACTTGGTGGAGGAAATAAAGAATAAATATGCCGTATGAGAGCTTTCTGTAATGCACCGTTAGTCACATAGCGCGCCAATTTGTCTTTAAAATTTGCTTTTATCAAGTCCTTTTTTCTTAGATTAGTTTTCGGTTAAAACGTTCTTTTATATATCGATTTAGAATTCAATTTTGACAAAATAGATTAATCGCCCTTGATGAAATTGAGGAACGGCAAGCCCGCGATGACGTAAAGGACATGTTACCATTAGTGCTTTTGTTTGGATTAGCGGACAAGCACTCATAATTGTTCCGAAATCTTCCAGAAATATGAAACCCGGGCGATAAGTTTACAACCGTGGCTATGAACATTTAATGACAAACACTTTTACGCTTTGCAATTGTTCACGTTAATCCAAATATGAAATTATAATATAGCTTTACTCATAAATTTGCAACTGAAATGAAAATTATTGATGAAATTAACACAATTATGATATCTTTAAAAATTGCATAAACATATGCTAATCCATGTCAGAATCTGTTTTATAGTCTTCATAATTTTGTTAACATAGTGCTTTTATAGTAAAATTTAACGCCGAATTAAAGTTTAAACAAAATACATCAAACAAAGATGAATACTTATCTTCTAATCTTAAAAGGGAGTATTAAAAATCTTTTTTTTTGAGTTGGTCGCGAAGCGCCAAATATGGATGCTTATTTAGAGAAAACCCCAACAACAACAACACCCCCCACCCACATACAAAAAAAAAAAAAAAAAAAGAAAGAAAATCAGGACCATGATGGTCCTATATCGCTCCCCTGGGTATGATGACTCAAGGCTTTATGTTATTAACAAAATATCAAAGCCCTACACCTAAATATTATGAAGAAGATTTTTTTAAAGATTTTCCATTTAATCCTTGGTTTATTGAATATCCTACCATTTAGGGATAATTTTCAGAGTACGGTAATTCTTTGAATTATTTTGGTAGAGGGTCAATAGATAATGATATATACATAATATAAAAGCTCTAGGCCAAATGGTTGAGGAGGAGAAAATTTTCAAAGATTTCTTTCTATATTTCTTTCCAAAATCTTAGGTTGAACAGAAATGGCATATTTCAGAAAACGGTAATTCTACCAAGAAATTTGGTAATGGATGAATAGGTTTTCATACACACCAAATATTAAAGCTCTATGCTCTACGGTTTGGGAGGAGGTGATTTTCAAAGATTTCCTTCTTTATTCATATGCAAAATTAGGGATCACGGAGAAATGACCTGATTTTCAAGTTCGGTAATTCTTCAATAGACATTAATACATACAAAATATTAGCTCTAGGCCTTATGGTTTTCGAGAAGGAGATTTAATAAGATATATCCTCATTTAAGTCTTTGTAAAATCAGGGACTACTCGGAAAAGAGCTAATTTTCAAGATACAGTAATTCTTTGAAGTATTTTGGTAGAGGGTCGATAGACATTGATACATACAAAATGTTAAAGCTGTGGGTCTTATGGTTTGGGGGAGCTAATTTTCATAAACGGCAGTTCTTTAAAGTATTTTGGTAGAGGGTCAATATATGAAGATTTATATCAAATACCGCAGCTCTAGGCCTTATGTCTTGGGTGAAGAAAATTTTCGATTTCCTTCTTCATTTGTATGTAAAGTCAGGGATCATACAGAAAAGGGCTTATTTTCAAGATACGGTAATTCTTGAAGTATTTTGGTAGAGGGTCAATAGATGATGATTTTTATCAAAAACAACAGCTCTAGGCCTAATGGTTTTGGAGAAGAAGATTTTTAAAGATTCCCTCCTCTATTTCTATGAAAAATCAGGGATCGCACAAAAAAGGACTAGTTTTCAAGATACGGTAATTCTTTGAAGTATTATGATAGAGGGCTAATAAACATTGATACATACAAAATATCACTGCTCTAGCCTTATGGTTTGACAGAAAAAGAGATTAAAAGATTTTCTTCTTTGTTTCTATATGTGAAATCAGGGATCGTACAGAAAAGTACGAAAGACCGTTGGTGATATCATGTATTCACAGTTCACACTTCAAACTTCATACATATTAAGTCTGAAGTGGGAAGTGTGAAATGTGAATTATGAGACCCGTGGTGACTTCTTAAATTCACAGTACATAATCAAACCAAATTAAATATGAAGTTTGAAGTGTGAAGTTGGAAGTATGAAGTGTGAAGTTGGAAGTGTGAAGTTGGAAGTGTGAAGTCGGAAGTTTGAAGTATGAAATGTGAAGCGTGAAGTTGGAAGTATGAAGCATGAAGTTGGAAGTTTGAAGTGTGAAGTTGGAAGTATGAAGTCGGAAGTTGGAAGTATGAAGTGTGAAGTTGGAAGTATGAAGTGTAAAGTGTGAAGTTGTTAGTTTGAAGTGTGAAGTTAGAAGTTTGAAGTGTGAAGTGTGAAGCTTGAAGTATGAAGTGTGAAGTTGGAAGTGTGAAGTGTGAAGTTGGAAGTTTGAAGTGTGAAGTGTGAAGTTTGAGGTGTGAAGTATGAAGTGTGAAGTTTGAAGTGTGAAGTGTGAAGTTGAAAGTTTGAAATGTGAAGTGTGAAGTTTGAAGTGTGAAGTTGGAAGTTTGAAGTGTGAAGTGTGAAGTTGGAAGTTTGAAGTGTGAAGTGGGAAGTATGAAGTCGGAAGTTTGAAGTGTGAAGTTGGAACGTTGAAGTGTGAAGTCTGAAGTTGGAAGTTTGAAGTGTGATTGATTGAATGGGGTTTAACGCCGCTTTTAACAGTATTTCAGTCATATCGCGGCGGCTGGAGCACCTAACAATGGATTCCTGGTATTTCTCACACCAGTACTACCACTACATCCTTTCCTAGCCTCCAGCTGCTATCCCACTTAGGTTTACGATTATCAACCCATTGGTGAGAGACAATTGTCGGAAAGAATATTTGCCGCCGCCGGGGATCGAACCCATGACACCTATGATTGAAGATTAGGAGTCTTGCGCGCTACCGACTGCGCTATGACGGCGGCAGTGTGAAGTTTGAAGTTTGAAGTGTGAAGTGTGAAGCTTGAAGTTTGAAGTGGGAAGTGTTAAGTTTGAAGTTTGAAGTGTGAAGTGTGAAGCTTGAAGTATGAAGTGTGAAGTATGCAGTGTGAAGTGTGAAGTTGGAAGTGTGAAGTTGGAAGTTTGAAGTGTGAAGTGTGAAGTTGGAAGTTTGAAGTGTGAAGTTGGAAGTATGAAGTGTGAAGTTGGAAGTATGAAGTGTGAAGTGTGAAGTTGGAAGTATGAAGTGTGAAGTTGGAAGCATGAAGTGTGAAGTTGGAAGTTGGAATGTCCAACTTCACACTTCATACTTCCAACTTCTCACTTCAAACTTCCGACTTCATACTTCCAACTTCACACATACTTCCGACTTCATACTTCCAACTTCACACTTCAAACTTCCGACTTCGATTTTCATACTTCCAATTTCACACTTCCAACTTCCGACTTCATACTTCCAACTTCATACTTCCAACTTCACACTTCAAACTTCCGACTTCATACTTCCGACTTCACACTTCATACTTCCAACTTCAATCTTCCGACTTCATATTTCACACTTCAAACTTCCAACTTCAAACTTCCGACTTCATACTTCCAACTTCACACTTCCTACTTCACACTTCATACTTCCAACTTCGTACTTCCAACTTCACACTTCCGACTTCATACTTCCAACTTCATACTTCCAACTTCACACTTCATACTTCCAACTTCAAACTTCCTACTTCATATTTCACACTTCAAACTTCCGACTTCATACTTCCAACTTCACACTTCCTACTTCACTCTTCATACTTCCAACTTCACACTTCAAACTTCCGACTTCATACTTCCAACTTCACACTTCCTACTTCACACTCCATACTTCCAACTTCACACTTCAAACTTCCTACTTCATACTTCCAACTTCACACTTCAAAGTTCCGACTTCATACTTCCAACTTCTCACTTCAAACTTCCGACTTTATACTTCCAACTTCATACTTCAAACTACCGACTTCATACTTCCAACTTCTCTCTTCCAACTTCAAACTTCCGACTTCACACTTCAGAGTTACTATGTATGAAGTGTGAACTGTGAATTCTTGATGTCACCACCGGTCTTTCGTAGAAAAGGGCTTAATTTCAAGATACGGTAATTCGTTAAAGTAACTTTGTAGGGGGTCTATAGATGATGATTCATACAAAATATCAAAGATCTAGGCCTTATGGTTTTGGAAATTAAGATTTTTAAAATATTTCCTTCTATATTTCTATGTAAAATCAGGGATCGCATAAAAAGGGCCAATTTTCAAGGAACGGTAATTCTTTGGTAGAGGATCAATTGAAGATAATTCATACCAATTATCAAAGCTTTAGGCCTTATGGATTTGGAAAAGAAGATTTTCAAAGAATTCCCTCATATATTTCTATGTAAAATCAAGGATCGCACAAAAGGGGCTGATTTTCAAGATGCGGTAATTCTTTGAAGTATTTTGGTAGAGGGTCAATAGTTAATGATTAATACCAAATATCGAAGCTCGAGGCCTTATGGTTTCGGAGTAGAAGATTTTAAAATATTTCCTCTATATTTCTATGTAAAATTAAGGATCGCACAAAAAGGTTTAACTTTCAAGATACGGCATTTCTTTGAAGTTTTTTTGTAGCGGGTCAATAGATAATGAGTTTGGGAGGAGAAGATTTTTAAGTTATTTAAATCCTTAGCCATGGCAACCAAAGTTCTTTATGGATTTCAATTCTTTGAAGTATTTTAAAAGAGTATGACCTAAGGATCATTTCTGTGAAGTTTAGTTGAAATTCATTGGTTAGTTTAGGAGGAGAAGACTTTTTTGTAATAGTGATTTTAGACCTGTCTAAGACTTGGTCGTCTCGTGATGGGATAATGTACGATAACAGTGTTTTTTATTTATGTAAATCAGAAAGATATTTCTTTCTTAAATTTTGGGAAATGTTATTTAGGAAAGATTCATCGATGCGAATAATAATTGTATTTTGTTGATACCCCATGAGGTTCGAGCCCACTTGGCAGGTCAAAACGTTCTTCTCTTCTACAGTTAAAAGTTTACAGCATAATGAACATGGCCATAATGCACAGTAAAAAGTTTGATGTCGCAAGTTCGAATATATATTTTACCAGCAAAGAAGTGGTCCAATAGTGTGCCATCCAAACTCGTCAACCGAACCTTCAAAATAAAGACAAGGAAAAAAACAAATAACATTTTTCCTTATCAAAAGTTTGTATGGCCTTTCAAAGTCCATTACCCCACAACCCAGTATTTCTTTCGCCCCAAGGTAAAGATAGATATGTAAAAAAATTGTTAGCAAGGAAAATTCTCCATTGTCCACAATGCTTTCTGTCCATTATGTATCTATTTTAAAAAAAAAATGTTGTCTGTAACCTCTTTCAATTTGGATTAATCTAAAATGTGTCTTCTATTAATAGATTAAAAGTGTATCACAATTATTGTGGAGCAAGTGGTCTAGTGGTCCCGGGTTTGAATCCCGCCCGCGCGATTGATATTTTTCTGAGTAAATAGTTAACTCCACGTTGCTCCTCTCAACCAAGGTGTATAAATGGATACACGTGAGGGTTATAAGCAGATTAGTAGTAGTTGTACTTATGCCGTCTGTTAACAGTCGACTTATACCCCGATGGTCATAGGATAAGCTTTAAGGTCGTTGAGCAATCTTCGGTTTGAAAACATATTATAAAATAAACTCTTTTTACCATGTAGTGAAGGTTTTCCGGTCTTTATAAGTATGTGATAACGAACAAGTCCTGGGTTAGCAGACGACATTATAAAATAGGTACAATAAAAAGGAAACCACTCAGTTTTACAGAAAATATTGAGGTTAAAGATGTAATTGTGTGTTTCAGGCATTTTCTTCTTTTTCCAAAACGTTTTCTCAATTATAATATCACAGGGACGTAAATATCTGCGATTGTATGGGGAAGATTTAACCAATCCGTGTGCTCTTTCTTTTTACTTAAATAACCTTGACCCGACGTTGCAGACAACAAATTTAAGTTGGTGAAATTTAGAATATATTTGCTTTCAAGGGTAGAAAACATTATAAACATTTTAGAAATTGCTTTCTTACAAGAAATTCTTTCAATGTCAATGGTGTTTTCCGAAGTTTGTTTCAAAGCGGTAATGAGTAGGAACTTAATATATAGCTTGCGTTTGAAGGACTTCCTTACAATTTTAACAAAGTTATGATACAAAATTATGACAGAAGAAAGACAGCCGGCTGGGAAATCAATGAGCAAACACTATAAATAACACTAAATAACTACTTTCCCGTTATGGGCCATCAATTCGAGAGGTTTGAATTATGCTAATTTCAAATCTAATTTTTACTTTCGAGAACAATTTGTTATATTTCTTAAACGTCTTGAATTAGCCCATAATGATAAGTACCACCAAACAACTTATCTCTTGATTTTCTAGTTGTGAATTCGACCCCGGATCGGCAAACACTATTTCCGACATTCGAATATAGTAATTTCAGCGATAAAGCTTTTTTAGAACACAAATGCACCTTATAGTGACCATATCAGTACTCTTGGTGCCTTGATTTTTTTGGGCAGTTATAGCCAGCTTTTCGCTCTTTTTATAGGATGAAAAGGGATCGAGTTAGACGATTTTTGCGATAAACCTAGGAGTTTCAGGAAATTTCAAGGAAGAGACGCCGAAAGTCTGTCGGCCTATTAGTTGTAAAACCTTTCATTGGTTATCATTGCCTTTAAACGATTTTCAGTAATTTAGGTTCTCAAGTCCCAACTCTCTAACTTTAATGTTTTTACATGTTTGAAAGAAGGGGATTAAGCTGATTATAATAATTAAAATGACATCTCATTAATTTCGAATAAGAAAAAAACGAAGCAAAAAATATTTGGGGTTACGTAACGCCAAATTACAATGAATTATAGCCTGAATGGATTTGAATTTAACTCTCGATTCCGTCGAGTATTGCCTTTTTTGTTTCCATGACGTATAAACGTAATAATTAGCTTCCGTATGCAATTAAGTAGTTATCGACATCATCGAAGACTAACGACCTCACCAGATAAAAAGAATGACATTAGATGTATATCGCATTAAATTGCATTTCATTGTGGATTTAGTAGAATAAACACGAATAAAGGTCCTTTGTTGTAAAAATACTTTTTACAACAAAGGACCTTTCCTTTTGTCGCATTTTTTATGAAAAATCGTTAAAGAGCCACTTTAATAAAAAGTTTGGTTTGTATATTTTATGCAATTATAGCTTCATTTCACGTATTTTTTATTGAGCGTTTTATTTGCATTATTAATTAGAATAAAAATGTTGGCTTTTAAGTGAGCATAAGATTTTTCAAAGATATTGTCTTTCTTAGAAAAAATAACAACATTTCGGTCGCCGATCGAATATCATTACCTGTATTTCCAGCCATAAACGAATACATAGGCAGGTCACTTTTTAGTGTTACGTTCCCTTCGTCAAAACTCCAATTAGGAGCGTTCAGGTCGCAATTACACTCCATGTTTTGGTCCAGACAAGTCCCTTGGTCTCCACAGTGGCAGTATTTCCCAGATTGATAAGGGCCAGTAAAGTAGGACGATTTCATCATACTGCGATTTTTCCAAGCAGTGACTTTTTCAGTAGATCCAGGTATAGACATAGACGCCTTGTGGCAATCCCACTTCACGTACTGACGACAGTGTGAAGAAATGTCCGCGATTCTCTTAGCTGCTTCAATACCAACAGTGTACGATAATATTACTTCATAAGATCCGAAGAGTTCGAAGCCATCAACATAAGTTGCAGTTTCGTTATTGTGATCTGAAGCAAATATTACAACGACTGTGTCAAATATCCTGTTTTCAGAAAATTGACCAATTTAACAACAATTAAACCCTTATGTTGATCCCGGAATATGTCTGCTTTGACAGTGGCTTTTGCAGGTGTATAGACTAAGTCAGCCTGCTAAGCCTACCCTGTCAGCTTGTTATTATTTTAGGGAAAAAATGTACACAAATTAGATTTCAATATCACTAAACGTTAACATTTTGTTAGGAAAGGATAAATATTCTGCAGGATAAGGATTAAGATTGATGATAATGTAATCAAGTCGTTCAAAATTAATCTATCAAATATTACACATCATACAATATTTTCTTAGTAACTGTAGTGCAACCATAAAACACGATTCCTACAATAGATTTCAAAAATTGTTATTAAACTATGATGTGCCTATTAGTTTTGCAGTTGACCAATCGCTGGCCCCGCTTCTGACTAAAAGACCCCCCCCCCTTCCAACAGGAAGTTCCGCTTCGATTTTTCACGACGTTATTTTGCAAAATTTATGGCCAGTAGAATTAGGATATATTCATTTTGTCACATGCGAATATAAAGGATTTCTACAGGTAAATTTTCAGCCACCTGATTCGTTCTCTGTGAGAAAATAAGGACCAGTTTCTAAGAAAACGGCTCCAATTTTCAGAGTAAACTTTGATGTTTTATGTTGTTAATCCAAAAACCGAAGAACTTAACTTTTGTCAACACAATAAAATTTTAGACATACCAATGCTGCTCGTTGACATCGCCCAATCTTTGACCAGACGACGGAATTTTAGACTGGTATTAATCCAAAGAAGATGCAGACAACGACTTTTAGTCGATGAAATTCGAACAGTTTTGTCTTTTAGAGTTTGAAACAATGTGATCAGGAAGAAATTGCTTTCAACAAGCATTTAACAACGAAAATGTTTTTCAATGTGCTTTTCTTGGGGGACGTCAAATAACGAGACTGTGAGGAAGTATCAACGCACTTATTTTTGTGTAAAAATATTAACGTCATGCGCGGACATGACTGAAAGTTGTTTTCTTTTTCAACAAAGTAATAAATGGGACTTGTAAGTGAAAAAACAAATTAACCCTTGTCGTACTGAATAAAGTTTGTGTTTCAAATTGTATTAAAATCAAATTGATGAAAAAACAAATAGTTTTACTACATGCCATTCAAAGGGCAGTAATACGTAACGTTTGTGTTCACGTTTATTATTTTTCAACCAACCCGTCATTCTAGAGGACTAACCAGTCTCGTTTTTATCACATCAGAATGACTCATTAGATCGAAGTTACTTGTTCAATCTTATTATATACCTATAAATATTAATATAAAATATAAAAATTCCACATAGACAAAATTGGACACGTCAGAAAAAACATCCGTATCTGACAATGTCAAATACGGGTCCATATAAGGTAGTCTAAGATGAAACCATTTTCATTCTATAAATGACGTCATGATACGAATAAACGTAACCAGAATGGTAAAGAAGAAGGGAAATGCTTGTAGAGATAACATACTTTTACTATAATTTCATCGTATTTATTCAATAAGAACAGGTATGTGATAAATATAATATGAGCCTATGCGTGACATTTCCAAGAATTGCACATGTGCGCCAAGTAAAGACTCGGATAAGCCTGTGCATCTGCACAGTCTGATCAGAGTCTTCACTCTGCGCTCTGTAGGTAGATACTGACCCAAAGCTTCTTCAAACAATCAGCGAATATTCTACATGCCCCGAATGGCTGTCCAGGATGCTCAATGTGTGCGAGTCACGCACATGCGAAATTGTTGGAATTGTCACGCATAGGCTCATATAACGTTACGATTGCGATACAACGTCTTGTAGTTGCTTCTCGCTGGAGAGGAAATTTGATATTCCACTCGACCTTCGGTCTCGTGATATATTAAAACTTTCCTCTTCTGCTAAAATGCAAGATTTTGTATCTCTATTGTAACACATAGTCCCTTTATCTTATAAGGTAAAGATACCATTAATTTCATCTAAAGAACATTCCAAACTTACAATAACCATTTCAAAAATAACTAGTGGCGTTGCTCAAACCCTTCCAGAAGATGGTTATTATTTATCAACTTACGTAGAACGGTGATTGCCCTACCAGGCTCGCTATCTAGATCGCAGGGTACAGTCACACCACTGAAGGTTGTTCCACTACCATCTGGGTCAATCATAAGGTCTCTAGTTTCATATAAACCGCGACTAGCCCACTCTGTACATGTGCTGGCTGTCAAATAAAAGTGATAATCCAGTGAAAAGGAACCAACCAAACAGTGCGATTAATCTGATTTTGTTTGGTGTGGGGTATAGACGTCGCATTAATCAATCTTTCAAAAAATACTTTGGTCAAGGTCTTCCTTGGAACATGTACAATCAGTACTAGACTGAGGCTCTGGAAATTTTTACTCAAGGACTCATTCAGTCGGGATTTGAGCTCATGACCCTCGACTTATGAGTCTGACACTTTTGCCAGGCAATATCGATAACGGTCAGATGCGGACATCGCAAGCTGATCAGAATCGTTACTTTTCATATTATTGCAATCTTTTGTCAACCTTCAACTTAACTTCACGCTTACTTACAATATGCTGTATTTGATTTACATCCGACGGATCCATTTTTACTTTCAAATATTTCTTAAGCCGTGTTCCCGGACGACCTCTATATGGTGGACTAGTCATGAATGTGAAATTCCTTTCGATTTTCTTTCAATTTTCTTTCAAGAAATGAAGATATTCTTTTTTGTTTTCATTGAGGTATGAACTTTAATCACAGTGTATTAATAAGCGAAGTGTTCGTTCATTTTTAAATTTTAAATGCCACCAAGAAAAACAAAGCAAACCTTTACTTATTTTGAGTAAATTTTATGGATCTCCTTTTTGCACAAGTATACAAAACAGTTGCCTGCTCAAAAAACGGTCACGGAAGTATAACAAGAGAACCATGATATCGCTCCCCTGAGTATGATGTCACAAAGACTAGGGCTAATTTTCAGAACACGGTTTATTCCATGAAGTATTTTGGTAGATGGTTAATACATGATGATTTATAGAAAATACCAAAGCTCTAGGGCTAATGGTTTGGGAGAAGATGATTTTTAGAGTTTTCCTTCTTTATTTCCATGTTAAATCAGGGATCGCCCTGAAAGGGGCTTTTTGTCGGAATACGGTAATTCTTTGAAATATTTTGGTAGAGGGTCAATAGATGATGATTTGTACTAAATATCAAAGCTCTAGACCTTCTTGTTTGGGAGGAGAAGATTTTTTAAAGTTTTTTCTTCACGGTGTACAATTCTTTGAAGTATTAAGAAAGAGCATGACCTAAGGAACATTTCTGTGAAGTTTTATTGAAATTTCATTGTTAGTTTAGGAGAAGTTTTTTTTGTAATTGGGAACGGACGGACGGACAGACGGACGGACGGACGACGGACGATGACCGATCACAATAGGTCACCCACAGCACCTCGTGCGCAGGTGAGCTAAAAAAGTCTAAACGACTGAATCATGATAGACGAGACTACAATTAAGTAAAAGGTAATACAATGTTATGCAAATGAACTATAAAATCCACCGATGTTGCATGTCTATATAATAGAAAATAAACCTTACCTTTCACAAAATACAGTCAATACTCTGCCTTTTCCACGAACCAGGCCACATCGTGATGTTACTTCATTTATTGGTTGTGGTAGTATTTGATTAAAAAAGTGTACTAATGTAGCAATTTATTTTAGCTTAGCTACTTTCTTATCGACCTAAAATATTTTCTATATACCCTAATGGATTAGGGACATCAGTGGCCCCTACGTGGCTCTATGATTAGGGAGAAGAACTATTAAGCTAACAGAATCAACGGACTATGGGTTCGAATCACGTCCGCGCCGATGGTCCTTGGGCAAGACATTCAGAGCCCAAGCAAAATACTGGCGACGCACAGTAAGTACACGAATAACTAAATTTGCCGTGCAATAACTGGCTTATTGTCAAAACTACAAATACTCAAAGATCCTCTTGATAGTATGTTGACAGTATTCGTATTAGCTGAAGGAGGTGCATGTCTTATATATCAATCTCTATCGAGTCGACCTAACATATGTTGATTTATTGATAAGAATCCATATACATACCTAATGGTGTGCAGGAGAATTTATTACATGTTTCTGTCTGTAAAGCGTCACCTTTACACCTGGTTGCCGTATCATTACAGGTTCTAGTTCGCATACGTATGCCCTGGTGACATGTAGCAGTGCACAAAGACCAAGGGGTCCACTCGCTCCATCGTCTGAATGACGCCATAACTGTTAAAAACGAGACATAGAGGTCTTTGCTTTTTGTTGAGTAGCCGCGCAAATACAGCTCAAACAAAATTATTAGAATGGATGGAGCGATACAAAAAAAAAAAGGAAAAAAAATAGAACGAAGGATCGGCTAGAATAATTTTTTGTCGGTCGATTTGGCAGCCAACTGACTGGTAATGGTTCCAACTTGGTGTTGTTTTACATGTGTTTAAAAAATTACTAGCCGTTAAATTATTTACCTGTGGTACATAAACATTAATGCAATGATTTGTTTTAATGGGGTTTTACGCCGCTTTCAACAATCTTGCAGTTATATCGCGGCGGTTGGAGCACCTAACAATGGAATCCTGGTATTTCTAACACCAGTACTACCATTACATCCTTTCCTAGCCTCCAGCTGCTATCCCACATAGGTCTACGATTATCGACCCATTGGTGAGAGACAAATAGTCGGAAAGGATGAGTGCCGCCGCCGGGGATCGAATCCGGGACCTCTAGATTGACAGTCCGACGCGCTACTAACTGCGCTATGACGGCGGCATATTCATGCAATGAAATAACAGTATCTCATATAAAGTCATCTTTTCGTACACGGCAATGAAAGAGTTTGAACTAACATGAAATGTTTCAAATCATAAACTGAATTAAACTTCTAAAATGCCACTTTGGATGTCAAATGTTGAACCATATCTATCATCATGCAAGAACATAATACATTCTTCCATTAAATGGTCATCCAGATTTTTTCGGTAGAGAAATGTTTTTCTAAAAGAACATTATGGCTTCAAGAGTGAAAGGATCGGATCGCCGATTCCAAAGGGCAAAACATACTTTTTAGAAAAACTTAAAAACAACATTAGTCAGAGAAGCTGTCATTATTCCACAAACGCGCATTTATAACACTAAATTTTTTTTACGTGATCTGTTAGAAGTTTTTTTTAAGGGTATACTTGTTTAAACGTTTGTTTAGAGTGTATGACCTTTTGCGAAGAAGCATTAAATATATAAAAGAAAATACGAAAAAGAATTGTATACTTCACTTACCACAGAAACAATATGTGTTTATTTTTGTTGTTATTATGTTGAGATAAGCAACAGTGTTTTGTGATATTCTAAATAAAACTTGCACAATAATGAATAAATGAAAATATACCCAGTAACCCAGAGGTCAACAACCGAATGCTTGTTAATCCTGTAGGTCGTGTTACCAGATTCATATAGTTTGAGATCTAGGCATTCTAAACTTTCTGATGTATGTCATATAGACCCTCTTAGACTTACGATAAACTAAAGAAAGGAAATGATGACTTTTTACAGCCTCGAAAGTTAAAAAAGTTTTGAATATACAATCCCTCATGCTGTAACTTTTATGTATCTATGAAAAATATATTCATCCTTGAATTTACACTGACATACAATGACTCCAAAATCATTAACAAGAACCATTCTGATTCAAACACTTGACAACTTAGGACCTTTATCTGTCGATGTAGAAATGACAAGAGGTCCGCAAGCCTTATCGGTCACCTGAGTAAAAAGAGCAGTAAGAAGATGGTTTTAAGCATATATCATATTCCCCAAGATTGTATTAAAGGAAGGGAAGGAGAGGTATATGGACGACAGTCAAAATAAGATTATACTAGCTCGTTATTATCGGGAGTTCTGGAGAACTGAAAACTCATCATACTGTAAGACAACAGACGCTGAACAAGGGCAACAGTTCATGTGGTTCTTCTAGGAATTGCGGCTTTTGATCCCTTAACATTAAATACAACTAGATACAACTAGGTAGAGTTCCATCAGATAAAAATCACAAATAAAGGCGTGGACCCTGCGCTCTAGAAAGCATAACAATTGCAGATATTACAAGTTCGAAATGTTTGTGCCTATAAAAAACACAATAAAAACCAAACAACAACAACAACAAAAACACATTAGGGTTTCAAGTATAGTGGCATATCACTAATTTTCTACTCTTTAGACCCCACCTCTGGGACCCGGGGGCTGGATACAAAAGTTCTAAGCCTTAATGAATGATTGCTACATTTCCTACAACTTTCAAATACACCCCTTTTTCTCTTGTACAAACTTTGTAACCCTTGTTCTGCTTAGTCAAGATACAAAAATGTGAATCCCGTCCAAATGCTGACTCATGATAAGAAGAGTCAGCAAAGATGAAACGCGATCGCAATAGGCCACTATGAACTTTGATCAGGTGACCTAAAATTTAGCCACACCGGTTAATTCTGATTTGTGCAGCAACATTTGAATAATTTTGGTAGATTTCCTTTAGATGATGCTAAATATCAATTATAGAGGCCTTTCTGTTTCAGAGAAAAAGATTCAGAATCTTCATTATATAAACCAATGTAAAACTTGTGTCCCCCGAGGTTTTGCCTTTTCCGACACCGTGGGCCATATTTTGATGATGCTCTAGGCCTTTCTGTTTCGGAAAACGTTTTATGTAATCCCAAGTAAAATATGTCACCCCCGGGGACTGGCCATTCATTACCTAGGGGACTTCATTTGAATAATCTTTGAAGAGGCCCGCCGCTATATGTCTGAAGTACAGTTAAATGTCAACCTCCTTTCCATCAATCTTGGTAAAGGTCCACTAGCTGATGCTACATACCAAACAGCAAAGCCTTTCTTTATCAGAGAATAAGACTTCATAGTCGTCATTATATAAGCCAATATAAGACTCTCCTGGCCAATTTCGAACTAGAGGATTTAATCTGAGCAATCTTGGTAGAAGTCCACTAGATGGTGCTCCGTACTAAATATCGAAGCCCAGTATTCAATCTAACTTGCTTAAAAGGGGACCCTTTATGCCATTGTTTTTGAAACATGGGGTCATTTGGGAAAAAATTAGTTACATATAATGCGTTCTGTTTACTTTACTCCCTGAATTTTAGATTATGATCCGTGGCATATATCTGTTTGCAAAGGTCAGTCTGTTATTATATCGATTAGTAAATTAACGTGTTTAGCTGAAATTAAATGGCGATCAAAGGTTGATGTTCGAAAATACTGACAACCCTTTTTGTATTCTCCCTTAGATGCTGAATTACTCGAGATACATGTACAAAAACCTTCCACGGAAAATCTTTGGCACGATTCAACATCCGTTTGTTTCGTTTTGGATAGGCCAGACACTACAAATAGTCGAATATTCGTTTCAGTTAGAATTCCCATAACGACGACTGTTTCCAGTTTTCATTAAAATGAACTTAAATTATAGAATTGTCATAGAGGATTTTTTTTTATCATAACGCACTATTTAAGGTCGGCACTTCTAGGCGTCGGCGGGGCTCTGAATGATAGTTGTATTGCATCCATAATGGTTTAAGGGGCCTATGGCGCACTCTTGGTTGAACACTGAAACTCTCGACCTTTCTGATTCAGAGATTTCTTAAATTTCCATTGTGTGGGCCTATATTAAACTCTAGACACTGTGACGGGTGTACTTTGATACTGGGACCATAATTTGAATAATATTGATAGTGGTCAACTAGATGATTCTTCATATCAAATGACCCGGCTCTAGGCTTTTCTTTTTGGAGAAGCTTTTTTTAAACAAAAGTTTTCAATGTTTAAACCTTCTTAAAACTTCTGATCCCCGCGTATTAGCTAATTTTGACCTGATTTTTGAAAATCTTTATAAAGGTCCACCAGATGATGCTGTTAACCAATTATCAAAGTTCAAGGCCTTTCTGTTTGGGAGAAGTTTGTTTAGGTTTTCTCTATTAAAGCCCCTTGTAATATTTATGACCTCCGGTGAAGGACCAGTTTGACCCTGACAGGTGGGGGGGGGAGGGGCTTATTTAAAAAAATGATAGAGATCTTCTTGATGATGCCACATACTAAATACCAAGCTGTTGGGTTTCATAGATGAAGATTTTAAAAAAAGTGTCACTATGTAAGCTAATGCCCCCAACATTTACCCAAACCACAACGCATCTATATCTTGACGGATATATTTCTAGCACAAACATTGTTATCCTTACCCTGAAGACTCCAAGTACAGATTGTGTATCCAACATTTGCCTAGTGACGAACTTTGTAATTCTTGTCCTAATTACTCAAAATACCAAATATTTATTCTATACAACTACTGGTTTATGAAAAGAGTTTTTAAAATAATAATTCCACATGTTTATCAACAAGCATTTTTTTCAAATTCATCAAGTTTAGTGCTTTTAATCAGTTACAGAATATAGAGTTGTTTATTAGAATGCTATTTTTAACACAAGTATTTCGATGTAATGTGATTACTCATCTCGTAGATATTATATGGAGGGTAAAGATGAACTCTTCAAAAGTAAATAAAATATATCTTTGACTTGACTATTTTATTTTTGAAAACATGAATATACATGCATGATGATTTTAGTAATTAATTTAAGATACATTTGATTCGATCTTTTTGACCCCGAGTTATCCTGTGTACTAATTGGCTTATCTTTTCCCATTTAAAAAAACTTTAAACATTTTTTTGCGAAAGAGGTTATCGATTTAAAATCACAGTGAATGAAAATTACAAAAAATATTACGATAATAATTTCTAGATAAAGAAGAAATTGCCTGTTGCAACTAGGAAGCTACCAATTGCATTTCAACTAATATGGTAGATTGTAGTCCATATACCTTTAGTAGTGGGAACCGTCAGCAATTACACAAACGGGTGTCATGGGTTCTATCCCAGGCGCCGACATATTTGTCTCTCACAAATAGGTGGATAATCGTAAACCTAAGTGAGATAGCAGCTGGAGGCGAGGAAAAGATGTAATGGTAGTAGTAGTGCAATATATACCAGGAATCCATAGTTAGGTGCTCCAGCCGCTACGATATGACTGGAAAAATGTTAAAAGCGACATTAAACCCAATTCAAACAAACAAAGAACTATAACACACTGCGATCTTTCTGAGGCTTAAGATTTTAAGGAAAAATGATATTATTATGTACTTTTAAACTATGTAAAAACTAACAGTTGTGAACAGGCGAGATTTATAGTTTGTAAAGCTCCTGCAGATAGACCAACATCAAAATGACAAGGGCCAGAACATCACAGTTTGAAAATACATACCCTGTTCAGGTATATAATAGGACATCCCATGATAAGAAACCAGATTTGACAAATCGACATCATTACACGTGACACATATTTGGTCTTCTTGATGATAGAAAAAAGATCCACACGTGGCGTCTGTAGCACATAGATAGGAACATTGTAGGTCACTTGCTAAATTGACATCAATTATGGTGGCACTACTGGAACACACTTGATCTTTTAGATCAGATGTTGTAGAGCCGTAGTTGAATGTGATATTAAGGCAAAAATCATAGCATGGTAACAAAATCACCAAACACAAACAACTTATAACGCAGGACGATGCAAAGCTCATTGTTTCTGAGTAATCTATCGATGCGAACATTGGATCTGTTCATCCAGACAGCAAGTAACCGAATCCGAGGTCATGCATGCAACTTCTAGTGGCGTATTATGTCTCTATACGAAGTTATAGAGTTGATATAATTCTCTCTCTCTTATTCTAGATTTCTTTATTGTCATTTAAATTTACCCGTGAATTGATAAAAAAATCCTCAAATGAATAATCTATTTGATGAAAGGCTTTCATTGTGTAAGAATGCATGTTTTTAAAATGAATTTTCACGAAATTTTGAAAATGAAATATTGTCTAGCATAAACGATAATCAGTCCCGGTTAAAAATACAAAATATCATAACGTAATGATTGTAGCGATTCTATTTGATTGGAAACAATAAGTATTAATTGATTTATAATGATGATAATTCTGAAAAATATTAATGAAAATTACCATGATAATTCCTTTAAAAATCTAAAACAGAAACGTTGTTATGAGGCGGAAGTATCCCCGTGATCGGGTACGACAACAACGCTGGTCTAATGGCTATTGTAGTCGCCAGACTTTAAAAAAACGGTATGTGTGATAGCATTTGGGAATATAAAGACAATAATAAAAGAAGCCAGGGCGTTTAACATGTGCGATAATTGATGGATCTCTGGTCGCGCCTACTGGACTCCGAAAGAAATTCCACTCAGATATTAACCCATTCTCACACAATAACGCTTTTAGGTGCCCCTCAAGTAAAACCTTTCAGAAAACATTGTGTAAAAATGAAGAAATTGCTTGTAACAAGCAATTTCTAAATTTTATATAATGTATTACAATCAGAAAGTTAAGAAACTCTGTAATTTTAATTTTTAGATTGTCGTCTGCAAATCATTACAATTTGGACCACTCTAAATTATTGCCATCTGGTAATGGATTAATCAATGCTATTTTCCGATTAGAACTCTCGTTTTAGAAAGACGAAACCAAAAATAAGATTATATCTAAATGTAAACAGCAGCATGGAAAATCTTCATTTCTTAAATGAAATGAAGTGCTGAAATTAGTTGACTTAAACGGCAACATTTAAATAGATAAATATAGGTTATAAATCAATTCGGGAAGAACTGTCAAATATATCACAAAGTGGAATAGTGGTTTTGAATTAATATGAATTTATAATAGAAAGAAACCGTAATGAATTTTTATGAAGACCAACGCGCTTATTAAAATCATGATCCAACAGGATAAAGAATTTTACTTTTGTTTGTTTGTTTTGTGTGTCTGTGTTTTTGTGTGTGTGTGTGTGTGTGTGTGTGTGTGTGAGAGAGAGAGAGAGAGAGAGAGAGAGAGAGAGAGAGAGAGAGAGAGGGAGAGAGAGAGAGAGAGAAAGAGAGAGAGAGAGAGAGAGAGAGAGAGAGAGAGAGAGAAAGAGGGTGTGTATATGATTACCATTAACACCATGTACATTACAGCACAATCTTAAACTTATATTGTCATTTGATACACAAACGTTCGGTTACACTGTCTGTTCACTTCACCTTTTCTCTAGCGGCATGTAAACAATGCATAAAATTGGTTTAAATCCTGCATGCATTCCAGTAAATGTCTGAATGTAGACCTTTTCAATTTAACAAATCAACGGTTATTGAATTTCGAGTTAAAGATTCATGGACATCTTTAAGCATGCATGGAACATACGGATCGCTGGCAAGGCACGCCAACTTCGTCAGCCACGCCCCCTTACTCCGATATTAATCCATATTATTTGCAAAAATTTATGGCGTGTGACATGTAAAAGAATTAAATTGTTGGTTGGCGACCTAAAGGTCGTAAATACGGCCTTAGTCGTATTTACAACGTTCAAGTTTCCTAGCTAACAATAGTCAATATCGGCAAATGTAGGTGTTCAAAGTTCATTTCCGGTCTAAGTGAAATATTTGATTTTTCGATTCTTTCTATGGTTGACCCCTTCATCGGCCAATTGGCCCCTACCGATATACGGTGTTACCTCGCTTCATCAATTACTTCCTTCGAACCGTTGGTAGTTTCGGTCATTTGTGAACCGAAACTACCAAGAATTCAAAGGAAGTAACCGGTCAAGCGAGGTAACTCCGTAACTTTTTATACGCAGGAAGATACATTTAAAGAAACTTGAAATTCGATATCTTATCATTTATCGAAATTATTGCATCTGTTCAACCTTATTTGCGAACTTGTTAAAGTTCGATAGTCCATTTATTTGAAAAGCTAAACCACTTTGAATGATGGGATTATCATAAGCCAATTAGATATACATTTAATTTAATAGATGTGACTATTGTCAAAGCGTTACTCTTTCCCAAGTATTAAACTTGCAGATAAGTTCATTTATCATATACCTTTAAAAAGAATTAGTTAAATATTTACATTCCTCAAAGACACAACCGGGAACATCAGACAAAATAACAAGAAAAAATAAAAAAGTAATAAATACTTATCTGATAGTGTCAAATACGACTCCATACAAAGGTAGTAGATGACGTCATTTTTATTCTATTGATTACGCCATAATGTGAATAAGGTAAAGAAGAAGTACAATTATATAGCAATACACTTTTATTTAAATAATTCTATCAATTTTATTGAAAATAGGGGTAGGTATATGATTAATTGACTACTAAGTTACGATAGCGAAATGACATTGTTTTTGTATTTGCTTTACGCTCCACCTCGTGAAATATCAAAATTTTCTTCCGTAACTAAGCGCAAATACAAGATGTTCCAACGCCATCGTAACTTAATATTCCTCTTTTCAAGGCCATGAGAAATTTCAAAAAGCCATCGAGAAAATTATGCTTGTTAAAAATTGAGAAAAATGTGCTTGTTCTATAAACAGAAAAACAATGTCATAGAATCGGTAATTGGTAATATAGTCTTTATTTTGTAGTCAGCATCATTAACCTTCTATATTTAGATTCTACATAACACAAACACTCACACAAACATAAAACAAAACAAAACGGCCAATCAAAACACTTGAAACTTGACAGACGCACTAACATTATAATGATAGCAGAATCTACAAAGTGCGACCAAGGTCAGCCAGGCTGTTTGACGGGTCACAAACATAAGGTTAATTTTAAATTTTGTATCAATTGACGATTCGCCGGCCCCACTCACCGACTCCGCTGGTCACGCCACTGACTCCGAAAGGATGTTCGACTCCGTTATTGAATGGCGTTTGTTTGCAACATATATATATATGTTCAGTAACGAGAAAAAAATATAGTTGTCGGTTGGCGACTTAAACGGCGTAACTCTAGCTTGAACAAAATGCTTTACTTTATATAAATGTCGGCAAATGTTGGAGTTCAAAGTTCACTTCCAGTTTTCCATTCGCCGATTGACTCATCTCATCGACTGATAGCCGCGACAGGTCAATTACTTGTCATACCGCTTAAAATTCAGTCTAGTTCTGCATTTTGTATGTACACGGCTTTTAATATGGGATGGCCAAAAAAGGAAATAAACAGGGAAATGTTGAAGATCCGATAGAAAATTTCCCTGAGGCATTCAGTTCATCTGCGTAGATTATTAATATCCTTAAAGTATCTGTAATAGCGTTGCAAATTACTTTATATCAATAATTCAAGTGTCTAGATACTATATACAGACAAACAATTAAGCAGAATAAAATGCAGCTAGGCACACGTAGCAGGAAAGGATTAATAGCTAAAATATTTTTTGCCATTTTATAAAAAGGCAAAAAATGCTTTAGCCATTAACACTTTCCTGTTCAATCCCTAGTTTTTACGAACCTGTGTTTTTATACTTTAGAACATATTGTGGGAAAAAAAGTAATTGCTTGTAAAAAGCAAATTCTTCTTTTCCACATTTTTGTATCCTGATGAATGATTATTTTTCAAATCAACCTCAAATTGTCGTCTATAAACCCTTTGAATTTGGACAGGTCTAAAATTTTGTAAGGCCGCAAAGGGCTAAGTTTTTTTTAATAAATCCTGATCACAGAATTGTTTTTTTTTAAAACAAATACCAAAAAACAATCAACAAAAACATTCAGACTACCTTTCAAAAGATCGCATACCCTTCCAATCTCAACTTTGGTTTGTATATCATTATCTATAACTTATTCTACGACACGGAGTAAAATAGACCCTACCCTTTGGACAGTTTTGATGTTTTCCGAGATATTTTATTACACAAGTCTAACGACAATTTTATAAAGTGCTCAGCACAACAACAACACCAAACACTGTGACTTCAAGCTTTTTTGCTAAGTCTAGTGCAGATGATACCGAAACAACCAAGGGACCAAATTAATTTAAGTTTCATGCAGAACGAGACTTCATAGTGATTTATTGTGGCAAGTTGAAATTAGTTCGATTTGAATCTGTAGAAGGAGTTGCACACTTAGACAATACTGTAAATTTTTAGCTACTTTGCTTAGTCAATGGCAGATAATTCGGACAAGACTTGAAAAGTCAAAATATTTTTGTCTCATGCACAACTAGACATCGAACTGATTCACCGTGACACGATTCAATTCATTAGAATGGAACTGCTTACAGACAGACCGGCGGTCGAACGGACGATCCGGGTCACAATATTATATGACCATTCGAGTACTTTATTGTTACATGCTACTGGCAATGAATTTTGCAAAATAATGCGTTTAAAATCCAAACAGTACTTCCTGTGGGCGTGGACAAAAAAATGGATGGGGCCAGCGACTGGTCATTTGGAACAATGGAACTGTATAAATAATCTATATAAGATGCACTGTTTTAACTATCATGTTTGGTTGATAAGAACTTACCCCATTTGTACATTGACCTTGAACTGTTAACTTTAACTTTGTACAAAACAATAACAACAAAAAATATTTAAAAACTTATCTTGAAACCAAATGAATGCATAAAAGAGCATTAATAATGACATGACTATCTTAGCAATAATGTATAGAAAGAAAACAAAACATATCAGGGAAAAGGGACAGACAGCCAGACAATTGTTATCGGCTCTCCAAATGAGACGCAATTCCTTTAAGCCGGTTTCATACAACTATGTATCGATAGCATCTACATTAACTCTCGTTAAACCACTTTCGTACGTTTTATCAGTACATTACAGTTTCTAAATAATTAATAAGTGTTTTCAACATGATTGTTTTCTCAAGCATATTGCACAATATATAAGTTAAAATAAGCTTTTAATACATCAATATCACCCAAAAGAAATCGTAAGACCCTAGCGTATACCTTAAATTGTTAATATGGAACTGTCTGACCATAAACTTGACCAGCCGTGACAGTAAATCAAAACAAGCAAACAAATAACCCCCACGCCCGCACCCCCATACACACCCCTACCCACTATCATCCAAGAAAACCATTCATTTGACCAAAAGTGAAAATTGTACTCCGACATTTGCCGACATTTTTTTTGCAAAAGCATTTTAAATAGCTTGGTGACTCAAGCTTATTCGAGCTGTTGTTATGACGTTTTAGTCGAAAACAAACTACCATAGTTTTTGTTTGCTAGATAACGCCGTTGAGTATCGAAGCGAAACTTCCTATCGGAGTCAGTTGGTTGTGACCAGCGGAATCAGCTGGTAGAGTCAACGATTCGCAAATTTTATTTATATCAAAACAATCTTCAGGTAACATCAAATGAATTTCAGGGAAACGATAACTGCATTCGTTTTTCGCGCATACACAACTAGAGGTAAAATCATCTGAAGAATTCTGAAAGCAATTCATTAAGGAATTAATTGCCAAACGCCTCTATCACAGCCCAACTTGTTAATGAGGAAAGAAGCTTTAGTAAATTGTTGACAGTATTTAATACGCAACAACGTAGGACGGTTCACGAAGCATGACAATAGCTCATTCTGGACACTCTGAAAACTTTATATATCATAGACGCGTGCATAAACACACGATCGGGCGCACTCATGACGAACACCAACGCGATAAAAGTAACCTGTCTGGTATAAGGCCAGATAACCGGAGATAATGTTATAAGGTTTCCTAGATGAACTACCTAAATCGCATGATATTCAAGGATTTCGGTTTAAACATGTCTTATCAATTCTACTTCGTTTGCCAGAATGTTCAAGTATTTATTTTGAATCACATCGGCCACTTTGAAGTGCAACATGAATAAGAACACAGACCTTAGACTCATAGAAAAAATGTACACTGTAAAATAACATGTAAATCCCCCTCCAAATAATAACGAAAACACATGCAATCAAATCAAGCAAGAATCACGAATAACACAATACAATAAATTTACAGCAAACAAACACGTACTGACAATATACAAATACAATCGCATTTTATGAACGTACAAAAACAAACAAATAATCAAACAACAACAACAGCAACAAAAACCAGTCGTCATAAATTTTGAGAGAAATAAGTGGTGAACAGCTCTTTGGATCTTAATTTTTATTTTTCCTCTCATTGGTTTTGCTCGATTGGTCAATTGATTTATAAAACTTAACATAGTCGGCTGTATATAGTTATAATTAGTGATACAATTTACTTAGGTCTAAAGCTAGGGAAAAGCAGCAAATGGTGGTATTCGACTTCGACCGATCAGTAGGTAAAAAGTTTGCAGTTTCAATTGTGGCCGCATGTGCTTCCTTTCTCGTTCGATTTCTAAGTAAAAATAATCATTATATTCCTAGCCGTGAAAAATTGGGATCTCCCAGTGTAATAAATCATCACTATCATCACTTGTGATGATATCAACTTTCGGTCTGAAAATTGAGAACTTTTTTTATTTCAAAAAGGGCCATGTCACCTCTGGTCAATATTCATAGCTAAAATTGCAAATTTTACATATAAATAAAAAAATTCTTCACGAAAAAAATCAACCGTAATAAGTTTTTTTAACCATTAGTTACATATTATACAGTTTTTCTGTTGAAATAATGGCGAACGAGGGAAAGCGAGAAATGCACGGTGACTTAACATTCACATTCTAAGGGCTACAAATCAATCCAAATACAGTAAAATAAGAAAAATTTAACGTTTATAATAAGAAGAGCAAAATAACCGTTTTCTGAACAACTGGTATTTAAGAATGAAGAACCTGAATATCTGTTATCTCCGATTGACGCAAACAAAAGTATAATTATCCGTAACATCGAAAATTATACCAGACCTCAAACTCTGATGATAGTATTGAAGTTACAGTGACAGACACTCTAACCTAACCCGCATGAGCTTGTTTTGTACTCACACGTCAGGGGACTGAGTGATCACAGATTGCCTATTCTTTGATTCTTTCTTAAATGGTCGATCGATGTTTGAAATATCCCGGTGCCTTTAGATCGACGAAAAGGTTGTCGTCCTGAGATACAGCATATGTTTCGCCCAAATTATTTTCGTGCTTGACACTACCAATCTCCATGTGCCTTGAAACGCGGATTTTATCCTCAAAAATTCCTTTAAACCACCCGACCACTTGGAAAGGCAATCCAAGACGGCAGACATGAAATTGTTTAAAACAAAATGTGTTGATATTGATGCGCACGGTTTCCAGGGGCCGAAACTGATGAATATGATATAAATAAATATGAAACAATGGAAAAATGAAGCTGTTTCGAATATAATAAATAGAAAATCAATTAGTCATTTTTGATATGAAAATCTCTTAGTCAAATTCGTTGTTATGCGCTTATAAAAAAAAAAAAAAAAAAAAAGCAGCTCGTCCTTCGGACTCGTTTTTCAATGCCTAACAACGGATTCTCGTGAGAGCCGATATAGGTCTAGCAAGATTTATGATACAATTGTATTGTTCGCGTTGCATGTGCTTGAATGGTGCTGGAACGGGAGGGGGTTATATGTCAAAGTTTAAATCCGAGAGCGAAGCCAGGGGATTTTTTTCTGCATATAACTTCCCCAATCAATCAAGCATCATCCATTGACACATTATGCAAAAAATACTGTAATATCAATCATTTCCCGTTCATCGTCCACAACTTTTTTATTCGTAAAACTAATGAAGAAAGTAACTTCGCATTTTGAAAATTCTTGCTAATAACAAAATTACATGAAGTTATGTGATTAATTTACAACTGTCTCTCAGCATACTAGTTACACGGAATCTAGAGATGTGTAATAAATTGAAAATTAGATAAAACGGTGGTAAGTGATAAGATATTTTTATCTCCATTTTCTCAAAACATGAAGTAAAATCACACATTTTTTTTACTGTCCCTATCTTTATTGTACCCATAGAAATAACTATCTGTTAATTATATAGAAATGCGATTATAATTATAAGCATATGTGCATATCTTAAAATCAATGAGATCGAACCTACACCCGAAAAAACGTCGCAATCTTGGCCAATCGAATCGGTTTATTTTTATCTCGATTATTAGAGGACAAGTTATGTTAAATTACGATTATATGACATCGTTAACTCCTGTTCCCTGTCGCTATCGTGCCCTCGCAATCTCCTTTAACTTCGCGTTCTCGACTTCTTACACTGGTATACTTGTGTCGACATTATTATACCGGCGAGACGTCTACGCTTGCCTCTTGTTGCCCAAAAGTCAAAGTATTCTAGCATTATAGAAATTTTGACATGACTTGACCTTTATGCAATAGTTAAATTAACTATGAACAAATGTGGCCACGAGGACAGTAATGCGTTTAAGAGAAATCTCGTTCATAGCCGGGGAATCTGTATAAAATAGATTTAAAATTAATATATATCGAGTTCATTTAAGAGATGGAGAAAATATTTTATTTTTCATGGAGGTATTAACCGAAAAACAAATCCCACTTATGTATGAATCCACGAAAACAAAAAAATATTCTCTTCATTTCTTATAATTTAATAGCATCGAGCGAACAAGCAGAAACTTTACACATTTGGAACCTTTTTGTAATAAACTATTTTGTGCGGAAGCATACAAAATCGCTGCGTGCTCAAAATTCTGTTCATGGAGTTATGAATAATTTTTTCGACCAATCAGATCGCCGCTTTTTGATAGAAGAAAATAAAGATTAAATTATTATGTAATAGATATGTAGCCGTTTGGTCTAGTACGTCCAAGCATGAAGCAGACATTGCGGGTTTGAAGCCGCAACGATTCCAGAACTTCTTCATCTTGTTGACTTTTCTCTTTTTGCCATATTACAAAGTACATAATCCTAAACTCACGCAGTCTAAGAATTATAAACAATCACGCGAAAACCACTCGTCGCTTACAAAAGGCTGAAAACATGCTGAGCTTCAGTAATGTATTTTTTTCCGGATTGGAGTGGGGGGTTAGTGACCTATGTTTTTTTTAAGTAACAGCCGAAGCATTTTATAGCAACAAAGGAAAGAAGGGGAAAAAAGTCAAGTCGAAATAGATAGGCTTACATTTTTTCTTATATTTAAAAAAAAATGATTAGAAATAAGGCTAATCAGATTACGACTTAAAAAGGTAGATCAACCACGCCTCGAACTCCCGGCTTCAAGGGCAGTTGAGAAACGCTTTATCGCATCGTAGATTTACCTGTTTATGAAGGCCGTGCGGTCCGCAAACATTAACATTTTATTGTAGATTAGAGGAATAGATCGAGAAATGCCGAAGACAATCAGTCAAGCGTTTATTTATTCAAATACAGGTCACGGTCCGCCAGGCCAGTAAAATAATCAAAGTACTGGAAAGTACTGTAAGCTAGCAAAGCATTGTTTTGTTTAGTAATCTTCTTTGTCAAACATTATCATGATAAAGAAACGAGGTTAAAGTAACCAATGACTTAACCATATCCACACAACCCCCCTTTTGATGCCCCTTGAGAAAATAGTTGTGGAAAATGAAGAAATTGCCTGTTACAAGCTATTTCTTCATTTCCCACAGTGTTTCAACCTAAAAAGATTAATATTTCGGAATTTATGGTCTGTAACTTCTTTGAAGACTCTGATTGACGTCATTTTGAACACGATGTGCCCAAGTGAGCTAAAATACCTAGGAGATGAACTTGAAGGCAGGGTTTGCAATATTCCTGAAATACATAAGAACTACTTTTTATGGTGTGGCCATTTAACGGATTTAGTGGTTAAGCCTCCAGTGGTAGTTTGCACTCATTGAACTTTGAGACGACCTCAAAATTTTGTCTGTTAACTTAAGCTTTCAAAGCTGACGCTTTGCCAGCTAAAAACATTGTCCGGTTTTGGTAGTCACAAATTTTATAACACAATCTGGTTTTATCACTGTGACAGAGACTGCTTTAACCCTTTCCTGTTTAATCCCTGGATTTTACGTCCCTCTGTTTTTATACTAGAGAAAATGTTGTGGAAGCAATGTTTCTACCATTCTGAATGATTATTTTTCAAATAAGTTCAACTTAAAACTGTCGTCTGAAAGCCTTTGAAATTGGACCAGTCTAAAATTTCAATAAAAGGGAAAGGGTTAAGAAATATTGTTGATATTGCTTGCCTTAAATTTCTCTTTATTACTCTGTTTTTTTCTCTCTCTCTCTCGGTCTCTCTGTCTCAGCTTCTCCCTCTTTTATTTTCTCTAAAATCCATCTATCTTTTATCTTTCTTTCAATTTACATACTACCGCTACCACATCGTGCATCAAAATAGGCTAAAAGCAAGCTTGAAATGGATTAAACCACGCAATGAGTTTCTAATCCTCGAGGATATTACGGTTCTAATACGAGGGTACGCTACTTAGAACAAGAGAATACGACGATAATAAGAACGCGAGAGTACGACATGAGTTTGCCAGATTGCGGGGTAATACTCAGAAAAAACAAGGGTTCGACGGTGAAAAACGATAATACGCGTAAGAGAGAATACAACAACAAAAAAACCAAGAGTCCGGTGGATAAATTTAAAAGAAGATCATAAAAGAACGAAAACGTTATTACGAAAATCCGTTGGCAAAAACACGAGAAACCGACGGTGAGATCGGCGAGAATATACGACAACAAGCACGCATACGAGAAGACCTCGTACGCTAACCATCGTATTATCGTATCCCCGTTTCCTCGTTGGCGCACTCTGGTGTCCTCGTTGTCGCAATCTCGTGATCTCGTCATTGTATCATCGAAATCTTATTTTCCCACCGTCGAACTCCAAACCCCCACGATCCGCTTTACCGCACAACAGTTAGACGGCAAAAATAATGTTCGACTATGTTGGCCATATTATGACCACAAAATGTTATTTCCAAAGCTTCCATCGCTGATTCATTGTCGGTGAGCCACTCTGCGATTGTCCGATTCAAAGCACGAAGAAAATGTTTTGGTCAATGATTGAAAACCTGGGCTTATCACACTGCACTATCCGGCCTCTATTAAACTATAGTTTCGACATTTTTTTATCAGTGGATGATATGTAGTCACTTACTGACCAATCCCAGGTCCGCTAATTAACTTCGTTGGCCACGCCCAGCGACTCCGAAAGGTAGTCCGGCTTCGATTTTAAACTGCATTATTTTGCAAAAATTTATTGCCAGTAGCATACAACAAAAAATAGAATAGTTGGTTGGCGACTTCAACGTCGAAACTACAACTTGAGTAAGCTGTAGTTACGATGTTTAAGTCGCCAGACCAACATAAAGGTTAAGAAAAATGGCGGCAAATGTTCAAAACTCATTTCATGTACGAATGAATAATTTCATTGGTCGTGTGGTTATTTGAGTGACAGCCGCGTTTTGTAAATTCATGCTTCAACGGTTTATTATCCGATAATCCCTATCACATGACTATCAAAAGTTCTCCAGACTGCATTATGAAGATACCCATTCTCAGAAACATATAGTTTCCAAACATAGAAATTTGACATATTTCCCCTAAAATCGATGCTGTTCGCAAAAAAATTGCTTAACTGATTAGCAACGAACCATAACTCTGTACCATTCCATCCAAACGTGTCCACCCAGCCTAATCGTTTGTCATCTGACACAATTTCTGTCTGTTGATTTAAATCTGCAAAAATATCTTCCTTTGCTTTAAAAACCGCATTTTGCTCAAGGGCACCATAATATAAATTACTTATGCCAAACGTTAAGCCATCACTACCGCCTGTTTTATTACCAATGAAGATCATATTCCGATCGAAATTTGAGGACTTTTGACGAAGTATATTTGTCCTCACAGCATACAGTTTGGGAGATGATAAAACACAGTAATAAACCAACTGAAAATTTGACGACATTGCTATTCCATCTATATTTGCTCTTCCTTCTGATGCGTACATCGAGTCGTGTTGAAAGAAATACGACTCGTTATTTGCCCAATCGTATACGATGATTTTGCTGTCGAATGTGTCAGTTATGTAAGCAAATTTGACGACACCATTCACATAATCTAGTACGATGTCGTTCATGAAATTACTAGAATGTGAGACAACTTCATCGGGAAACTCATATTTACTAACTATGGTTGAAGAAATCATATCCCAGACAAGAATCTTTGGAGGACACAAGTTGACTGGATTTTGAGCAAATATGTCAATTCTGCCTGTATCAATAATCCACATATAGCCAGTATTAGGGTCAATCTCCATACTCTGTACATATTGTAACGCTGAGCAATTTCCAACGTGGTTCATCTCCCAGCTCGGAAAAGGCTGTAAAATCACATCTGAATTCGGCCTTTCATAAACACGATTAAGCGTGGCCGGAACACCTCGGCGCCATCTTGGTACGGTCACATAAACGTCTGTTTGAAATACCTTTATTCCGGTTATGATATTGTTTTCAACAATATACGACCCATTTGCTATGGCTTTTGTTCTTTCATCGAAGCTCTTCCAGTCATAGTCAATTGTATTAAACTCATATATAACATCTCCATTTTGTTTAGTAAGAGCAAACGATTTTGATAGAATAACTAAAACAGCAAGTTTTACCAGTGTCAACATAGTGGATAGCTAGATAAGAGAGATCTGTTTTCTAACTAAGAGTTCATGACCATGTTACTGCATTATAATGATAAGATAGTGGACTAGTATTAACCCATTCCCACACGATCCCGCTTTTTAACGCACCTGAAGAAAGGACTTCAGGAAAGCATGGTTGAAAATGAAGAAATTGCTTGTTAGCAGCAGTTTCTTCATTTTCAACCTTGTTTTCTACACAATTAAACTGAGATACACAAAATTCTCTCAACTTACTTAAGCTAAAGGTACGAACCTTTAGTCGCAAAACCACAACACAAATACTTAACATATTCCGATGTTCAAAGATAGTTTAAGATGAAATAATTGCAATACTTCAAAATAGAGTATTTTCATTGGCCCAAATCGTATCACGTGATCAAATCAATGGCATTTTATACCTAGATAAAAGGCAGAACTATTTTCGACAAAAATAGAAACAAACAAGGTCAGGGATTTCCGATATTTGGGAATTCACTTCCAAGAAATACCAAACTTGTTTTGTTACTATTTATAGTCATCACCTTTTGAATTTCGAATTCCTTTATACTTCCATGGATTTTCAATAAATAGATAAACAAATAGTGTCATTATAACAATTATAATGTTCGTTTTAAACATGAAGATTTCGAAAAACTCACATTTATTAGCCGTAAATCCGAGATGTCGAATCGGCTTCGTCACATCAGCATGCATCGTGTCCATGTGGTAGGTTTATATTTCTTGTCTATTACAAAGCATCTATTCATAATTCTAACTGTTATCGACCCAGATATCATAATTTACAGAGTTTAAAGTTAGTATTTCCTCATAATAATTCCAAATAAATCCAACGAATGTTCGAATTTCCATTTCAAAAAACCCAAGCGACGAAACAAAATGTCCGCCGTTACAACGACTCGAGCGATAAACTGTGTCAATGTATCCATACGCCTGTCAAATAAAAGTAACTCCGCCCACAGTTCGTTTATTTGTTTTTATTTTCATCTCTCTATCCGTTTCCGTTTTGAAATTAGACGTATTGCAATTATATGGGCCGAGTGTATTTTTCACTGCGTTTATTGGAGTAAAAAGTGCAATTACCTTAGCACATGGCTTAAACATAACGCCCTACGGGCGTTATTTGCCATGTGCTAAGGTAATTGCACTTTATACTCCAATAAACGCAGTGAAAAATACACTCATCCCTATAATGAATGATTTGATTGGTTGATGGATTATTTGATATTCAGTCGCAATCCGCCAACCGTATGAATACTTATCATTAAATCGCGCAAGGTCAAAAAACCCATGCAAAAAACCCTCGTGTAAACCCCCTTATGTATATATTTGAAAAGTAGATTGAATTTAAAAGAGTCGAACGAGAATTCGCATTTCGAAAAAGTAAGATATTGTTCGTCTGACTATGACTGACTCTGACTCTGCCGTTTTCGTTCATATAAATCTCAAAAAAACTTTTTTTTTATCATGTATGTTGATCGTTTTGCAAATTGAATTATGTCAACGTTTTGGAAAAGTTGTAGCCCTGAAATATTTTGTATGGCTATCATGTAAAACGAGTTCTAAAATTAGGTTGTATCATGTCAACATTACATTCTGTCACCTGCCATTAATACTGTCTAATATAGGGGGTATGATAAACTTGATGATATCAAGTCGATAGCTCCATCATGTCCCTTGATCACGTGACCGGCTGGAACTACCTTTAGAGTGGAGTGGGTACTTTTAAAACGTCGCCATGAACTATAAATGTTTAACTATATAGCTAGAGTTCATGTCCAAATAAAAACTTTCAACTTTCATCGGTCGAACTATAATCGATGACGTAGAGGTGACGTAATGCATGACGCAGGCGTTGTTTATTACATGGAAGAACATACACAACTTCAGAAAGGCGGGATTTTAAAACTTTATCTAAAGGATTAAGCATGGATATTATTTCAGACTTTTAGAAATCGCGGCTAGGCATCTAATCTAAAGCTATGGCCATCCTGTGGTATTTGCTAGGGATGGCATAGACTTCGGGTTTGATTTCAACTGCTTAACAACGAACTCGCAAGAAAATCATCGACATTATAGTAGAGTGATCGACAAGATATACATCAATGCAAATCATTTTTGATAATCAAGGGAGGTATTTGTTGTCTTAGGTTTAAGTTTGAGGTATTCTTGTTGAATTCTTACTTACATTGGCCTTGGAAATAAAAAATTGCGAGTTCTCTCAAAGGTCGATCCCAATACCTCCAGCCCAGTACAAATCATAATGTTCGGCGAGGAGAGGTTAACTAGCATTTACTCATTGTGCACATTTTTGGTCGAATTCATTTTTGAAATTGGTAACAGGATATATAGAATAGATGTTTGATGTCTTGATATGGAAAAGTTTATCGGGCTCGGCTTCGGAATTTCGGCTCACCAGATGAATTCCAGCGCTTTGTCCGATGGACTTTCCATATTAAAACACCAACCATCTATTCGCAATATCTTTGAGGATTTAGCATGGATATTATTTGAGTGAGGAGACTTTTAGAAATCATTATCTCTTATCTCAAGCTATGTCCGACCTGTGTTACATTTACTCATCGTGGGCATTTTATGTCTTATTCATTTTAAAATAGGTAACAGGAAAAATAGAATAGATGTTTGGAGTCTTGAAATGGAAAAAAATCATCGGCTCACCAGATAAGTTTCTACACCTGGTCCGATAAACTTTACATATCAAACACCAAACTTCTATTTTTCCTGTTATTCTTTTATCTATTTATTATCTCACTATCCCGATCTGAGGTTAGACAGATAATTGATATATGAAGACAGCCGATTCAAATCAAGATAAAAGAAACGAAACAACAACAACAACAACAAACAAACAAAACACACACACACACTCTCACACAGAGATAAATAAGTCCTTGTCCTTAATAAAATTTTAGGTGCATTCAAATTAAATCTGTTTTCACAAATACTAAAAAATAATTATTTCAAACCTTTTACTTTCTTTCCTTCTACAGCAAATTTACAGATAATTGCGACATTTCAAGCAGACTTCACAGGTACTGGCTTAAAAAAAGTGTATGAAAAAGATATCAGACCCAGCATGATAGAAGGATCATATAAGGCAAAGCATTGGTTCGCAATCTAAACGCAGTAACTACAGCTTGAATATTCAGACGTTTAAGTCGCCTAACCAACAAAAATCCTTAACATAAGTGTCGGGATTCAAAGTTCTCCTCCGATCAAGATAAACGATTGATCGGTTTATTTCCTTTTTTGTTGAGAGTCGCGATCTGTCAACAACAATGAACAGACCCCCCCGCCCAAATAAACTGTTCATTTGATAAGTAAATTAACCCTTTCCCGCATTTTTTTCGAAATTTTACGCTGGTCCAAAATGAAAGAGGTTGCAGACAGCAATGAAAATTGGATGTATTTTGAAATGAAACCATCCTATGTGGTAGAACAAATGTGGGAAAAAGAGAAATTACATGTTACAAGCAATTTCTTCTTTTTGCACAATGTATTTCAAGTATAAAAACACCGGGACGAAATAATCAGGGATTGAACAGGAAAGAGTTAAGTTTTTACTGCAAATCATATGTTATAAATCATCCTCGGATATAAAAGTTGCAATTTTCATCTGTTTACATTTTTTTGCATATGATAAAGGTTTCTCATTGGTCATTTCTGTGTCATTGGAGGGACGGCAGAAATAACGCCAAAACGTAGCGCTAAGGACTTAGGCAAGTGGAATTAAAAACAGAATCGATATATAATGCGATACGTCAGAGATTGCTTAAAACACGAAGCAACTTATATGTAACATAATCCATGATTCGAGCCTATTGTGGAAGCTGAAGAAATAAGTAGAGTAGCCACGATCCGAATCCATGAAATCAATACTGAATATTATGTTGACGGGTCGAAAATTAACATGCCCATTTGCTACAACTACTTTCGTGAATGAAAATTTTTGAGAGAAAGATGCGAAACAAAATATTTGATTTGTTGGCATAATATTTTGGTCCAATATAAATAGGGAAGCAAATGCGCAAGACGGAGAGGGGGGGGGGATGAAATTGGATAGATCACGAATATGACTGTTGGGGCTTAGGCTCCAAGAGTAGTTTGGAATAAATAAATATTGTGTGAAGTAAGCAGCATTTTGGAGTATTAGTTTGTTTATCCACTGTACGATTACTGAGAAGAAGTTTTGAAGGAACAGGAGAAAAGGCGGAGATTATATTATATTACAGATACACGTTCCGCTATTTGAACGCCCGATAATCACCCCGAAAATACACACACAAAAACGTATGTCACACCGAGAGATATCCTTGTTCTTTCATGATAGGCCGCAGCCATAAGGTAGTTGGTAGCGCGTATGTATCTCAATCAGGTCTAGGGTTTGAACTCCGGTCGCGTAAAATGCCAGTACCGACATTTGCCTCCCACCAATTAGTGAATAATCGTAAATCTATGTCGAACGTGCAGCTTGGGGCCCGAAAGGATGCGTGAGAAATACAATAAATATGTTAAGAAATAATCCATGGTTAAGTGGTCAAGCCGCCGCGAAAAGACTGAAATACTAATAAAGGTGGCGTTAAACCTAATTCAAACAAACGTCTTCCGTGATAGAATTGTCGTAGAGAAGCTTTTTTTTTACTGTGGCAGATACACTCTATCGCTGCAACTCAGTTTATTGTGCAGACGTATTATTTTGATTATAACAATAATAATACCAATACTAATAGCACTTCAACACCAACCAGTACATTCGAATGTAAGATATTGCTACAACTATTATTTCTCGAACGAAAACTGGCAGCGTTTTCAGCTCTAACTTGATTCAGAGTCAATAGTTTTTAAGCAGTGAATTATCCAACATGATAAAAAATGAGATCTTATATTGCCAAATCCTTGTTTTTGCATAAATATTTTACGCCTAAGAGATAAACATGGTGGCTCAATGTAGCGATTTAATTGGTCAGTTGATTTTTATTAGACACATGTAGGTGATTCGTCATGTGACATTTGGTCTCATTAATCTTACAAATAAACATATGGTTTTACAGTCTGGATTAAAGAAGCCATAGAAATTCGTTTAAAGCTAAATGAATTGAGATAATCAAAGTATACCTGGGATACAAATTGACGGCTGTCATTCAAATAAATTTGAACACCAACATTAGCCCATATCTATGTCAAGTAGTTTTGTAGGTTTGGCGATTTAAACACCGTAAGTACAGATCATTTAAGCAGTAGTTACGACATTTAGGTCGCCAACCAAACCGTTCTATTTTCTTATTACACGGCACGGACCATACTTTTTTTTAGAAATAGCGCCATTGTATAACGATTTGTATCAGTTGACTGAATGGGGTTTAACGCCACTGTTTACAGTATTTCAGTCATATCGCGACGGCTGGAGCGCCTAACAATGGATCTCGGATATTTCTTACACCAGTAGTACCACTACATCCTTTCTTAGCCTCCAGCTGTTATCCCACTTAGGTTTATGATTATCCACCCATTGGTGAGAGACACATGTCGGAAAGAATATGCTCCACCGCCGGGGATCGAACCCAAGACATACCATTATTGATAATTTGGAGTCTGATGCGCTACAGACAGCGATATGACGGTGGCGAATATAATGAAGTGGAACTCCCAGTCAGAGTTCAGTGGGCGCAGCCAGCAAAATTTCGTTCACCGTAACATTTAATCTCAAATAATTTAATTGTTAGTTTCGTCTATCAAAACGAGCGATCTGATTGGTCGAAAAACTTAATTCATACCTCCATGAACAAAATTTTGAGCACACAGCCATTTTACTTGCTTCCGCACAAAAAAGTTCCTTACAAAAAGGTAAAAATTTGAAAATTTGTTGCATTTTTCGCTCGATGCTATTAAATTATAAGAAATGAAGAGAATATTTTTGTTTTCATGGAGGTATGAACTGAAAAACCTAATCACAATCATGTATGAATCCGCTTCGCGTATTCATACAGTGTGATCAGTTTCTTCGGTTCATACCTCCATGAAAACAAAATATATACTCTTCATCTCTTAAATGAACTTTAATCTATATGCACTTTGATTCTAGGACAAAGTGAGTATATGTATTTTTTGTGTTATGCAAAGACTCATAAATTGACCAATCGCGGCTGTCAATTAAAGAAACAATCGACTGATCAAATCATTCATTTAGACCGGAAGTGAAGTTTGCACTCCGACATTGCCGTCAATTTTCGCAAACCAATGATTACACCCTTTTTGTAACACACTTTTGTAAAATGACGACGTTTAACATGGAGTCGGAACTCCCTGTTGAAGTTATTTGGCGGGGCCAACGGAGTAAGTAGGCGGGTATAGCGATTGGTCAACTGACTGGGAACATGTAGTACCTTTAATCAAGATAAACAGTCACGGCTCGAAAACAACATTTAATTAAATCAAAGATGTGTACATCTTTACAAACAAGCGTGGTAATGTTTTTTTTATAATACTTTAACAATAGAAATGAAATGGACAACATAAAATAAACTTAGTTCGAATTTTAATATACATATTTCAAAGAATATCTCCTATGTTTAGATATAACATGTTCACCAGAAGAAACTTATGAATGGAAACCTACCATTTCTAGCCTAAAAGCACCTTTTTGCTGATTGGTTTACCAGGAAAAACAAGCTTTAATATGTTTTGTTTCTAGGTAGATTCAAGCTTCAAATTAGATTTCTGATTAAGATTTAATGTATACATCGCTGACGGAGGTTGTTTTTTTTCTCAACTAATAGTGTTAGCATTAAAGTACTTCGATCAATCAAAAAGAAAAAGAAAATTCACTTTGCTTTTTGCTGTCGAATATGAAAAATATCCCAACGGGTAATGCTTAGTTGACACAAGCGTGAAATTCCTAGTCTACACCTAGGCTTGCGTATAAGATTATGTTACTATTAGTTATAACATAACTAAACAAAGTTAAATATAGTCCCAACAACTGGTTAATTTTATCAAAAATATATTGCTGATTTATTACACATATGGAAAGAGAGTTTAGGCGATACCATTAATATAGAAAGAGGGCGCATGAGAAACAGATATGTGGTGTTTGCATCTTGCATAAATAATAATTGATTTGCAAAATTTTGAATTTTTTCCTTACTTTTAACCATTGTAATGCTAAATAAAATCATTTTCAGAATTGAATAAAAATCAAAGGACTGAAAGGACTGGTAGTACTTATTGTTCAATAGACTATACTTCATTTGAAAATTCATTTCATAAACAACTCTGGTTTCAAAAGGACAGACAGGAGGTGTAGACTAAGATCAGACTGTACCTAAGTGTAGTCTAATCTTTGCCTATATCTCCTGCTAAAACCGGAGTATTCCGGGTTCAACGTGAAAAGGGTTAAATTAACAAGGATTTTGTGGAAATGAGTTCAATAGCAAACTTTTGAAGGAGGTCGCTGCAATTTGAATAAAGTTAATCATATGGCCATACAAAGCAGTATGCTTAGTGAAGACTGTGATCGGACTCGTTCTGAACATAATATGCTCAAGTGAGCTAAAATACCTAGGAGATGAAGTTCCAGACAGAGATTTTAATATTCCTGAAATACATAAGAATTACTTTTTATGGCGTAGACAATGTGGATGATGAAGAAATTGCTTGAGACAAGCAATTTCTTCATCGTCCACAATGTCATTCAATCGAGTTTGTGGTTAATCCTTTAGTTGCTGTTTGCACTCGTTGAAACCTGAGAATGTCTCAAAATTTTGTCTGTTAACTTAAGCTGTCAAAGCTGGCGCTTTGCTAGCTAAAACCAATAAGGCCCCAATGCTTAATACCATACAACAACTAGTGACCATCTTACTATAAGAATTGTTCATTTCAATGTATTCTCAAAGGGTAAAACTATTTTACATAGCCGGACTTATTTAGATCTTTATAAAGCACAGGTCGAGTTTGTGAAGTGGTAAGACTCAGACTCGCTTGGTTGTGTGAGTAACTACGCTGAGATTATTATCGTTGGCCTGGATATTGATGAACGAGACAAATATTGAGTTTTGTATTAAGTCGGAGGGGCTGAGGTCCAAATGATACTCTCAAAAATAGTGAGCAAGATTTGAACAGGTTTGTGTATCGAGCATTTTCTTAAAGTTACAGTATACTAGATGAAAAGCTTGATTCCCTATCATCTTTTATTAATTTCACTTTTCTAAACTGTTTTGTCTATATCTCTTAATTATCGTTCAATTTTGGTCCTTAAATTTCACTTCCAGTCTAAATCAATGATTTGATTGGTCTACCGATTCTTTGATTGACAACCGAGATCGGTCAGTTGAGTCTCTTTGAAAACTTACGAAATGCATTTTTTTTTCGCCAAAAAGGTTAAATTTTTTGAAGCATTACCAAGTTCTATCAAGAATTGTCATAATGGTTTGAGTATTTACAATGCCTGGTCACCGAATGAAGATATATGTAAGCCTCGGTTGGAAATTGAAACATGGATCTATTTAAACAAATATAATTTCTCACATTAAACCAACTCTTTGTTATTTAGACAAATAAAAAGTAAAAACTTCGAACTACCAGCAAAACTATAAAGAGGTATAACTTAACAACATAGATTAAAACATTTTCCACATTCTAGTTAAGCTTTGTTGTCATCTGAAATTAACTCGGATTAAGCAATCGGTCCAATTGGGTTTTGACAATCGTTCAAAAAGATAACTCAGCATAAGATACTCTGATTCAGTGATTTAGGCATATGTGGCAAAAGTCATACTTCATAAATGAAATATATTCAACGATTGACAAAATCTATCTAAACGGAAACAAATGAAAAAGAAAATAGATGCTTTTCTTGAAACATCCTTTTAATAGCTTACACCAAAGGACATATTAATCACAAAAACACGTTCAATAATCGGTGAAGGTTAAATTCGTTTACACACAAACGGTTAAAGATGGAATGTTGCAAGCAAATATTTAGCAAGGCGTTTAAAACATGTATTTGCATCTTAAGGGTCATAAGTCTTTATTCTAAAGGAAAAGTAATTCAAAGGAAAGTATGTATCAATTCATCCGTAAATATTAGTACTGAGTAAATCAAAGTTCTGAAAGTACTGATGATGGACGTCCTTGTTTACATGCCCATGGATACGACGAATCACTGTATCTTTGAGTAAATCAAAGCACTTAAAGTACTGATGGTGGACGTCCCTGTTTACACAGTAGAGTGATATGCCCATGGATACGATTTATTAGTTTCTCATTTAGTAAATCAAAGCTCTGAAACAAGTGATGATGGTGAACGTCCTTGTTTACATAGTAGAGTGATATGCCTATTTTGATGTAGAAAGTGGCATTTTCCATATAGATAATGTGATTGAAGTAAAGAGTCTCGCCTAACCCAGCTACCTTAATTGGTAATGTAGGATGTTTTATATTTATAATACAGTGTCATGAGCATGGTCCCTAGGTCAAAAGCAAAATGAAATTATCTCACCGGTGGAAAGATAAGTAATTTACCTATCAAGTTGACTGAGCAACTTAAGGTTTATATCTATTGGTATAGGAGTACATTTACATTTCCTGGTGTATAAATTGACAGGAACCCGTGGTAAGTTGCACCTACCAACCGCGGTATTAATGAAATAGTACTGGAAATGACGATTAACCAAATTTACTTAATGACAGTCTAATAAGTGTTGAAGAACAATATATTTTATCTTTTCCTTTTACCCATGGCATTCCACAAATATTTGAGATAGCATATTAGATAATAGGACAATATTACATTTGCAATTCATTCAGAATTATTACCTACAAGAAACAAATAAGGGATTGTTTACATCTTTACAAACCATTTACGACCAAATAGTTGCTTAAAAACTAATCTAAAATAACAATAACAATAATAATAATAAAACAACAACAACAACAACCACACCCCAAACAAAAAACAAAAACAAAACAAAACAAAAAACAAAACAAAACAAAAAAAAACACACACCATCCACGGCATCCCTTGACCATACGTTCAACATACTGAAATTATTTTCGCGTGTCTCTACATTTCTATGTAGTGTTGTATGATTAATCCCCTTCGCGGCATAGAGCCGGTATACTGGATTCTAGAAATAACATCTTTGGTGAGCGTACCGAAATATAATTTCTAAGACCTTTTCTGCATAGGGAAGTCGGCTGTAGCCTTCCAAACGTCCGGCAAATAACTCAATTCACAGGGTGTACAAGGCCGAAGCACAACACAGCGTTATCTAAGATGTTATTATGTATTACGTAATATGAATTCTACCAAACGCTTACAGCATACCTTCTTGAAACATACAGCTGGTTTTCCGTAACGAAGCTTTAAAAATTGATTAATTGAGTTAATTTGATACCCCCTTTCCTATTATAGTAAATAGTACTGGATTCTCGAAACATGGTAACACTGATGGGCGATGAGACTATCAAAAATGAAATCAACTTATATTCAAATACATAGCATTACAAACACGAACACTTGCAATATCAATTTGTTGTCAATATTTGTATCCCTTCCAATTTCTAAGCTTAGGATTCGATTAAACCATCTATAATATGATAACTAACTATTCAAAATGATATATCGTTCAAGAGATTGTCGACATGAAGAACTTGGAAAGAAATATTGATATGATTTTTATTTTGTCTTTATATATATTTGATGAAATACTCATTTTTAATCCCAGTATCGCTTTATTTCTACATAATAATTCGAAAGTTTCGGCTTAGTAACACTTCATATCTTACGTATTATTTACAACATTTGACCAAATACGCCAACAAGTTTAATATTTGAATTATAAAACATGTAAAAAACAAACGGTTCCCCCAGAGCGAGAAGCAATTACAAGATGTTGTATCGCTATCGAAACTTAGTATTCCAGTTTTAGTTATTTTCTCATCTCCGAAATTGTTTTTACATTTAAGAGATGTATGGATCGCGTTTAACTTTTAGGAGATAAAGAGAATATGTTTGTTTTCATGGAGTTATGGACCGAAAAACCTAATCACACTTATGTATAAATCCGCGATTCATACATCAGTGTGATTAGGTTTTTCGGTTCATACCTCCATGGAAACCAAAACATTCTCTTCATTTCCTATAATTAAATAGCATCGAGCGAAAAATCAAATATTTTACAAATTTTGAAACTTTTTGTATGGGAATATTGTGTGTGGAAGCATACAATACCGCTGAATGCTCAAAATTTTGTTCACGAAGTTATGAATATTTTTTTCGACCAATCAGATAGACGAAGCTAAAAAATATTTTTTCAACGATGATATCATCTGTGATACGTCTATATATATTAGTAGAACATTTAGATGTTCTTTCTAGCGGCAGTAGCCCAATAGGGATTCCGCGGAGGCTTTACCAGCAAAACAGTGGTCCAATAATGTGTGCTCCGGCATCTTCAAGTCTTCCTAGAAATATATATAACGAAAAGATATAATATGTTATACTTGATATCTATAGTTGGCATTAGTCAACATTTTTTTCAATTGTTTTTAAAACAAAAAGGCTAAAAAATACGACGTAAGCTAGAAGCTGAAAAAGGTCATATATTCTATTTCAATTTTCAATGTGAAATTCACGGATCTTCAATTCGAATAAGATAAAAATAATTGTACCTGAATCACCGCCAGTAATTGAATGGACAGGTAAATCACTTTTTAGAGTCAGCATGCCCTCATCTAAGCTGAACAAAGGGCCCTTTTTGTCACAGTTACATTCTAATGATGAGTCCAAACAAGTTCCTTGATCCCCACAGTGACAGTATTTTCCAGATGGATACGGCCCAGTTAGATAACTAGACCTCATCAAACTGCGATTTTTCCAAACCACACATTCTCGAATAGAGCCAGTCCAATCTGAGGTCGACCTGTGGCATTTCCATTGTACATGTTGCCGACAGGCTGATGAAATGTCTACTATTCTCTTGGCTGCTTCAAACCCAACTGTGTATGTGAATATAGTTTCTCCAGATCCACAGTTCACCCCTTGGAAACCGAATAATTCTTCCTTATCGTGATCTTTAAAAAACAACGACTGTATTGATAAGAGAGTGCGGGGAAAATGTCCTATGGTTTGTTCATACAGCCAGCTTTCGAACAAAAATTAACAAAATAAATAAATGAAAAAAATATGTGAATGAAAATGGTTTACGGTTCTTTTTCAGTTTTTATTCTGCTTAAGTTAAGTCATAAAAGCACCTCATAGCTTGACCCTGATTTTATTTTGCTGCAGTCAATCAAACAATGAATCAAACAACAAAATAATCAATTTAGATTTGAAGTGAATTCCCAATTCAAACATTAGCGGATATTTTTGTTAAACATTTCTTTGGGTTGGCAACTTAAACATCGTAGCTTCAGCTTGTTCAGTTAAGGTCACCAACCAAGCAATTTTACTTTTTGTAACATGCTACTAGCTATAATTTTTTCAAAATAACGCCGTTAAAAGTCGAAGCAGAACTTCCTGTTTTAATCAATGGATGGGCCTAGGGAGTAAGTGGGCGGTGCTAGCGATTGGTCAATTCAGTTCTTCTTTGATGACGCTCAGTAGCTGTAAATGAACGCAAGTTAGGCATATTTTCAAAGAAAAAACAGTGAGTATATTATTTTTATAATTCCACTGCTTTCTCGGTTGAATTTTCAAGGGGTAATCTTCCGAGAAATTTTAATGATCCACCGGAAGCAATAGCGCATGTTGACTTAATTGTTTACTTCATGAAATCATCGAATCTCTGCAATCAGTGCCTGTGCTTACCTACATGTCCAGGATTAAAAGTCATTTGAGAGCATGCTTTACATTGCCAACCATTTCGCATGTTCGTGACTCGTACACATTGAGCACCCTGGACAGCCATTCGGGGCAATGAGAATATTCGCTGATATTTTAGAAAATCTCTGGGTCAGTATCTATCTACAGCGCACAGAGCGAAGACACTGATCATACTGTGCGGATGCACAGGCTGATCTGAGTCTTTGCTTGGCGCACATGTGTAGTGGTTGGAAATATCACGCATGCGCTCATTTATAGTAAAGAACAATACGTATTTGTGAAACACCATGTTCTAGTAATAGATTAATCATATTCTTCAGAAATGTGACCTTAATTGGTGATGCCAAGCTAATAGCTCGCAGACAGATGGACATGCAGACAGGCATAGTTAAAACAAACAATCGATCATATCGATGCGGCTGGGGATAGTACATGTACATGTATGGCTACATCCCGAACAAAATCGCCGTATATTACATTTTCAAATATATGTACAACTTCATGAAAATAGTTCGATCCCCGGCGGCGGCACATATTCTTTCCAAAATTTGTCTCTCACGAATGGTTGGTTAATCGTAAACCTAATTGGGATAACAGCAGGAGGCTAGGCAAGGATGTGATGGTATTACTGGTGTGGGAAATACTCGGAATCCATTATAAGGTGCTCCAGTCGCCGCGATATGACTGAAATACTGTTAAAAGTGGCCTTAAACCCCATTTAATCAATCATGAAAACTCTTCTCAATCTTAATTTAATTATCGGTTCTTAAAGATTCTAGCAGCAGGCACAGAAGAAAGATCTTTCAGATCGAATAAATGTAATCGAATGTCTGAGTTATTTTACTTTGATAGTTGGAGTTGAAACATTGACAAATGTAGGTTGTCAATCAATAACAACAACATCAAAGTGAAAAATAGATCAATACTATCAGGAAATAAATGTCGAACTTCGAGATATATACCAAAACATTTGTGCTGGTTTAGCGATTTAAATGCCGTAACTACAATTATTTGGTCCGTAGTAACGACCTTTTGATCACTCAGCAACCTCCTTTTTTGTTTTGTGACGCCGTTTTTATTTGTTTTTCTTTAATTTTGTTTTGTTTTATTTGTCTCAGTCGAACTTTCTTATCGGAGGTGAGTGGGCGTGGTCAGTGATTCGTTAATTTCGACTTACGTAGAACTGTTATTGCCTTTCCAGGTTCGCTATCGAGATCACAGGGAACGTTTACATAATCGAAGGTCGCACCGCTACCTTCCGGGTCAATCACCATCTCACGGGTCTCATTGAAACCTCTTATGGCCCACTCTGTACACGTCCTAGCTATGTGAAATATTTGTATCAATTATTCTATTTTACTTCTAACAAAAATATACAGTTAGCTAGGGCGTAACTATCATTACGCACTACAAGCTGGTGCGTGATATAAACAGATGTCAACTGTATATATATGTAGTTGAAGTATGATCATAACATCGTAACTACAACTTAATTCAAGCTGATATGTTGTTTTGATCATTCACTATCGTTCAAACCATCAAAACTATCTCTAGGGGAGCCCTCTCTCCGCAAGGGGGCGGATATGTGGTCGGAGGAGATGATTTCTCTTTTATGCCACCCTCTCCCCATTCATATTCTCTAATGGTCTCCTCCTGTGTGCGTATATACATGTATTTTAAAGTCCTTGTTATGCCCATGGTTAGAGCCAATATCACTGGCAGGCAATAGTTTTTAAGTCTCTTTCTTGATAGCCCATTTTTTCTAAAATAATAAACTTCTCACTTTTATAACTTTTATTTAAGAGATGAAGAGAATAGTTTTTGTTTTCATGGAGGTATGAACCGTAAAACCTAATCACACTGTATGAAAAGCGGATTCATACATTGTGTGAGTATGTTTTTTCGGTTCACACCTCCATGAAAACAAAAACTATTCTCTTCTTTTCTTATAATTTAATAGCATATTTTGATACTTTTTGCATGGAACTATTTTGTGCGGAAGCATACAAAATGGCTTCGTGCTCAAAATTTTGTTCGTGGAGGTATGAATTTTTTTTCGACCAATCAGAACGCCCCTTTTTGATAGACGTATCTAACAATGAAACTATTGATACATGTACCATTTATTTACTTATATGTAGATGTAACATAGTATTCTACACACATATATATTTATTCAAAAGCAACGTTTTTAGAAAAAATCAGGTATTTTGATCGTAGTCGAATGCGAGTCAAATATTAAGTTGAATATTATTATCATTATTGTAACGTTTTTAGAAGAGTTCAGGTATTTTGATAGTAGTCAAATGCGAGTCAAATATTAAGTTGAATATTAGTGTCATTGTTGTTTAATGGTTGATAACCTAGAAATATAAAATATCTAATAAAATAGGTTTGCCTTTTATTTAGTTATGAAATGAAATATCCGTTACTGCATTGCTTTAACCTATATCCATTATTTATCTGGCATTGCATTCTTTGTATGTCGCGTTCAAATGAAGTCAGGTACATTTTCAATGACGAAATCAAATCTCACTAAAATCAGTCAATTTTTCTCACACTTAACCCCAAACACACGTACACACTTAACCCCAAACACACGTACGTACATTCATATTTGAGATTGCAAATTTATATATATAAGATAACAAAAAGAAATCGATAAAAATTCAAATGACTTTTCTTAAACGTAAAAAACAAACTTAGGGGCCTTTTTCGTATAGAAATGGTATAGAAGAGTGTCTCGGAAAGCGAGATAATGAACAATAGCATTCAATAACCAAATATCTTACGCTAAGTTCCAGTTGCATCATTTTCTATAACCTTTTCAAGTTTGTAAGGAACGTTCATCAAAACAAACCTTAAGTTATACAGTGGTTTTAGGGTAGGTTTGGACTTTTTTGTTAGCTCTTATAACTTACATGTGCACATGACTACCAGTCGTGGGTCGCTCTTTTGTATCTTGTATTCTTAAAACGTACCACAGTTTGTTTATAATCGATACTTATACTTTTTATCCATATTGTTTTAACGCTAATACGTCGTTGTTAAAATCATACATTTTACTAGTGCCCAATTCTTTTCTTGAGAAAAATATGACAGCTTGCCGTCTTTCTTTTTATATATCGAGCAGTAGGGCGACATTATTTTTACATATCACACCATTGTAAGTGTCTTAATTTAATGTTTTTTAACGCCACTGCCAACAATATTTCATCTATATCGCATAGACTGGTGAACCTAACAATGGCTTCCTGTCATCTCTCACACCAGTAAAACCACAACATCCAATTCAAGTCACCGACTGCTTGTCTAACTTAGGCGAACTACTGAACATAATTCTAGATAATAGAGGATAACAGCATTCGTAAAGCCTTATTTTTGAACGGAACCTTATGCTATGTGTACGTATTCTCGTCTCGTTGAGACGATTCAAATTAGTATCTACAACTTAGGATTTATGGTGACATTGTTGAAATATTTAAATATGAAATACGAATTGTGCCTTCTATCTGTTGCTCTGACTGAAGCTTAACCTTTTATATCATGTATGTACCTACCAATAGGATTACATGTAAACGTGTTACAGTTTTCTGTCTGTGATGAGTTCCCTCTACATCTGTTGTCCGTGTTATTACAGGTTCGATTTCGTGAACGTGTACCCTGATTACACGTAGCACTGCACAAAGACCAGCTGGTCCATTCGTTCCATCGCCTGATCTCTGAAAAATGTTTGATTTTTAAATAAGCGTTGAGTCCTTTTTCATTTTCATGATTACTTACTCCTTAGTTGTGCTCGTTGAACGGTATATAAAGGCTTTTGATTTTCCCAAAGTGCAATGAATATATTCTAAACATTAGCGCGTAAGTTTTTGAACAAGTTTGAAATATTTTAAAACCAGCACTGACCCTTATTAATTTTGCAACAAAAATCACCAAATAAAATCAATGACAGATTTTCTCTACATCAGTTGCTAACAAACAAACAAACAAACAAACAAACAAACAAACAAACAATAGCAAAATACAATATATTTTAAACTTTAACAATAACTTTATCGTTCTAGTTATAAAGATACAAGGCAAATGGAAGCACATCTTATACTCGCAAGTGATGAACTTAATAACCATTAATGTCAATCTGCTCCGTTTGAGTTATCGATGTTGTTGTTTTGCAGGAATTTAATCAGAATGCTAAGACCCTATAATCCACAAGGTTTTATAAAAGCTTAAAATGCTGCCTTTATATTCCTACCCATGAAGCAAATTTCAATAAAAGTCTTAACAAGCTCATGAAAGAAATCAGTAATGATATTGTAAACAAACATACGGCACAAAAATAGTGGTAGTATAAACTGTATCAATGTTTATTTCGCGAGTAGATTGCAAATGCTCGCGATTTTCAGCATTGAGTAGTAAAAGTGACAGAGAAAACAAACACATAAAAAGAAGTTCTAGCCACGAGTGGCTGCATGTGTTTTTGAATACCTTTTTCCGGTAAATAATAGGACATCCCAATGTGAGGTACCAAACTTGAGCTGTCGATAAAAACGTCATCACACGTCACACATCTTTTATTGTCATTGTGATAGAAGAAGGATCCACATGTGACATCAGAGGCACATGAATACGAACATTGAAGATCGCTCTCAAGACTGGCATTCAGTATGATGTCATTACTTGAACAAACTTGGTCGCTAAAATCTGACGTCCAACGACCATAACTGAATATTATTTTAAGACAGAGTCCAAAAGATTGTAACCAAAGCATCAAACATAAATAAAAAATTGCCCTGAGGGATACCGCTAACATGATTTGCGAGTAGAAGTCCAATTGAGTATAACCTACATTTAACTTCACCCAGGATCACTCCACATTCATTTATAGTTCTACATAGCACATCCGATTGACAATATATCTGTATTCGGAGAGTTTTTAGAATGATCACTATATTACTATTAATAATTGCCCTTGGATTTTTTTATTTTGGAATTTAAGATTGACTTGTTACTTTTTGTAGTAGTTTTATTACACTACTCTTTTTAAAGAAAAAAAATGAAAGACGAACATTGAGAAACAAATAAACAAAAAGACACACAAAAAAACCACCAAAAACTCCAGCAACAACAACAACAAAAAGGGTTTCTTTTCATTTTGTATTCATAGATTTTTAGAAATGATATGTGAAAAATAATGGTTATGAAAATAGTAATAACGACAATGCAAATGAGAGTAGTAGTAAGTATCAATTACTATGAGAAAAAAAGCAATAGAAATAACAACAATAAATCACAATAAATAAGTTCGATAAATTCATTGCCAGTTGATTGATAGATATTGTTGATAGTAAATTATTTGATCTTTTTGGCAAAATAATGATAAAGCTTATATTAGATATACATAGCCTTTTTCATTCGAACTGATATCTACGATGTACTTAGAAGTAGACCGAACGATTTTGGAAAATCGTATTCATACATTATTAACTATTATTTCATGAAGGGCAAACACTAATACGAAATCAGAGCGGGATTTCCCTCAAGGCCATTCATTACATAATAGGCAACCTAAACCTTAATGGTCGCCAGCCCTACAAACTAACAACCGACTAAGGCATGAAACGACATTCAACGTCCGTAACATGATATAAGACAAAATGTAGGTAGGTGCCATAAGGGGGACTGTCAAAGCTTAAAACTGAAAAACATCGTATAAGTCGCGAAAACGACAAAACAACAACAACAATATTATTCTAATGTCGGTGTTTATTAATTACTTCCGTTCGAATTGAATGATTTGATTAGTCGATCGATTTTGATTGACACCGGCGATCCATAGATCAGATCCTCGATCAGTTAGTATTTAACAGTTCTATAGCGAATGCTGCTATAAAGGCGTTGTTTGTTGTTGTTGTTTTTTTCCCTAAACATCACCTGATTTTGCTTAAGATAAATTAGCTTTTTGGAAGTGTGAAGAAAAGGTAGACACTTTTCATTTCTAATCTTAAAAGGGTCAAAAATTCCTCTTACGATTACCATTCAAATAATCTAAGTTATTTTCAATACTTTTTTATTTCATACACACACTTTAGATGTTGTATTTCTTTGTTACTTGATCACATTTTAAAGCCTTGATACAAAAAAGACAAACGTTGCAAACGTTTTAAGAAAGGATATTCTCAATATCTAGTATTTATTTCCGAATATTTCCGAATGCAAGTCTTTTCTTAACCACAGTCTCACAATAAATGCAATCGAAGATACAGATGCATTGATATGGAACATAATGTTTTATTCGCGTGTTGATTTGTTGCAATGAATAATGGAAAGTATGTTGTACAGTTATTCATGTTCTATGTTTACTTCGAACTGGCAACGAATAGAGGAAATAATTAAAAAATAGTAATGATACGCATTGACGACTAACGACTATCGGCTAATACACACAATGACTTTGGCAAAGCAAGTATAATTATCTTGGCCAATTTAGTTTGTTTATTTGAATGGGGGTTTGACGCGACTTTTAAAGATTTTTCAGCAATATCACGGCGACTGGGGCACCAAACAATGGATTCCAGGTATTTTTCGCACTAATAATCACAACAGTATATTAATAATCAATAAATGAAAAAAGACTTGAACAATTTTTCACTTGACATTGAAAGGGAATGTTTATGTCTAGAAAGGTTGTGATTTCTCTGTATAGCGGTTACAAAACAATCAGGTGTTGAAAAAAGGATAACAGTGATCATTACAATTGGCAAATGGAAAAGATCTTCCGTGTATGTAATCACCGAACCTCCAAACCGAGGACTTGAATAAGAAATCATTATAATCAAATCCTGCCTAGTGATTATTGTTTTATTTGTTTACATGTTAGAACTGTCTCAGTCGCCGTCATAGCGTAGTTGGTAGCGCGTCGGATTGACAATCTAGAGGTCCCGGGTTCGATCCCCGACGGCGGCACTCATCCTTTCCGACTATTTTGTCTCCCACCAATGGGTCGATAATCGTAGACCTATGTGGGATAGCAGCTGGAGGCTAGGAAAGGATGTGATGGCGGTACTGGTGTGAGAAATACCAGGAATCCATTGTTAGGTGCTCCAGCCGCCGCGACATAACTGAAAGATTGTTAAAAGCGGCGTAAAACCCCATTCAAACAAACAAACAAAAGAACTGTCTCTATTTAAAGGGGTGGTAAAGCAAATAAATGGCCTTGTTTCTGCAGAGGTTTCAAAACGTTGAAGAATCATTAAAAAGCAATTACAGAAATGTCGTTTTGGGAGATGTAAATATACCCTCAATGTATTAGATTTTCTTTTAAACTCTTCAGAGCTATCACTTTATCTGAGTAGGAGTGTTTCAAAGCGAAAAAAGGCAATTTCTAGACGAAGCAACAATGAAATGATCTATAGTGAGGAGTGCAGTCTGAATACTCTTTAGACATTCTAATCAATCAGGGTATACCCTTTCGACTAATTTCTAATTATCTTAGAATGTTTAAAAGCTTCTAATTGATTCAGAGATTATATCCGCACACAAAAGTTCAGGAGGAATTAATATTATGACCTAAAATGGCGACGTGATAAATTGAATCGTTATCGCTTCTAAATTCGTGATAAAATCTGCTTCTAATTAGCCTCATATTTCCAACGACTTTTATCAGACTAGGATTTTGAACGTTGACGGTTATCATTCGAACTGATGAAACCATGATATGATATTGCAAAACTATACTAGACCCTCAACAAGTTTGTGATATGAATAAATAAGAGGGAACAATTTCAGAGATAATTTCAATTGATTGATAGATTGAATGGGGTTTAACACAGACGAAAAAATATTTACACACACGCACACCATTGTCAAAGGCGATTAGACCGGTTGTGGGTATCAATTTATATAAAAAGCAGCCATAGTAACATTTTTCTAACAGCTTTTAACATAAATGGAAAGCATTAGATTGCTTTATCAATACATTTCTGTCTCGAAATGATTTATTGTTCTTTTCGAAGAGATTCCTATCTATAACAAATTACAACTAATAGATTCTACATTTCGGTCGGAAAGTATCTTTAACATCTAAGAACCTTAGACTTAACTCAAAAACTAATATGTTGGTGTCGTTGTATAACAGTACTTGGAAACTGTTACAAAAAAAATTACGTCTATCTCGTATAAATTTCATATAAGGATTTCTTTTTTAGAGCCAATGCCACTACTATTTCAACACTTGTTATTAGACTTCGGACACATTTCAAGAAAATTAGGATGCCCTTTGCATCATATACTTCTTTCGTTCTCTTCCGATTTACGTCAACTGTGTTTGACAATCAGTCCTAATATATGTGTATGCTTGTTTTTGAACACAATATTCTAAAGTGTTTGGTAAATCTTAAATCGTTTTAATTTTCTCTCCAGTCCCTAGCTGACTCAATGAGATATAGGTAAAGCAAAATCGACAATAAAGATACTGTCATGAAGAATTACTTTTCTTAGATAAAAAAGGCTATTAAGAACGAAACGTCTGCAAAGCTTACCAAAGTTCGTCGATACCACAAAAAAATCTCTCAATACGCCTTATGGATCTTTTATAACAGAAAAGTATAGAAGCCTGCTCTACATGCATGAGATAAAAAGTCAATAGTAAAGATTTTGAGCGAAAATCTGCTCTAAATTTATGATTCCTACAGATATTTGAATACTTACTTTTGTCAATAAAACAATTTAATTATTCACTAAGCCTGTAAGTGAGCTTTGGAATCTTCATCAAACTATAGTACAACGTTTTAGTCGCCATCGAACGATTTACCTATGTTTCTTTTGTCCTTGACCACGTATTCTATAAAATAATGACGTTTATAACCTAACTCGAAACGGCATGTTGGAGGTAACTCTCTATATTCCGAACCAATGGGTGGATAATCGTAAACCTAAGTGGGATAGCAGCTGGAGGAAAGGATGTAGTGGTAGTACTGGTGTGAGAAATACCAGGAATCCATTGTTAGGTGCTCCAGCCGCCGCGATATGACTGAAATACTGTTAAAAGCGGCGTTAAACCCCATTCAATCAATCAATCAACTCTATATTCCGAAATTCTACTTTACTCCAGTTGGTTTAGGTTACATCATAAAGATGTAACCATGGGAATATTAATAACTATTACATATGTGTCATTTTCAGGCTCTTTACTTTTGAGTGCTTCCTTTCCATTAATCATTAAAGTATTTCAAATGTGCGCAACAATACGTTAAAAATTCACATTTTACATCTTTTACAAAATCAGGGCGTCGTAGTAAAAAAATCCGTTGGTTCTCCCCTCCCCCGTTTTAGGTAACCTGACCGAAGGTCATGGTGACCTATTGCGATCTTTTTTCGCCAGTCGTGCTACGTAGTGCGTTAACTTTTTAAATTTCCGACTTCCTCTTACGGAACTTCCCTTGGATTGATTTCAACTAGGCTTGACAGGAAGCATTCGATGGAAGGTGCTCTAGATTTGTACATGTAATAGGGTTATCTCCCATTGAGGCTCTATAAGGGGAAAAATTAGGTACATCATAAAATCTTCTTGTCAAGAACCCGCAGTTGATATGCATTCACATTTTGTCTTTACAAAGTTTTTACGATAGAGAGACAGATTGTGTGAGAGAGACAGATTGTGTGAGAGAGAAAGAGATAGAAAAAACCTCTGAAGGAATGGCCGTGCTAGGGGTCGGGCAGATGTGGAGGTAGCATAAGCCTACAATGTGAAAACTTTAAAAATCTTTGTCCCAAACAGAAAAGCCTTAGGCTAGAGCTTTGTTATGTGGTATACAGCATCATCCAATGGACCTCTATCAAAATTATTAAATTGGTATCGCCTCGGGTCACAAGTATAGAGCCTTGATATTTAGTACACAGCATCGTTTAGAAGACCTCTATCCAAATTATATTAATTATGGCTCCAGAGTCTAAATGGGTTCCGTCATAGGGGTCATAGTTTTAACATAGGCTGATAAAGTGATAATTTTATAAAATCTTCTTCTCTGAAACAGAAAGGCCCAGAACTGTAGTTTTCAATACATAGGCTCCCTTAAATCGTAATCGATGCAATAGAAATTATTACCCGGGCCCGGAGACGCACAGAAGTTCATACCGTAAAAGTGCTTTCTGTTCATAAATTCTGTTTCTTTAATTCTATAATTTAACTTCATTTAAAATTCGGACTACATGGAGTTTCTAGCCAACAAGAAGCAGCTGAGGAATGGTGCCAAAAATTTTCTTTAGAAGCCCAAAGTACAAAGGACGCGAGTAAATCAGCAAGAATTAAAAATGAAAAAAAAGTTTGAATAACATTTACGATAATTTGCGACGAGAAAGGTAATTACATACATGGCAGCTACTGTTTTTCTACAGGATGCCGGACATTTTTTTCTTTTTTTTTAACATCAACCCTTGATCGCCATTTACCTTCAGCTGTACCTTTTAATCCATCACTCGATAAAACACAGGTTGACCGTTTCAAACAGATATATGTAATTATTATCTGAAATGCAGCAAAAGATGTACAGAACACATTACACGAAATGTTGGATTTTTTTAAATAATTTGTCGGCTCTTCACTTGGATCACTTGTATTAAATAGGGCTTTAAGCTTTATGTAGTGAAATTTTCAGTTTTCTTGAACTTTGCTTAGCGTGATCTTAGACCCCTCTCCCACTTTACAGGGCGGGTTGTTATTTTTAACTTGATAAATGTATGTGCCCCGATGATGGACAAATTTCAAATTTTGGAAATCTAGGTTATTAGAGTCTGTCCAAAATTTAGATCACCAGTATTCCTTATCGTCCATATAATATATTGTATCACTTTTGTTAATATCCTGTTTTTCCACTTGAAAGAAAAGCAACAACCAACTGTTTTCATTTTTTGAAAGGTGTTTCTCTTACAGTCGTGGACAATTGCTTGAATACTGCACATTTTGATCATCTTAAAACTACTTAGCGGTATGACAGATCTAAAATAATGTCGTAAAGTCGAATCAATCCCGTCAACCTTTGAGATTTTGCGATTTGCTCTTTATAAGTATACGAGATGACATTAAATTTGACAAAGGAGATTCTGCGATAATATCAGAAGACGAAAATTAGACACTAACAGACAAATATATGTAACGGGATGAGACATGATGATCGGTTGCAGAGATGAAAGTATACACATAACAACTGAATAACTTTCTTTTAAAAAGCTTTTAACACAAAATTATTGCCGAAGACACGTTTAGCACTTAATATTAATCTTGACATGATTTGATATGAAGATATGAAGAGCTTGCTTCACCAAACAGTTTCAAAATAATTTCTTTTTTTACTACGCTTTTGGAAAACAAAAATTAATATCGTGGACCCTTTCACATTACCACAAATGTATTTGTTGTGGTGCTTTATCATAATAGTTTTTTCTATTACATCAATCTTCAGATTAACCGCTAACCTAATTTCAAGTGTAGAAGAGTTTTTATTTAATTTCTATTTCATTTTTAAACCTCGAATACGTATTCAGAAAAAATGCAAGCGTCTTTTTGTGATATACACTATTTCTTAATATTTTTGTGAACTACAAATTAGTTTCAATAGCAGTCTCTCTCTCTCTCGTTGCTAATTTCGAATTGCAGTGTTTAACTCATTAAAATCGATTCGTATTTCACACGTTGTTTTTAAAATTGTATATCATGTGATCTCATACAGAGTCACTGATTTCAAATTGTCTCTGATACGCGGTGCCCGACAACTCATCGAATTGCAAATTGAATAATCGCGGCTTTCAATCAAGAAATCAACCGACCAATCAAATCAATTATTCAGCCCAGACCTGAGCTTTCACCTCGGACATTGGCCGCCATTCTTGTAACCTTTTTCTTATTCAAGATGTGGTTAGGTCGCCAACCAGCTTTTCTACCTTTTTATTACATGCGATTTGCCATAAACTTTGCAAAATAACACCGTTTAAAAAATCGAAGCGGGACTTCCTGACGGAGTCGATGGGCGTGGTAAAGGGAGTTTGAGGGTGGGGCCAGCACCTGGTCAATTGGAAGAATGCAACAAGTGGTAAAATAAAACAGGTGACGGATTGAATAGAGTTTGAATAAACTGTACGGTCTAAATTCTTAAGTACCTCCTTTTCTAAAGACTATGGTTTCGGTTTTTCCCAAATTTATTTCCATGCCAGTGTTTGAACAGAAGTCTTGTACAACATCTATTTTTTGTAGCATACGACTGTATCTGCACAGCAGGCGACATCATTGGTAAACATTAAACTTAGCATTCTAGGGATTTTGTTATTAATCGATATGTCATGACCACATTTTTCTCTAAACCTTTCCCTTAATTCGTTAATGAAGAGTGTAAACATAATTGGGCTACATTTATCTCCCTGTTTAGTTCCTAAATTACAATGGAAAAACTTTGTTATCCCCTTATCTGTTTTAATTGCTGATGTGTAATTTGAATAGCTAATTTTAAAAAGGGATAAAATTTGCCATTTATTCCTCTTTTTACGTAAAGATTGAAATAGTTTTTCATTTTTAATTCTATCGAATGCTTTTTAGAAGTCGACGTTTATAAAATATATATATAGTGTCCCTTCAGCTTTTGACAAATATTTTTGAATAATTGCTTGTAGTGTGAAAATGTTGTCAGTGAAAGAATACCCCCTCGGAAAACCAGTTTGGCCTTCATCAATTTTGTCATTTTCTTCCGCCCATATATAAAGGCGATTTCTTACAATATTGGACATTTTTTTATAAATTGTATTTACGAGTGAAATTCACCTGTGATTTTCTGGATTGTTCCTAGTCCCAGGCTTATTAATTGGACATGTAAGGCTTCCCGCCTATCAAATTAATATTCTTTGTAAGTAGAGGCAATATGTCTACCGTTTTTTTGTAGAACTCTAAACGTATACCATCTAATCCAGGGCTTTTATTTATATTTAATGCTTTAACGCTTGTTACTACTTCATCATCTATTATTGGTCTCTTGAATTCATCTATAGTACCATTTTCATTATTTTGGAAGATGTTATCTTCTATTTGAGTATAATTATCCACATGTAAGAAAAAGGCAAAACAATTAAAAAACAATTAAACCATGTATATGCTTTAATATTTGGCTTGGTGGTTTCATTTGACTTAATCATTTTATAGTGTTCCAAAAGAGTTTTGGATTAGATCTTGTCTGTACTAAATTTTCCTCTCTTGGGCTTGATAATTATTTCTCTTATGTGAAAACATATTTTTAGATTTACATTCTTTGGGTTTATCAAGATCTCTTTTATCATTTGTATGTCTTAATATCCTAAGTTTTTCATATTCCTCTTGTTAAAATGTTTCACATTGATCATTCAACCATAATGATTGAGTGCTGGCAGGTCTACATACACATGGACTTGTAGTCCTGATTGCCTCTGCTGCAGTCAGAAACACATTTATAAGCAAATAAATACCAGAGTCAGTATAAAATTTGGCTCTAAAATAAATCATTTCTTTTTCCTTTGTAAATTTATCATAAAATTTCTAGAAAGGAGTTAGATTGTCCTCATATCATTTGAATTTAACATATTCATTGACATTATTTTTTATATCATCAACTCAATATTTTTTAGATAAGTCTTTTCAAATGTGAATTGACAAAGGATTGAAAAATGATCGGATTCTGGTCTGTTTTTTATGTTAAAAGATGTACAGATAGGAAATAGACCTATGCTACCAACAGCGTAATCTACAGTACTGACTCCGCTGTTAGCAACACAAGTATAGTCCCTTAGTATCATTGTACAATCTTCCATTAAAAATATGCTAAAAAGTATTCGGCATCTGGGAAATCATTTCTAATATTACTGAATCTGCTTTGAATTAAATTGATTCCATCTTTTTCCTCAATGTTTTTAGGTCACCTGACCGAATGGTCATGGTGACCTATTGCAATCATCGTTTGTCCGTCGTCCGTCGTCCGTTAACTTTTAAACATTTTCATCTTCTTCTCAAGAACTACTGGGCGGATTTCAACCAAACTTGGTAGAAAGCATCATTGGGGGATGCCAATTCAAGTTTGTGAAAATAGGGGTTCTGGAGGTCAAAGGGGCCCAAATAGGGGGCAAAAAGGGGTAATTTTTGGTTCTTCTTTAAAAATCTTCTTCTAATAAACCGTTAATGCCAGGTATATTATAAATTGTGAAATTCATTCCCCTGGGGTCATGTATGAGCCACACCCAGAGGTAAAAGTTCATCATGTTAAAAAATTCACATTTTCATCTTCTTCTGATGAAGTACAAAGCCAATTTCAAACTAACTTGGTGAAAAGCATCATTGGGTACTGATTATACAGATTTGTGGAAATTAAAAGGCTTGAGGTCAGGGAGGCCTAAAATGGGGACTAAAAGGGGGTCATTTTTGGTAACTTATAAACATTTTCATCTTCTTCTCAAGAACTCCTGAGGGGATTTCAACCAAACTTGGTCAGAAGCATCATTGGGGGATGCCAATTCCACTTTGTGAAAAGAGGTTAGGGGGGCTTGGGGTAAAAGGGGCCCCAGTCGGGGGCAGAAATTTTTGTACTTCTTAAAAAATCTTTTTCTAATAAACCCTAAATCACTTGTCTTGATGCTCTTTTACTCAGGTGACCGTTAAGGCCCACTGGGCCTCTTGTTATACAATTGTGATCCCTCGGGAGACACCTATGGAAAATATAGTATTATATCCTCTATTTCTGTTACAACAGAAGCTTCCAACAATATGACAATGGCATCTTGTTTATGGATGTGTTCAACAAACCCACTTTGTATTATACTATTTTTTATAAATACACTTATCCCTCTACTATTTATTATTTGTTTTAACCTTGTTTTCTTACATATCCAAACTGTGTGAAATCTGACAAGAAATTATTAAAGTCCTCAGTTTTTCTACTCCAATTCTCAGTAAGGCTTATTATATCAAATTTAGCTAGATTTGTTTTTAAATCATTATTGTTCTGATGCTTGTATTGACCACATATCTTCCTGATCAAAAAGTTGTATACGATATTGCTGTTATTGTTGTTGTCGTTATTATTTTGGCCTTGGCCACTATCCTATAGATCATTTATATTTTTATCCAGTACCAGACTCAGTATCTTCTCTGTTTCTATTGTGACCTTGTCCCTGATTGTTGTTCGGATGTTGTGTAAAGTGACTTTGTCGTCTGTAAGCTTTTCTCTGGCCTACACATACCATTTCCCTCTTTGAAATCTCCATATTTGTATACCATATTTTCCACAATTAGTTTGTCATACCTTAGTGTTGCATAATTGTTACTCTTCCTTGCTTCAGCCATCATTTTTGTTAGTTCCTTACTATCTTGTCTCACCATTTATGTGTAGTCTTGATGCACAGCTACTTCACTGTCTCCATCTTGTTCGTCTTTACTTTTCTTCAAAATACTTTCAACATCTTTATACTTAGTAAATTTTACAATTAATATATTCTTTCCTGCACCGCCACCTTTACCTAGTCTATGTGCTCTTTCAATCTCTATATCTTGACTATATGGTAGTTTCAGATTATTTGCTAAGAATTGTATAACTCTCTTCTCACTATCTTCCCAGCTTTCTCGACTGTTTCCTTAGATTCCCTTTATTAGTAAATTGTTTCTTCTGCTTTGAGCCTTCAGATATCTAGCCTTCTAGTAATTTCCAGGTTGGATTTGACTAATGTTTCATTGGTTTGCTTTAGTTTGTCATTCTCTTCATGAAGATCCTTAATTGTATTATTGATTGTATCTATCTTACTGTTTACATTCTGCTTTATACCTAAGTGTTTTGGCTAGATAGATCATCTTTCATTTTTTCTAGAAAATCAAATAGCTTATCTTGACTCACTCTCATTTGAGTATCTCCATCTGCATTGTCCGGATTACTTGCATTATTTTCATTATTTGTCTGTTCAGAGTTCGTACTATTGAGACGTATTTCTCGTAAGTCGTGTAAATTTATCTAGGTTTTGTTGTCTATTTGTTCCTGGGTAAGGACCAGGGTTACTCCCACCATCCCCACATACCAACAATGTGGCCAGCAAAACAATCCAATGTCAATGATAATGCCTTCCCTTCAATGTTTAAGTATCTGAACTTTATCTTTGACTTGTTTGGTTGAAAAAAGGAACTATTTCTCGCTCTCAAAAGTGCTGTATCGATGCCAAGCTTTTTTTTCTTCGTTGTTAAAGTCACGTTTTCAAAATACGTCCGCCATTTCCAAGGGATATAACTCGAGAGGGAGAGATTGAGAGTGATTGAGAGATAGTGATAGAGAGAGAGAGAGAGAGAAAGAGATTAAGCGTGTATCATGACTCTTACTTTCATAGCGATGTGAGTTTTCTACTACTTTGCAACACATACTTACGTCATTATGTATATATGCCAGGTTCTGAAAGAGAGTGGAAGAAAGAGAAAGAGTGAGAGAGAGAGAGAGACACACACACACATCAAAAAAAAAAAAAAAAAAAAAAAAAGAAAAAAAAAACAGGCGGTCATTTACCAGGTTTATTGACTTTTAGGTCACCAAACCTAAGGTCATGGTGATTTATTGTGATCGTGTTTTGTCAGTCGTCGTGCGTTAACTTTTTACATTAAAGATTTTAGAACTTTTTCTTAAGAACCCTCAGACGGATTTCAACCAAACCTGGCAGGAAGCAACTTTTAGGACGGCCCTGCAGATTTGTACATACCATGGAGTTATCTCCTATTGGGGCTCCATAAGGGGCAAAATGTTAGCATCTTGAAAAATCTTCTTGTCATGAACCTGCTGTCGGAATGGATTCACATTTGTTATTTAGAATCTTTAGGGCAAGGACTATCAAGTTTGAACAAGAAAAACAATCTGTCGATAAATGGCCGTGCTGAAGGGGGGGGGGGGAGTCATAATAAGCCCATTCCTGGACGTAATAAATTATATTACATGGTGAAAAATTTAAAAATCTTCTCTGAAACAGGAGGGCCTAGAGCTTTGATATTTGGTATACAGCATCATCTAGTGGACCTCTATCAAGACTATTTTAAATTATGACCCCAGGGTCAGAATTAGCCCGTACCAAAATGGCATAACTTTAACATAGGCTTGTAGAGTGAAAAACTTTAAAAAATATTCTTCTCCCAAACTAAAAATGCCAAGAGCTTTGATATTTGGTATGTAGCTTAATCTGGTCGACTTTCATCTGTTTTTCCTTTTTTTTTTTGCTCTTTGGTCTCAGGTGACCGATAATGCCCTATGGGCCTATTGTTTTGTACCTTTCTTCATCAGTGGTAATATTGTTACACACATGAAGACATAATTTTAAATAGAGAGGTGTTTACAGTATCAAAGTATTATAAACATGGTTACTGGCAGCACTTTTCAGAGTAATTAAGGGATGCCTCCTCCCATACTGAAAGCCGCCTTTCAATCGGACGTAATGATAAATACTCGATGTAGTATAATCCGATCCGATCTACTTTTCATGCGTTGGTTTAAATTTACTGTGAAAACTTTTGCCTTTACGAAATTTCAGGCCAAATCGTATTATTTGCGTTCTATGTTTTCACAATTAGCTCTGCCTTGGTTAGAATTAACCTTGTATTCTTTGATTTTTTATTGCTTACGCAATCTCTAATCGGAAGTGAAAAAAAAGCATAAAGTCATAAGCAATATAGCCCTTTAATACATATATCGGGAATTGTCGAAAGAAGGATTTTATTAAGGATATAAACATCTTGATTCTGTTGTCTGTTTAACGGTAACAACATTATGGGATTTGCTGTCAGGTGTCAGTGTTAGACTATATAGCAAAGGGATGTACCGACGTGAACATAGGCTTTGACTTGATTTATTGCATCAAAGTTACCCCCACTTTGATCGGCCTTACCATTACAACCGACGGATCTCTGGCTCCAACACCTGCCTTCGGACAAGTGATTCGACTGGGAAATAAAACGCTATTATTTTGTTAAAAATAAAGCCAGAAACGTGTAGCAAAATAATAGAATGGTTGGTTGGTTGGTTGGTGACCTAAGGTGGTAACTACTGAATGAATAATCTGTAGTTACGACATTTAAGTCGCACAACAAATTAAAATACTTCACACTAATTTCGAATTATCGAAAGTTCTTTTCCTATCTAAATGATTTGATTGGTCTATCAATTTTTAGACTGACAGTCAAGATCTCAAATTTGACCAATCGCGTCTGTCAATCAAATAACCATTCGACCAATGAAATCCTTCATGTAGACCAAAAATGAGTTTTGATGGTCAATTATGAGTATACATTCAAATCAATCTTCCGTTTGAGGGAACTGACAACAAACTGGGGTAATTATATACATTTTTTTAACGAATCACATGGCAGCAACTCAAAACTGAAAGTCACGTTGATACAGTGTTTTCCTAAAAGGGTGTTTATACATGGATTTGATTGGTTACAATGTAAGACAAGTAAAAACATGTTTTCGTCACTGTCAGATCCGATTGGCTGAACTGTACTTGCAATAACCTATCCAACTACTTCAAGAGCCCCTGACGTCTTTCTGCAAAATACACACTGGTTAAAAAAAAAAAAAACGTGCCTATGGTTAATCCATTGGCAATTGACAAAGTTTTGGACTGGTCCGAATTAAAGATATTGCTGTCGACATTTTTTTATTAGATTTTTTTCCATTTTTTTTCTTTTTTCTTATGGAGTAGTAAACATCAACATACACACATAAACACACATATACACACACACATATATATTGCTTTTATACCCGCAAAACGACTTTTGGGGTATACTGGAAGTAGCTTGTCTGTCCGTGTATGTGTCCGTTCATTCGTCGTTGTGTCGCAACTACTACAATTTTGTTTCAAAAGTAAATAAAAATTGTAACTTTTGCAAGACGCAATTTTGAAGTCTCAACTATCCCTGACAGTAGAATTAACTTTCCTTGAACTGTTTGGTCACACGTTAAAGTCCTGCCAGACGGCATTTTGAAGTCTCAACTACCCCTGGCAAAATATTTATCTTCTCTTGGTCTTAGACACATTTCATATCTTGCTTGAAAAGCGCATGCTCGACCCACAATTTTTCTTTAAAAGCAATCAAACTTTATACATAAATTGGTCACATGTCTAAGTTTTGCAGGAAGCCATTTTGAAGTCTAAACTTCCCCTGGTAGAAGAATTATCTTCAGAGTGAACGTCGACACTTTTCATAAATTCTCAAATAAGTAATTTTGTTTCACGATCCCCTCATACAATTTATTTCAATTAAGAGATGAAGACAATATTTTGTTTTTTTCATAGAGGTATGAACCGAAAAACCTAATCACACTGTTTGAATACGCGAATTATAATTTAATACCATCGTGCGAAAAAAGCAAAAATTTACAATTTTTTATACTTTTTTGTATGAGACTATTTTGTGCGAAAGCATACAAAATAGCTGCGTGCTCATGGAGTTATGAATAATTTTTTCGACCGTTTTTGATAGGCGAAACTAAAAATTAAATTATAAGTAATTAAAGTTGATACATACATTGATCATAGGTTGATGATTTGAAAGAGAGTAATTTAAAGTCTCAATTTCCCGGATAGAAATAGAATAGACTTAAGATACTTTTTATATGTAAATACAGTTTATGCAAGTAATTTGTGCTGTGCACTCTTATAATTTTGCTTCAAATATTATACAACCTTTTTTAACCTACAATGACAAAAATATACTTTATAGAAGTCTGAACCGCCCCATTTCCCTTGAATTTAGACACTTTAAATTTTTTTCCTCGCCGTTTCCTACTACTACTTTGCTTCAAAGGTTATAAGACTTTTTTTACAAACATTGACAAACAGACACTTTATAGAAGTCTGAACTGTCCCAGTAGAAGAATAATCCCCTTGAAATTAGATACTTTTTCGTAAGCAAGGCTCCAGTAATTTTTCGTCGCCAACTCCTCCTACAACCTGGCATCAAAAGTAATGCATTTTCACACTTACACTGATAAGATGTTGAAGTTTGCAACAAGCTTTATAGATGTTTCAACCCCCCTTGTTTCTCCCCTTAAAAAGGACACTTTTTCATAAACAAGGCTCAGGCTGGTGGGGATAGTTACCCTTGTCATGCTGAACCCGGAATATTCCTGCTTTGGCAGGAGGTATATACAAAGATCAGCCTGCACATAAGTGCAGTCTGATCTTGGTCTACACCTCTTGTCTGTGCCCTTTAGACCGGAGTTGCTTAAATAGCCATTTTTCAAAAGAAATATTGACCATCAACAAGATCTTCCAGAACTGCCAGTCCATAAAGCAATTCTGCATAGGATTTTAATTCGGCATGGCAAGGGCTAAGTCACCTCCTTTGACAAGGTCTAGAGTTTTGGGGGATGTGTATGTGTGTTCTATTCTGTTTTTTGTTAGATTTCAAGAAAGAATATAATTCATTACTATAGAATGATTTAATCCGTAGCGTGTTATACCGAATTGAATAAGCTGTAGTTATGTCATTTAGGTCGCTAAAACAACAAAAGCGCTTCTCATAAATATCGGCCAGTATCAGAGTTCAAAGTTCATATCCGCTCTAAATAAACTATTCGGCTGATCAATCGACTGTGTTGTAGATCCGTTAATTAGTTAATTATTACCAGTGTTCTTTCTGTCCGGTAGAGATAATTTAATCTTACCTTATCAAAATCAGCCCAAACAGATGTGTTTGTCATGTAAATGATTTTATGATATTCCAGTCAAATCAGTATGTGTAAAATCCGTCCAGAATTCCTTCCCATTCATAGTAAAATATTGTACGAAAAAATACTACCTTTTTTCACAGATTGGGTTATATGTTCGATCACAGTGGTAATCTCTCCATTGAAAATCGTCTCCTTGTCTATCAGAAAAGTAGGCACAATCTTCGGGATCGTATAGATCATTGGGCTGCCCAGGTACCCAGTCTAAACAGAGAATATGACTGTTAAAACTGTATAAATTTGGATATACCTTATAAAAGATATGAAATATGTTGGATTAAGATGACAATGTTACACGCCACCAGAAAAGCAACTTTAGGATGTTGGGGAAGAATTAATCCTGGTTGAACTGATCGATTGCGTACGCTGATCAGGGTCGATTGTTTTTCTACATAAGATTACCTTTAAAAACACACACACTTAATTTTATCCGAGCATGTAATCTTGGTCTTGGGTGGATTTATTTGCTTTTTATTTCACACACGGGTCAAGGAAAACCTGAACCCAAGAGAATAATGCACATCACCATTCAGTTTGCATATAATCCCTGTCATGATGAACCACGAGTATTTGTTCTTTGGAAGAAGGTACGACTAAGATTAGCCTGCACTTATATGCAGTCTGGTCTTAGTCTTAACCACCTGTTTGACGTCTTAAGCCAGAGTTGTTCAAAATATTACGAGACAGAAAGAGAAAGAAAGAATTGAATTAATTCAGGAAGACAAGGAAAGTATGTTTTGCTTCAAACAAATAATTGCTGTATTCCCTTCATTGTTTTCTTGAAAAAATTATGCGCGACAAAAAGTGGGATTGTGAGGTAATCGGGTATATCAATTCCCTTCAGATATCATTCCGGAGAGTGTTTAAGATATTTTGCGTACTGTTCATGTTGGAATCTTATTTCTGATTTAAAAGAGATTTAACTTTAAAACCGTCTGTGAAAATTACACCTTTTTTTAAAATATTGAGCTCTTACTTTTTAATAGCAAATTTATTAACTAATTAACCATTCATTAAAGTATTCGTCTTCTTTTCAAAACCAACTACGAATTTTCCGGGGGAGGGGGTCTTATCTATAGGTTGCTTCTGAGCCAAAAAACTCCGTTCTGATATTGATCCAATAAGATCTTTACAATCAATGTTGACACTGGTTTCATATTTCATTCATCATCTATGCAACTACTATCAAACCATTTATTGGATTTTTCTTTGTCTATCCTTCACAAACATTCATATGTATCTTCTTTGGGGAATTGCCCACTGTTAGGCACCTGGCCCGCGAGACCAGATGTACCGCTATGCCGATGTTGAATTATTTAGACCCCCGATGTACCGCCGTGCTCACATTACATTATTTAAGAGATGAAGAGAATATTTTTTGTTTTCTTGGAGGTATGAACCGAAAAAACTAATCATACTGTATGAATACGCGAAGCGGATTCATACATAAGTGTGATTAGGTTTTTCGCTTCATACCTCCATGAAAACAAAAAATTATTCCCATCATTTCTTATAATTTAATAGCATCGAGCGAAAAAGGCAAAACTTTATAAAAAAATTGATATCTTTTTGTATAGAACTATTTTGTGTGGAAGCATACAAAATGGCTGCCTGCTCAAAATTGTGTTCATAGAGGTATGAATTAAATTTTTCGACCAATCAGAACGCTCGTTTTCGATAGACGAAACAAACAATTAAATTATTCTCATTTGATCGTGTTATTCTTCATGTACCATCGATTCATGATATTATAGTGGTTACAATTTAACCTAATCCTGATCCCTGTCGTTAAACTGAATAATAACTCGATCATTTCCTCTCGACATAACACCTTCGGAATTTGCTCGAAATATCCGGTATTTTTGCACGTAAATATAAAAATCATTATCTATGCTATTTCGCGTCTCTTTTATAAAGTAACGTACTAGTAGCTAACTTCTAAAATCAGCCTATACAACATATAGTTTCATTCCTACCCAACATACATACCATTAAAACCCCACGGATTTTCCGGGAGGGACCTGGGCACTTCTTGTCATCAGTGATCCCCCGTACCTTCATGCTAACATCGTATTATTCAGAACCTTTATCTCTTCCATAAGAATATGTTACAGATTCGTGTATCATTATTACACTATTCTTGTATCATATTTGCTTAATAATTACATGAATATTTTCATAGGATTTTTTACTCTGTTTTACCCGGCTAAATGACATCGACATCGATGCACCGTTAAAACCCAGTTAATTAATGTATTGTTATATTCATCATTCTTGATTGATCTGCCTTTTAAGTGCAAGCGATTAACTCATTCTTGCTTGAGATCAGAGAGACGAAGTTGTGTGCCAAAAGTAACATTTCCTCCTTAAAAATCCTTTATCGTGTAACTTGCATTCATTTAAAAAATGAAACATACGGTCAATTTAGGTAAACTGAAATACTTTGATGTTTAAATCTAAGATTACGGTGCTACTAGGTCGTCAACAATACAAATCTCGTATTTAATATGGATGTCACAAGAAAAGATTTATTCTCTAGAAATATTAGCTATTAAGATACCTGTAAAATTTGCAGTTTCGCCCGAGTCTTCCCAAACCCATTGACCTTCGACTACAATATCTGTGAGTCCTAGCCACCATCTGGACGCTGAAAAAGGACATCGGTAGATTATGTAATAAATTGATATTTTTATAATCGGTTTTCAGTTATATATTTGACGAATTAAGTACATTTTCATATGATAATTTAAAAGAAAATCCATCGGTTCTGTTTGTACCACATAGACCAGTTTTATTGCACTTTATTAATACATTTCGAAAGCATTCAAAATGTTTTTGTAAATTCGGCAGATTAGGCAAGTCAACCAATATGTTTTTACTCTTTCTCTAGGTATTGTTACCGCACAAGTTCAAGGTAATACGGTGTTTATTTCATGACCAAACGAAAATTTTACTTGTCAAATATTCTCTCATTTGAAAATATCTCAGGTATGGACTTTTAAATGACTATCTAAGCAGTAGTTAATGACAATTTGTTTATCACCTTCGATATACAAGTATAGAAAAGTACGTTATATCAAGAATTTTTTCTGATCTTTCCTTGTAAATGTCTTTCCTTGTAGATCTTTACAAGCTCTAAACTAAACATGCTCTGGCAGACGCACTCTGTACACACAATAACTATAAGCGTAATAACGTACTGGCTTCATATGCAACGTATCAAGACATCTAGCTGAACTCCTACAACAATGCTAGTTTGCAAAATATAAGGTAAAGGACAAAAAAATCAAAGAATTCATTGGTGACTAAAACTTCGTAATGGCAGAAAATAATAATAATAATAATTTATGTATCGATAACTCGCACGTTTTATTGGAATAATCAAGCACATCTACCATTTAAGAGATGAAGACAATATCTTTTGTTTTCATGGATGTGTGAGCCGAAAAACCTAATCACACTGTATGAATGGGCGAAACGGATTAATACATTGTGTGATTAGGTTTGTCGGCTCATACCTCCATGAAAACAAAAAAAAAAGGTTCTCTTCATTTCTTATAATTTAATATCATCGAGCGCAAAAGGAAAAACTTTACATATTTTGGTACGTTTTTGTCTGGGACTATTTTGTTCGAAACCATACGAAATCGCTGCGTGCTCAAAATTTTGTACATGGAGTTATGCATAATTTTTGTCGACCAATCAGAACAATCTTTTTTGATAGATGAAACTAAAAATCAAATTATTTTATAAATGTAGAAAGAACTTCATGTTTTCAAAATATGTATTAAATGTATAGTTCTTAAACTGTACAATGTTCAGATATTTGCATTTTGTCGCGTGCTTAAAATTCTTACGTGGAAGTGTCCGTAGCCTGTTCTTAACAAAGTCATTCTCTTTGGCATCATTTATATGAACAAGATGAGAACCATGTTGTCTACAAAAGTACTAAAAAAGAAAGAAATTTGTTTGATTCTTATATCGCTTTGAAAAAATAATAAGTAATATTTATTACTGTTCACTTCTTCACGTGCGACAAGGGCAGGGCTAATAGAAGGGGTGTCGCTAGGGAACGGTTATTTACAATACTAACGGACGGATACCTGACCACACCCAATAAAATACGACAGGAACTTCCACGATATTAAACGGCGTTATCTGCAGAAATTATGGTCAGTATTTAACGAGCACAAATTTGATATTGTTTTTATGATATGTGGGATTTATCGAAAACGTTCCTGCACTTTACAGATTTAAGATATTTCGCGAAACATATAACGCCTTTTGTAAAATTGCGTGAATTCATTCATTAATCGAGATCATTTTCACAAAAAGTCGTTACTAAAGATTCGGTTCAATTTCATAGTTATTACACTAGTGTAATAATGAGAAATTAGACAAAGCCTAGATTGCGGGCGAAAGAGCCATCTCTTACAAAAAATCTCACTATAGGCATTTGAATTCTACGTTTCAATTCTATGACTTTGTAGAATTAAGAACAAACTGCTATCTTAATTTCACATGAAGAGAAAAAAAAAAATGCAGCCAATCTGTTGCTAGAACCCGGCACCTCACGCTTTCAGGGTATGTACTGTATCGACTGACTGAATTTCAGAACTTCAGCAATTTGAACAGGTTTTACATCCACTAATGCATCCATTATCATCAAGCAACCCTATCAATGGCGCCAGCTGGCGCCAAATATCACACACAAAGAGAAACATGCAGCCATTCCAGCTCGAACCCAGAGCCTCTTGCTTATAGGGCAAGTATTCTACCCACTGCTTATATACATCCTCTCTCAACAATGCGAGACAGTAAATAAATTATCCCATAGCTTCATTATCGAGCTCATACTAGAATAAAAAAAATCTCATTGCAGCGGCAAAGTAGAAATCTGTACTGCTTGGCGGAAGTGATCTCTCCAATTACTGTCCTGAAGCTCTCGAGAACATTCAGAGAGTCTCAAGAGTCACCAAAGTGGAGAGAATCCAAGTTATTCTGAGCATATCATTTATTTAACATAAAATATAATTCATAAATATATCATTTATACCGATTGCCTGTGTTACAGACCCCAAATGTCTATATTGATGTTCATAGCCGTATATAGAAAGATAATAGATGCTATTTATACTATTCATAAAAAGTTGACTTCTTTCACTTCTCAGTCTTTGTCCTTGTTCTGCAAAAACTAATATTTGTTTGTCCAAAGTTCAGACTCGAAATTCAACATGCACTTACTTTTTTGACAATTTGGAATTTTCTATGGATTTGTCATGGTGTGAAGAAAAAAAAAATAACATTTTTATCGTAACCCTATTTTCAAATCTGTTGTTGAATACATAAGAATCATTAAAATTTTACAATTTCCAGTCAAACGTATTTGATGTGTCATCTTAAATTCATCTCTTTGGAGAACACAATGGAAAATCCCAGACCGTTGTAAATTCTTGAGCCAGGTGTTCTAGTCTAGTGTCGCGCGTATATCCGGAAGTCACTGGAACACGACTGATTGACACCCTAGTAACGCTCGTGACTTTTACATCAGAATCAATGACGTAACAGGCTAATTGACATTGACATCATTTTAACTGGATTTTTTTTTCGCGACTAAATGTGCACTGGAATTAAATGCTATTGAAGCAACAGTGGGATGAATGCCTGTTACGGTTTGTTGACTTATTTGTTATTTCAAAATAAAAAGATGACTGTTTTTCGAATACGAGTTTTTCTGCAAAATTTCACTTTTTTAGAGAGAACCCATTCCTACTTAACAAAATATTAAACTGGCCAAAATTGAAAGAATCTTCAGAAAACAATTAAGTTTGTGGAATTTTAAATTTTTTCGTCGTTTTGGATAGAAAACATTGTGGATAATGAAGAAATTGCTTGATACAAGCAATTTCTTCATTTCCACATTGTTTTCTAAAGCTTTTTATAGGAGCGTAAAAAGGAGGGATTATGTAGCAATTGTATGGGTTAAGATAAGGTTATTATGAATGTTTAGTTGTGAACTAATTGATAGATCGCGACTGTGACTCAAAAAATCAAACAACCAATCAAATCATTCATTTAGACCGGAAGTGAACTTCGAGCTCTGATAGTGGCCGATATTTACACGAAGATTTTTATTTGTTTGGTGACTAAAACGTCATTACTACAGCTTACGTCGCAAACCAACTTTTTTACTTTTTACACTGGCCTTATATTTTGCAAAATAGTGCCCTTAATATCGAAAAATAACATTCTATAAGAGACAGTTTTGTAAGCGATCTGCCAATTAAGAAATTAATTCCGTAGTTTCCAAACAAATGTTTAAAAAATACAATACCTCAGCTACGATATACTCTTCGCCGGTCTCACCAAAGAAATAACAAGAGTCTAGAAAAGTGATCCAGCCTTTATCACACTCGGAGCAAATGGCTCCAACCAAAACACCTTAAATCGGAAATAAAAAGGAACTCGGTACGTATAGTAGATGACGTACTAAAGACCTGTGGTGACTTCATAATTCAAACTTCATACATATCGTAGGTGCGCGAGGAAGATGTCGCAACTACAGCTTTAATAAAGCTGTAGTTACGGCATTTAGCTCCCGCACCAACGCTTTAAATTTTAAAGAAAGAAGTATGTTAAAGTGCATGCGATTTTGAAATTAAGGTTTGAAGTTTGAAGTGTAAAATTGGAATGGTTAAGTCTTAAGTTTGAAGTCTGAAGATGAAGTTAACCTCATTCTTTCCACTTCAAAATTTACATTTTTTACTTCATAGTTCATCTGTTCGAAGTTTTACTTTTAACCTAATAAATCTAGACGTGTTTAGCCCAAATTCTTAGAGTGTCTTACTTGTGCAAAACGTTTACAAATAATGCGTGTATACATTGTTTCCACTTAGAAGCCTTAAAATCAAAGTACTGAAAGTACTGTAAGCTAGCAAAGCATGATTTTGTTAAGTAATCCTCTTTGTCAAAGGCCATGATAAATAAACAAGGTTAAAGTAATCCAAGAGTTTACGCATTACAACATGATAAAATCTTAGACTGTTTCAAAATGAAAGAAGTTGCAGACAACAATTCCAAGATGGTGGAATGTGGTAGAATTTCTTCAAAGTCCACACTGTTTTCCAAAACATTTTTCCCGAGAAGCTTTAAAAAGCGGAATTAAGCGGGAATGGGTTACATAGCATGCTTTTTGAAAGAGTTTGCTACAATTTGAATAGAGTTTGTAATATTCTTAAAGGACACTAGAACTACTTTGTATGGCGTAGACATTCAATAGACTCGTGGTTAAGCTTCCAGCGGCAGTTTGCACTCGTTGAACTTTAATATCACCTCAAAATGTTGTTTGTTACCTAAAGCTATCAAAGCTGACGCTTTGCTAGCAAAAAATGAAAAAGAAGACATTCAAATAATGTTAATCATTTGCACTCGTTTAATTCATATTTGACAAAATTCTTAGGCAACGATTGACACTCTCCTCGGCAATGACATTAGAAAAAAAAAAGACTACAAAAATCTCTTTGGCTTCGACATTAGAAAAAAGACTACAAAAATCTCTTTGGCGATGATTATCTTCGACATTAGAAAAAAGACTGCACGACAGGCTTCATTACCTAATGGTAGGTAGTAATTAGCGCTCTTAATTGAAAGATCGCTAGCCCCGCCAACGAACTTCCCTGGTCACGCCCAAGTACTCTTACAGGAAATTCCAATTCGATTTTGAACAGGCTTTTTCTACTGCAAGACTTATGGCCAGTGACATATACCACTCAAAAATAATAATGTTTGGTTGGCGACGTAAATGTCGTAACTATAGCTTAAATCAGTTGCAAAGTTTAAGTCGCTTAACCAACGAAAGTTCTTCACAAAAATCTTGGCCAATTTTAAAGTTCAAAGTTCACTTCTGGTCCAAATGAATGCTTTGATTGGTCGATTGGTTCCATAATTCACATCTACGATTCGTCAAGTGAGCAAGAGCCGTTTGGCCCTGAACAATCGTTTTTTGAGAAAACACAGGGAGTATTTGTAATGTCATCGGCTGTACAACCAATAATATTACAAACGAATAATAAAAAGACACACACATAAACACGTACTCAAACACACACACACACACACACACAAACGCGCAAAAATCCAAAACAAATAGACATCTGGAAAGAAGGCTGGCAGGCGAAATTTCCTGCCAAACTGTCCCCGTTCACCTCAATGATGTTTGTCGTACTTGATGGGCGCCCGATACTTATTACGCTTAAAATGCTCGTGCTTCAAATCTTCAAATATGATATTTTGCTGATGAGTGACAGTCAAAACGTAGAAGAAATCATAGCTTATTTAAGCTGTAGCTCCGATGTTTGATCGCCAATGCTATCTTGATTTTCTTTTGTAACCGCTTGATCTGAAAAAGGGCTTCTCCTCGCCATGTCCTCACCATTTATCCTCGCGTTTGTGAGGGGCCTTACTACTATATAATTTACAAAACACTAAATACGCCCTGCTTGCTACGATCTGCCAATGAACAAATATCTACGCTGTGTTTAAATTTGCTTTCCTCTAATTGATCTATAAGTCCATAGATTAGATTATAATATGACCTAGAGCCTAGGAGTGAAATGATAATTCCTTTGAAAATATTTCTTATATATTTCACAGGTTACAGTTCTCTAGTGCACGGTAGCATAGAGGTGACATGTTCGTTTTTATTAGAAGTATCTCGTACGGCAAAAGCCCTCGAAAAGTATTTCTTTTATTGTTAAGGGATAACGAGATAGCAATGCTTGTTATTCTTTTCTTTAGTTATAAAAATCGTGTTAAAGCACGAAAAAAACAAACAAACGAAGTATTGTCTCTTGGGAACGAGATAAACAGTCAATCAAGGTTATTTGAGCTATTAAAACTTCAAAACGGATGCCGCGTTAGAGAAGTAACTTGAAGATGACGCTCTACGCCACAGCTGTCTGATGTTATGAGCAATAATGTTGAAATGTCCATCTCCTACCTTACTTTGTCAAAATACAGTCACCTTGTCCAATTATGGTGTTGACTTGCCTAAACATCGTATTATTTTGTTAAAAAGTAGCATTATTGAATTAAAATGTGGTGTTGACTTGTGCAAGCATCATGTTATTTTGTCACAAAGCATCGTTTTTATGTTCAAATGTGGTGTTGACTTGTCTAGTTGTTGTCTTATTAAGTCAAAAAGTAGTAATATTATGTCTTAATGTGGAGCTTAGTTATCTTATCGTTGTCTCATCAAGTCAACAAGTATAACTGATATTTCTTGGTTTGGCGTTGACATATCAAAAAGCTATCTTAACCTATCTATGTCCAATAGGTGTATTATCATTTCCACCGTCGGTGTCGCCTTGTCTTATCAGTCATAAAAGAAGTTTTATTTAAATTTTTAAATATTTGAAGCTGGTTTATCTATACATCATGTTATTATATCAAACAGTACAGTTACCATGTATAAATGTCGATTTGATTCATTTAAAGATAGTCTCAGTATATGAATAGTGGTTTCGAAATGTCTAAGATATGTCTTATTATGTTCAATTAACGTTATCCTGTTTAGATTTCAGGTTGACTTGTCGACTGATTCCACTATTATGTCAAAAGGAAGTGAAATTTTGTTCAAACATTGTGGTAATTTCATCCGAAAACGTCTTATTATGTCAAAATGTATATTGTTATAGTTTTCATATTTCATGTTGACTTGTCTGCACATTGTCTTGTTTTGTCAAGAAACAGTTTTGTTAGCCTTGATGCGATGTCTAAAAAACGTCAAAATATGTCAAAAAGAAGAATTTTCATGTTGAAACGAGGCATTTAATTGCCAAAAAAATTACCTTGCTATGTAAAAAGAGGTTTTACAAATCTTAAATATAATGTTGACATGTCAGACCTTAATCCTATTATGTGAAAAGATGGTCTTATCATGTTCAAATACCGACTCGACTTGCTGAAACACTGCTTAACATGTTCTAAAGTATCGATATTATGTACTTATGCGATGTTAACTTGTCTATACACTATCTTACAATATCAAAAAGGGGCGTTGTTTTGTCCAAAAGTTATGTTGATCTGTCTTAACGCTGACTTATCATGCCAAAAGATATATATTATGTGATAGTATTTGAACAAGTTAACATACCTGGGAACATGATAAAACTGCCTTTTTACGAACAAATACTTTGGAAAAGTTATCACCATGTTCAGACATGATAACACCACTAATTTCAAATGATAACTCTATCTAAAGATAAGCCATCCTTGATTTTGAACATGTTAATATGACTCTTTGACATAATACAGCTCTGTTTTGCCAAAATCATACGTGGACAAAACCAAACTACCGTACGACAAATAAGGCCAATGTTTACACAAGTCACCACCGCATTTGGCCATAACCACTTTACCTTCTGACATGATAAGGCAAGGTTTAGTCAAGTTAATACTACATTTGGACAAAGCCACACTAGTTTTAATAAAACAATGCAAAGTTTAGACACCTTAACACCATATTGGAAGATGATAGCATATTTTTGGACACTTACACAAGTCAATATTACATATAAACATGCCGGCACTACCTTTTGACCTAATTAGAGTGTGTTGAAGTAAGACAACATACAAATAGACAAAATGGAACTGCTTTTTGACACGAAAAGACAAGTTAACTAGGTATGTGGGCATGATGGCATAACCGTTACACATAATAAGACTATTTTTAGACAAGTCAACACCACACTTGAACATGATAGCATACCGTTTTGACATAACAAAGAAACGCTTTATTAATCCAACGCCACATGTCGACAAAATTACACAACCTTTTGATATAACAAGATATTGTTTAAACAAGCCAATGCCACATTTGGACACTAATACACTACACTTGGACATGGTAAGGCATATTTCGGCAAGGCATCACCACCTTTTAGCAGAAAAATATGGATAAGTCAGCAACTCGTTTAAGCATGGTATCATTTCTTTTACTCATAATAAGACAAATATTAGGATTGACCACATTATTGCTCATAACATCAGACAGCTGTGGCGTTCCATACTCATGTGTGAAAGACTTACTATCTCTTGCGCACGACATAGAGACCGAAAAAATCGATTGAAAGAGCGGTTATAGCACATTCTTTTTATTGAAAACAAAGAGAGAAAAAGAATGCTATCTTGCGGTAGCATGGAGGTGACATGTGCGTTTTTTAGAAAAAAAAAGAAGAAAGAAAACGAATTGCTATCTCGTGGGAACGAGATACACAACCAATCAAAGTCGTTCTTTAATTATTTGAGCTTTTCATAACTTTAAAATGTATGCCGCGTTAGAGAAATAACCTGGTTGGATGATTATCTCGTTGGAACGACTTACTATCTCGTGCGCACGACATAGAGACAGATTTTGATTTTGACAATGTATTTAATATCCTCTACTTATTTCACAATACAGTAAGGAATTGGTCAGATCACCAGGTTTTTTTAGCCTAGAGTCCTCTATCAACACTGGCAAAACAGTAGCCACAATTTGCATTTTTTCCAAAACATTATCAAAAAAATAATGTAAAACTAGAATTTTAGCGAAAGAAGACAGAAAATAGTAACATTGAACGAAAATATAAAATAGTTGGTTGGCGACATATGCATACTAGTAACTACAGTTTTAATCAGATGTAGTTACGATGATCAAGTCGCAAAACCAGCAAATACTCTCCACATATATTTCCGGAGTTCAAAGTTCACCTCTGGTCTAAATGGATGATGACATTGGTCGATTGATTATTTGATAGACGGATGGGATTGGTTGAGAGTCCCTGGTTTTACCAATAAGCTTAGATCGATATTTTTTATGGTCCCCTGTTTTAACAATAGCCTGAGTAAGACATGTTCTAAGAACTGTCTTTTCTGTACGCTGCGACATTTATTGATTGTCCTATCAAGTACTGTGCATCAGAAATATCCAAAATATTTTAAAGAATCATCATGTGTTATAATAAGTCAATAGATTCACATATAACAAATAAAATCCGCATGTCCATCGCCAAAGTACTGTCCTACTGCAAAACACATCGATGTCCTTGACTTTACTTTCTTATCTTTCTTTTCATGCACAGGCATACAGGCATTCAATTATATTATTGCGAACACATCTTTTGAAGCGGCCTTACTATCCTATGGCCATTCAAATTTATTCCCTTCATGTCGTAACCGGCCATGCAAAACAAATATATATTAAAAACTAGGTAAAAATCGATTTGTTATTATCATTTGTATTATTAGCGTTTGTATTATTATCTTATTATCATAATAAGTCAATTGACCAATCGCTAATCCATACCTCTGATTCCCTGGGCCCTTCGAATTAACCCCAACAGGAAGCTCCGCTTCGATTTTCACGGCGATATTTTGCAAAATTTATGGCATGTAACAAAAAAGTAAAATCGTTGGTTGGCGAGCTAAACGTCTTAACTACAGCTTGAATAAGAGGTACTCAGGACGTTTAAATCGCCAAACCAACAAAAAAGATAAACAAAAAAAAATGGCGGCAAAAATCGGAGTTGAAAGCTCAGGTCCGGGCTGAATAATTGATTCTATTGGTCGGTTGATTCCTTTATTGACAGCAGCGATTGGTCAATTGCGTGTTTAAATCGACTCGTCACAAAAAATACTACCTTCCGGGAGATCCGATAGGAAAAGAGATCGGATTAATCAGAGGTCAATTACTAGTAGGTTTGGTATCTCGAGAAAAAGATATAAAGAAAACTTATTTTTTAAGAAACAAATGAAATCTTCGGCCGCGAAACGAAACTCGCATTGTTCGTGCGATATATCGTTCAATAGATCGTTATAGGCGAATGGTAAAATATATTGACATTATAAGATGTACAGTTTAAAACATTGTGAAACTGACAAAGTCAGTTATTTTTTAATGAGTTTTGCAATTGATTTAGTTGACCGGAATAAGCAGGTTAAAAAGATACGGACGTTTTGATTCAAATCAAAATAAAATAACATTCCTATAAAAAATCGTACAAGTTCAATAAATAGATATATTTATTACGTCCGATACGCCAAATGTTGGTCAGCTAATCCAATCTCGGCATGTTTTCAAAGATTTGAGTGCATTTGTGTAATAGTTAAAATGATTTGAGTGAATAATTTTGATTAAACGGTGAATGAGTACATGTAGTTCTTGAATGTGATTGAATGGATGTACTTACATGTATACATGTGACTTGTTTAATCGCTCATCTTCAATAAGGAAGAATAATTGACAAATCACTGGCCCTGCTCAATCATTACTTTAGTAACGCCCACTGAAGTCCCGCATCGACTTTAAAAGTCGTTATTATGACCAGTAGCATGCAACTGAAAACAATCAATAGTTGGTTAGAAACCTAAATGTCGCAACTACAGCTTGAATTAGTTGCAGTTACTAAGTTTAGGACCAAAAATAAACAAAAATGCTTCACGTTAACGGTGGCAAATATTCCAGTTGAAAATTCAATTCCAGACTGAATGAACGATTTGATTGGTCGATTGTTTCCTTTATAAACAGCCGCCATTGATCAATTGAATGATCGCGTGATTACTCAATGAATCAATAGACTAAACAAATAATTAATACCGGAAGGTCGCCAACAGAACATACTTTTTTTCTATTTCATGATACTGGCCATTTACTTTGCAGAATTACGCTGTTTGATATGGAAATGTTGGAGGTCATAAGGCGTGGTTAGCGATCAGTCAGTTGCTACATGTACAGACACGAAGGCAACGAACCACATGAACAGAATAAACACGTATTGAAACGAAAGGTCGCTACTTCTTTCTTAAATTACCAAAGAAATGAAAATAATCAGTATCAAGAGACGTCCACAATTTCAACATACTTTTCTTTCTTTTATTTTTACATCGTACTTTTTCGAATATAATTTTAATTGGTTTATGATTTGGAATAAGTGCACAATGGAAAGGTTTATTTCTAAACTTCGGCATGTAATCGGAGAATAATCGTATTTTCGATGCAAATAATACATCGACATGGCAGACCTTTAATTTGCAGGTCACTTTGACTTTGTTTTCTACCCTACTTTATTTAATCAGAGCCGTGACAATACAGAAACATATCTTCATAGTGATAAGGTAGTTCCAGGCCTTTATTTAAATTTAGTCGGTCGATCTAATCAGTGACCCTATAGTGCTAGAACATGTTGACCCTCGTCGTGCTTAACTCGGGATATTTCCTTTTTTGGCAGGAGGCATAGACAAAGATCAGCCTGCACATACGTGCAGTCTGATCTTAGTCTTTGCCACCTGCTTGTCCCTGTTGAGCAGGAGATGCTCATAAAATTAATTTTCTACAGATAATATGAAAAAGGCAAAGCCTCAGAACGATCGCATTTTCTAATTATCGACAATTAAAACTTCCAAAATGTATGCAAACTCCATCACGTCATATCATTGGGAATGGAAATTGCTGCTATCGTAAGTACAATAAGCAATTTCCTAAAACACTGTATCTATTATTATAATTTAAATCACTTCGAATATACTGGTGTAATTCCTTTATAGCCAGAATTTGTTCAAAGTTTCATAAAATGGGAAAGGCAATTGGTACCCAAATATGACTGAGGAACCAAGAGATCATATTAAATGGTGTTTTGTTGTTTCGTTTTCTCATGCATTGATATGTAAATGCATAAAAAAGGGACGGTTTCAGGAGGGTAATTTGTAGTGGTATGTAAACTCGGAGAGCTCCAGCACAGAAACATTCTGACTAAATATTCCAGTACTTGAGACCTAAATTTGGCCTCTAGAATACATATAGAATTTTTCAAAGATTTGACCTAGTGACCTAGATTTGACCCTATGAAACCTAATATCGATTCAAACTTGAAGAAGATAAACATTTTGACTAACTATCAAATTATTATTGCAAAAAATGTAACCTCTAGAGTACAAGCAAGTTTTTTAAAAGATTTGACCTTGGGACCAAGTTTTGATCCCATATTTGAGATCTAAATTTGGCCTCTTAGAGTACACACAGGGTTTCTTTTAAAGATTTGACCTTGTGACCTAGTTTTTGATCCTTTGAAACCCAATATTGATTCAAACTTGACGAAGATAAACTTTCTGACTGAATATCAAAACATTTCCGCCAAAAAATGTAGCCTCTAGAGCGCATGCAAGGTTTTTAAAAGATTTGACCTTGTGGTCTAGTTTTGATCCCACTGTCCAATTATGAAATTTTAAAGGAGATTTCATAGAGACAAACAATTTGACCAAATATCAAGTCATTTCAGCTAAAATTGTGGAGACTAGAGTGGGCACAGGTTTTTTTTTTTTAATTTTACCTAGTGACCTATTTTTTACCCCATATGACCCACTGTCAAACCTGACCTAGATTTTATTAAATTGATTGAATGGGGTTTTACGCCACTTTTAACAGTACATGTATTTCTCATAGCGCAGTCAGTAGCGTATTAGACTCCTTATTATCAATCATGATGGGATGTCATGGGTTCGAACCCGAGCAGCGGCACATATCCTTTCCGACATTTGTCTCTCACCAATAGGTGGACAATCGTAAAACTAAGTAGGATAGCAGCTGGAGGCTGAGAAAGAATGTAATGGTAGTACTGGTGAGAGAAATATCAGGAATCCATTGTTAGGTCTCCAGCTGCCAACTGAAGTACTGTTAAAAGTGGTGTTAAACCCCATTCAATCAATCAATTTAACAGTATTCTAGTTATATCGCGGTGGCTGGAACACCTAACAATGGATACCTGGCATTCTTGCACCAGTTCTACCACTCCAGCCTCCAGTTGCTATCCCACTTTGGTTTACGATTATCCACCCATTGGTGAGAGACAAATGTCCAAAAGAACATGTGCTGCAGCCTGGGATCTAACCCATGACATCCCATATCTGAAGATTGGGAATCTGATGCGCTACAGACTGCGTTATGATGGCGGTCCGAGATTTTATGACGATAAATATTCTGACAAAATATCAAGACATTAAAATTTTGAGTTAAAAATGTGGCCTCTAGACTGAACACAAGGTTTTTTCTAAGATTTGACCTAATGTATTATCCCATAATGGGACCAAAACTTAACCAGGAATTTATGGAAACAAATATTCTGACAAAAAATCATCACAAATTGACCCAAAGATTTGGCCTCTAGAGTGCACACAAGATGTTGACGGACTAAACATGTCAAACGCCCGACATGGCATGATCATAAAAGCTCACCTTGAGCATGTTATGCTCAGGTGAGCTAAAAACTGTTCCATTTGCAAAAGACCAATTGATGATATACATATTATGAAAATTGCATCCAAATCCATCATCATGTCAGCATAAGTAAGCTTGATTGATTGATTGCATGAAGTTTAACATCAATTAACCCATTACCAAACGGCAAAATTTTAGGCAAGTCCAAATTCAAAGGAATTGCAGACGACAATTTGAAGCTGATAGAATTTTAGAATGATCAACTTTCTGTTCAGAAAATATTGTTTTAAAATGAAGAGATTGCTTGTTTTTCAGGGGGGGGGAGGCGTCAAAAAGCTTCACTGTGTAGAAATAGGTCAAACAATATTTCAGTTACATCACAGTCACTGGTGAATCAAACAATAATAATTATGTCATGGATTTTTATCAATTCTCACACCTGAACAACCATACAATTCAATCTGAGTCACTACATGCTAGGGGCACTACTTATCATTCACCTATCAATATGAGATAAATGGTTCATGTCATGCTCTCTTTTGTCATGATTATGTCAGATAGAAAGAATATTTGCTGAAATGGGATTCAAACTCCCAACCCAAGCATTATGAGCATAGGGTGTTATCAACTGAGTTAACTCATTCCAATACCGAAATTTTTTAGACTGGTCCAAATAGAAAGAAGCTGCAGACGACAATTTCAAGTTGACGGAATTTTAATTTTTCTTGTCCCTTTGGATAGAAAATACTGTGGATAATGAAGAAATTGCTTGATACAAGTAATTTCTTCATTTTCCACAATGTTTTCCAAAACTATTTTGTTGAGGGGCGTAAAAAGGAGGGATTGTGTGGGAATGGGTTAACTGGATTCAGCAGGACAATTAAGAGAGGTAAACAAGCTAGATTTCTGTGATCCAGTAAAAAATGTATAACACAATAATTTTGATGACAAATATTCTGTGAAATTTCCCCCCAAAAACCATCTTAAAAGTGACAGAATTTAAATTGAAAAAAATTATAAAAATAAACAGACATAGATTGGCAGACACAATTTTTGCCAAGATTAGCCTCACCCAGCCTTAGTACAGCAGGGTATGAAAATGAATAAATTGAATAGTTTTAACCCTTGTCATGCTGAATCCGGAATATTTGGCAGGACATGTAGACCAAGAACAGTCTGCACATAAGTGAATTCTGATCTTGGTCTTCACCTCCTGATTGTACTTTTCCTTTCAGAGTTATTTATGAAATTGATTTCTAAAAGAAATATTGGTTTTTAAACAATTTCTATCAGTGCTTTCAGCCTTTTGGTTTTACAGCAATTCAGCAAGGTTATTTATACAGCATGACAAAGCATAAAGGAAAAAGAATTTTCCCATTAACCCAATTCCATCATCGTGCTAAATATGAGCAATGAATCTTAAATAGGCTGAAGAAATTGTAAATGTTAAGGTTTTTAAGTAAGTTTATGAAGATGTTTGACCTTGACAAATGACCTTTGACCTTGTTGAATGACCAAGACCTTGGTATCAGCAGATGCATATCAATTTATTGTATAGTAAAACTAGAAAATATGCAATCCTGGTGCAAAATCATGGCAAAATGATGGCAACTAAGACATTAATCAAACACTTTTCTTCAGTCTTTATTAATCACCAAATATATCATCCTGGTGCCAATTATTTTTCATTGCAATTAGACCAGTGGCAGTAACTTCCATTCATTATCTTGATTTCTAAAATGGTTTATTTCCTTCAATAAGGTATTTTTTTAAATTCAAAATCATGTGGGACTACCAGACAATTTGTCCCTTTATGCACCAGCTATTTATAACGTCTGGGGAGGGAATCGAACCCCCATACATGATTTTGAATAAGGAGACACATATTATATGGACCTGATTGATTGAATATTTAGCAACATCAGTTTAATCCATTTTGAACAAACCAAAAGTGATTGATTTATGTCAATTTAAACAATCTTCTATTAATAACATGAAATTCAAAATTTCTGAATTTTAACCCCTGTCATGCTGAATTTGGCATATTCCAGTTTTGGCAGGTGATGTAGACCAAGATCGGCCTGCACATAAGTGCAGTCTGTTCTTAGTCTACACCTCCTGCTTGTACTTTCCCTGTCAGAGTTGTTTATGAAGTTGATTTCTAAAAGAAATATTATTTTTGAACAACAAGTTCTGTCAGTGCTTTCAGCCCTTTGATTTTACAGCAATTCAGTAAAGGTAATGTATCCAGCATGAAGGGTTAAAATGACTCAAAACCATTGCATGACATCATGTATAGCAGAATGACCTGTCCTTTAGAAACTGGTAAATAGATAAGAATTAACAAAACTTGAACATATTGTAGCATCAAATCTAACTAAACATTTTGACAAAAAAAATATTCTTTATGACTTACAGCATGGTTTCAGAGCAAGGTGTTCATGTGAAACCAAGCGACCGCAACTGACCGACTATCATGCCAGAAACTTGCTGAAGGAAAACAAACTGATCTAGTTTTGTTAGACTTCAACAAGACTTTTGATAAAGTTAGCCACTTAAAACTTTTGTATAAATTGCAGGAACATGAAGTAAACAATACTACCCTTTTGTGGATTAAATCTTTTCTTATAGGCAGAACACAAAAAGTAGTCTTACAAGGTGGATGCTCATCCGAAGTTCCAGTCACGTCTGGAGTACCTCAGGGATCGGTGCTGGGTCCTCTTCTGTTTTTCTTGTATATTAACGACCTTCCTAATACCATCACCTCCCAAGTTCGTTTGTTTGCAGATGACACTGCCGTTTACTTAGTTGTAAACAACAAGCAATACTGTATCACTATGCAAGAAGATCTAGACAAGTTGATGCAGTGGGAGAAAAAGTGGGAAATGGAGTTTAATCCCAGCAAATGCTAAATATTACTAAAAAGAAGAAAAAGATTTCTTTTGATTACAGGCTACATGGATAAGTGCTAGAGACTGTGGACAATGCTCCATACCTAAGAGTAACAATATCTGGAGATCTTTCATGGAACACGCACATTGACAATATAACATCAAAGGCAAATAAAACCTAAGGTTTTCTTCGCAGAAACATCCAGACAAAAATAAGATCAGAGAGACATCGTACAAAACATTAGTCCGACCCCAGGTAGAATACGCATCAACCGTTTGGAGCCCTTACACTAAAACCTATACCAACAAAGGGCAAAAGTACAACGTAGAGCAGCAAGATGGGTTCAAAAAAATTTCATGTAGAAGGAGCTTGGCTGGCAAACTCTTCAATATAGACGAGACGTTTCAAGAGTCACCATGTTTTATAAAATCGTTAATAGTTTTGTTGCAGTGCCCGTACCAGCTTATCTTGAAAGACCAGTTAGGACCACCCCGACATATGCGCACAGCATCTTTCAGACAGATCCACGCGAATGCTTTCTTCCTTAAATATTATTTCTTTCCCTACACTGTGATATTTTGAAACAGCCTACCAGAAACAGCAACCTGACATTGCAGCGTTTAAAAAGAGTCTCGATTCTTTTCAGATAGTGAGCCGTCCTGAATGACCAGAATATGTTTATCAGATCTTTTAATCTAACCTTTGAGGCTCTGTGGATAGACCCGTTATCTGAGAGAAGTCGGGTTGGTGGGTTCAAATCCCGGCCGCGTCGCTGATCACGTAGGTATGTCTTTTTTGCAAGACATTTCAGCGTTCTATCCTAGTACTGGAAATACCAAGAAAACAAATGAATATGTGAAATTAAAGCTTCAGTTACGAAGTTTAAGTGACCAACAAATTGATATTACTGTTATTTCTTCATTGTGTGTTACTGATACAGCAAAATAATATAATTTATCATCGATCTCGAACTCCTGAATTTCGTTCTCAAGAAAAGTAATTTAGGGGCGTTGCAAACGACTCGTCAATTGGTAGGATGTTTGTTGGATAATAACGTATAAAATCGTATACCGGTACATATTTCTTTTCAAACGGACATTTAGCATGTTTGATGTGTTACATCTTTATTGTGTCAGTAAGAGCAGAAGTACTCGAGCTCCAATTAACCCTTGCCACGCTGAATAAAATATGTTTCAAAAAGATACATTTAAATCAAAGGACTGTGACCACTAGAAGTTTTCACAGAGAATTTATAACGATCGCAGATCGTGTCTTGCGAAGCAAGACACGATCGAAGATCGTTTCGCGGTAGTACCGTCTTTTGTTATTTTTTAAAAGACGATTGTTAATATTAGTGAATTAGACCAGACCCGCATTTTTACTATGAGAATTTTTTTGTGTAACCTTTCTGATGTAAGTCCAATGAATCCTCCTAGACTCGCCCTCAACTTCAGGAAGGAACTGTTTAAGCGCGAGGTGCACTGTTTTCTTACCTTTTCTGTACAGTTCCGGTCCTTGGCTCCATATCGGAAGTATCATTGTCTCCTTTTTGTACTGTTCTCCAAAAAGAGATGGAGCCCGAGATTACCGGGCGTGCTATAGATGGTTTTAGTCTCTGCCACTTCCTGGAAACGGTTACGTAATACCGCGCATGCGCAAAGCGCGTAAGTCAAAAGTAAACAAGGAAGGGAAGGTAAATCCGATACTGAGGTTAGAAAATATGAGCGAATATTTTAAGACTTTGTCGTTTGATATAAAACAACGGTACAACGAAAATCTCTCGAGTCTTGGATTTTCGAATATCTCGTTGGACGATCCTTATATGAAGACGAAACCGTCCAAGTTCAGCAAAGACTCTACATTGGATAATAGCTTGGGTTGGATTGACGACATTACGAAATGGCCGGCCGTGGATTTCGGTTCTGTTTACGTGTACTTAATTGACACCCCGGGCCGTTTACAAGAGACAGTCTGAAAGCATACAAGTCCATGGAGGCATACAACTTTTTCGTTAGTGGTTGGGTGCAGACCTGTTACATGCTGACATCTGATACAGGCTTCTGTATAATAAAGGCAAAGGTGAACAGATCCCAAGCAGTTACAGAAAAGCCGCACGAAGCATGGGTCGGTCTTCGTATGAAAGATGGAAACGTAGAATGTGGACACTGTACATGTATGGCAGGGTAGGTATTTAATTATTTTTCACTGAATTTTCAAAAGTAGCCATTCCATTTCAGGGGCGGATCAGAGATAAGTCTTCAAACTCATATTTCTATTTTAACAAATTCTAATAAAAGTAAATATAGTCCAGCGGGGGTTCAAACATACTACAGATCCACCTTTGCATTAGCCTACACCATTAAAGTCATTTTATATAGTGAATTGAGGGTGGAAAAATAAATTGGCCTGTTTTGTTAGTCCCCTTGTAAACCATTTTGCATTCAAAGTAAGGATAGAATTTTCTGGTTGCTGGATATTTTAGTATTTGGTTAAACATTTAACACGTGTATTACAATGTTAGAACTAGGCTTCTCAAGAATTGCAGGGCATTGTGTAAGCTTGCATATTGACACAGCTGTGAATAAAATATCTGTTGACCAATACTATCATTCAATTTCATATAGGCTGAAAGTGAATATTAAAGTCTGACATTGAATGACTAATGTGTGAAGCACGTTAAGTTTTGGTGGTTTTGCAACTTAATCATCAATACTGAAGCTTATTAAAGCTGTAGTTATGACATTTGGGTCACCATCCAACTGTTACAGGGCATAAATTTTACAAAATAATGGTGTTTAAGGAAGTGGAAATTCCTGTTGGAGCTCAGTAGATGTGGCCAGCAATCTATTATTTGTCTTGGTGTTATTTGTTAACCCATTCACACACTATCTCGCTCAAAGAAAGGTTCTGGAAAATAATGTGGATTTTTTTTACAATGTTTTCTACACAACCTATAAATAGTCACAAAGTGGAGTAAACTTGGAATTGTCATTTGCAACTTCTTTCAATTTGGACAAGTATAAGACTTTTTCCTGTGGTAATGGGTTAGTAACAAAATTTATTTTCTATTCAAACATGAATGTAATAGATTTCAAGTGATTATCATCTATTTTCAGCCTAGGCGAAGTGTGTTCTCATGTTGCAGCGATTCTTTTCAAGATGGAAGCAAATACCAGACTTGGTTTTAACCAAGTTTCCTGTACCTCTTTACCCTGTGTTTGGAATCAGTCCTACACCAAAAAGGTATTTGCATGTTTTGATTCTATATCAGGGGAAAAGACTAACAGGGGCCCAGTCGCCCAGGGCCCAGTGTCACAGAAAACATTGTGGCAAAAGAAGAAATTGCTTCCCAAAACCATTTCTACCTTGACCACAATTATTTCTTTGTAATTTTGGTGAAAAATTAAGGGTTGCGGGGTTATTAGCAAGCTTGCATAAATTAACCAGTTGGAAGTGTTTGCTTGGCAAGTTTGAAACAAAGAAAACATGTATCTGATATTTATATTGGATATCATTGATTTATTCATTTATTAAACAGAAAATGAACATATAAATCACTTCTTTTCCCCCTCCCACATGCTTTTGTTTTTGCACATTTTTTCTTTATATAAAGATATCATATTCAATAGAAATTCAGAAATGTAGAATTAAATCATTTTTCTATATAAATATATTCTATCTTTACTCTGAAAATATTCGGCAGTTCCCACATGACACTTTTACACTTGTTTAATTTGAAAGAAGTTATAGACCACAATTTGAAGTTTGTGTAATTTTAGATTTTCCAACTTTATAGGTAGAAAACATTGTGAAAAACAGAGAAATTGCTTGTTATAATCAATTACTTCATTATACACAATGTTTTTCCGATTGTTTTTCTAACAATGTTTTCTACGTCATATGATATTTATTTTTCAATTTGGTTGTACTCTAAAATGTCATCTGCAACTTCTTTCAATTTTGATTAGTCTAAAATTTTGTTGTGTGGAAATAGGTTGAATTACATTGAAATTTGTGTTTTTCATTTTTGATTATTTCAGGTAGAAGCTGTTCCTCTGACAGAGATCTCCTTTGATAAACCTAGGCGCAATACGGAGCAACAGAAAAAATGCATTTACAAGAAGGCATCTCCAAGAAAACTACAAACTGAAGATCCCCCCGAACTTTTGGAATGTTTAAGACAATCTTCCCCGAATGTTGTAATTTTTACTGTAACCAATCCCAAAAAAAGCCCCCCCAGGAAACCAAAATTTCCTCAAAACTTAATGGTATTACAGAAAAACCCAAATCTTGAAGGAGATGCCCTCAAAAATGCTTGTGAAACAGAAATATCTAAGCTATCAGTACTTCCTGAACAATGCATAGCTTTAGAAAAAGCAACACGTGAGCAGTCAAAATCTGGTCTGTGGAAGCAATATAGGGCTGGAAGATTAACAGCTTCAAATTTTTATGACATATGTCACACTCAAATAGGCAATCCAAGCAAGTCTCTGCTTATGAAAATTATGAATTATACTTCATTTACATCAAGTGCAACAACCTTGGGACTGAAAAATGAAGAGAGAGCTAGAAACTTGTACACTTGTTTAGCTAAAACAAAGCACACCAGTTTTGAAGTACTTAAATGTGGCCTTGTAATAAATCCTAAATTTCCCTATCTTGGATGCACCCCTGATGGATATGTAATTTGTGATTGCTGTGGAAGGGGCATCGTTGAAATAAAGTGTCCCTTTAAATTAAAGGACACACATCCATGTTCAATTGATGACAAAACTTTTTGTTTACCAAAACACCATCAGAAAGACATTTACTGTGAAAATTTCCTACCAAGGGAGCATAGATACTATTATCGAATTCAGGGGCAAATGGGTGTTTCAGAATGCAAATACTGTGACTTTGTATGTTTCACAAATGCTGCGATACACATTGAAAGAATTTACTTTGATGAACTTTTTTTTAAACATATGTTAGAAACACTGGACTCATTTTTCAAAAGAATTATTTTGCCAGAGCTTTTAACAGGAAAACTCAGATCATCACAGACAGAGTGCTTTATTTCACAGAATGCATGTTTCTGTGATAGGAATGAGCATTTTGGTGAATTGATCACTTGTGAATCTGATCATTGCAAAATAAAAAATTATCACATGAGATGTGTGGGTCTAGTTGTTGCTCCAAAAGATCATTGGTACTGCCTAAGCTGTAGAATTCCGAAAAAAAGGAAAAAAACAAACTAAGCATTCATTATATGATGAAAAAGATATAATTATAAGAATTATATAAGCATCATAAAACCCAATAAAATAACTAAAGTTTCTAATTGAAATTCAGTCAATTACATATTTTGTTGATCTAAATAGATTTTTACCCGTTGCCGTACATTCCCCACATTTGGCAACATGTAGAAAACTGTAGAAAAAGGAGTCAAAATTTGTTACAAGCATTTTCTCCTTTTCTCAAAATGCTTTATCTCCTGTGTCTGGAACATTATTTTTAATTTTTTTCTTTTAACCCATTCCCATACAATCCCGCTTTGATTGCCATTAAAAAAATGAAAATGAAGAAATTAATTGTAACAAGCAATTTTGTCATTATCCTTAACGTTTTCTACCAAAAAGAAAAAAAAACAAAAACAAAGATCATAGAATTTCATAAAAAAAACTTGTCATCTGCAACTTCTTTGATTTTAGACAAGTCTAAAGTTTTTCAATTTGGTAATGGGTCTACCCTTTCCAAGTTTTTTTTTAACTTTTAGACTGGCACATTTGTAAGAGGTTGCAGAAGACAATGAAACTGGATGCAATCAGAAATGTGGTAGAAAATATTGCAAGAAAAGTTGAAATTGCTTGTAAGTTGAAACGAGCAATTTCTCCTTTTTCCACAATATTTTCACAAGTATAAAATCACAGCGACGTAAAATCCTGAGTTTGTACAGGAAAGAGTTAAGTTTTTATTTGCACAGCCTTTAAATTTTGATCAGTCTAAAATACTTAAGTCAGGTAATTGGTTAACCAGTTCCCACGTTTTGGTGCACCTAATAAAAATGCTTTGGAAAACATTGTGGAAAATGAATAAATTGCTTGTTACAAACAATTGATTCATTATCTACAGTGTTTGAAACCCCCAAATAACAATGGTTTTTTCAAACTTTCATCTCACAGAAGTTTTCTTCTGCATCAGTACATTTTAACTCTTTCCTGTTTTTTGGAAATTTTAGACTGGTCTAAATTGAAAGGTTTTTCAGACGACAATTTTAAGTCCAACTTATATAAAATATAAATATCAGTAGGGTTGAAAATATTGTGGAAAAAGAAGAAATTGCTTGTTACTTTTTCCGTTGTTTCTTTTTCCAGTTAATACTAGGATAGACAATGGTTAGACATTTCATCGACAAGCAGTTATTTTCATTTTGGTCTATTTATTAACTCATTACTACAAAATCCACATATGATGCATTTAGAAATTTTAATTTTAGAATGCCTTGTGGAAAAGGATTGATTGTTACAAGCAGTTTAAGCCATTCCCACACAATGACACTTTTAAACGCCCCTTACGATAGAAGATTTCAAGAAATTTCTTCATTATTCACAATGTTTTCTACCCTAAAGGACAAAGATTTTAAGAATTTCATCAACTAAAAAATTGTCGTCTGCAACTTCTTTGAATTTTGACTAGTCCAAAAAATATATTGTGTGGGAATGGGTTGACCCTATAACAAACAACAATATTTAGACTCAAGTTGATGAGATTTCATTTCTATGTAGATCACAAAGTATAAAATGCAGATACTGCATGTGACAAGCAATTTCTGCATTTTCTTTGTTTTTTTCTTGAACATACTAGATTAGGGTCATGCAAAAAGCAATTATCTGACAACCGGTTAAAGCAGTGGCTGATTAGTATTAACTACACCACCCACAACAGACATAATCTTTTCGCATGTAGTATTGGGAGAATTTCTCTTTTTAAGTAACGTGATTGGCAAGGTTTCTTTCAATATTCTGAAGTCCTTTGTTCTCCCAATTACTCTTTCTACATGGATTCTAGCTCGAGACATTTGTCTAGATTCCTCTGTTTCTTGTGGTGTTAGTTGTTTTTTTCCCTTGGTGAAAGATGGCACTATCAACCGGGTACCCTTCATTGCGAAGTCATCTTTCATAGTGTAGCCTCTATCAGCCATAATGACGTCGCCGGGTAACAGCTTTTCCATGAGTCCAGACTCAATTGTAAGCTTTTTGTCACTTACACGACCACCCCAACACTTTGATATAAAGGTAACGCAACCAGATGGACTTATTCCTATGAGAAATTTCACAGTGTTGTTTTTTTTTATAGTTTGAATACGTCTGACCTCTTGCTCTCAAACTGTTCGGTCTTTCGATGAAGACTTAAGTACAATCAATGATGCACTTAACCTTGCAAAAATTGTCATTATTGAATACTTCTGGCAACTCCAAATAGTCTGTTGATGGCCAAATAATTAAGCCCCCAAGAACCTGCTACAAGGCATCAAGCCAAATATGAAAAAAATTTGTTACAAGAGACACACTTATTCCGAAACGATACGCAAGGTCCTCCATACCAGGGTTTTGTCTCAGTTTTATCAAAGTCAAAAACATTTCATCCTGAAGAGTGAGCTTTGTATTTCTCCGTTTTACTAGCTTTACAGCCCTTTCAAACACAACCTTAAAAGTTTTATAGTTGGGAAATCCTGTATAGTATGATGTCTTTATGTCATCATTTTCAATGAGCCGATGACCAAACAGATTGTTCACCTTTTCAGACAAAATATCATTTTCTTTCTGAAGCTCTGTTACCTGTATACTTAAATCCTGTATGTTCTTGCTTAAAGAAGAAATCCAATCTCTGAGAGCCTGAATGATGCATTGTGATGATTCAATAAGTTGGTTCTGGTTTAATATCATGCTATGTTGCTCATGCCACATGTTAATGGCCAGCTCAACATCTCCCGCAGTAGTGTCAGTCTGTGTAAAACTATCAACCATCAAAGGTGTAGCTTGAACTCCTACCCCGGGAACATAGTTCTCTTTATCAGAACTAAGGGCAATTAAAGCTGCAGCTGCAGCAGACCGCTGTTTTATCTCATGACGAGCATTGACCCGGTTTTGTCTGTCAACTGTCTGTTTCAAAACAACTGGTGTCTTTTTTCTGGCTGGTGTATGTTGAAATATAGATGGAACATAGTCAATGTGGAGAGGATCCAAACTGGGTTTTCCTGAAAACAAAAAAAAGCATATAATGAATAAAATAAACATGATTCCATTACTAGATGGCAAAATTTTAGACAAGTCCAATTCAAAGAAAATTTAGACAATTTCAATTGATTGGTTTATATGTAAAATTTGCTGAGTTTTGAGCTATCTTTGTGAAAATTCCTATCATTACCTACTATTCTCTACTAAATCAGATTTTTTGACCCATCTTCAAAGTTGAACACTTGCAAAACTAACCCTTGTTATGCTGATAAAAACAACAGAATAGCATTAGAATTGAAGGGCTGGAGGCATTATAAGCATTAATTGGTGGTTGATAATTATATTAACACTCAACCCTTTCCAGTTCCATCTCTGATTTTTACGTCCCTGTGAATCTATACTTAAAAAAAATGTGGAAAAGGAAAAGATGAATTGTAACCAGTAATTTCTTCTTTTCACAATATTTTCTATCATATAAAATGGCTATTTTTTCAACTGTACTAACTTTATAATGTGGTGTGTTACCCCTTTGAATTTGGACAAGTCTAAATTTTTTAAAAACAGTAAAGAATTTAAGTTAATCTTGTAAACAGCCAGGACTTATTAGGGCCAAGCAGGATGTGTAAACTAAGTTCAGACTGCACATGTGTAAATACCGATCGTCTATACATCCTGCCAAAACAGTAATATTCGAGTTCAGCACGTCAAAAGTTAACAAATCTTTTATTTGAAGAGATATGGTCCTACATAGGACAACAGCTTACACTTCCTCATAGAGGTCCACAAAAGTTCATGGTAACAACTACCACAAAAGAAATAAATGTGATCCGAATTTGAAATTCAATTGGAAAACAACAATAGCTAGAACCTTTCTATATCTAAATTTTCATGTAAAGTTTTGACATCAGTGAAGATTAATCCGTTCCCACACAATCACGCACTTTAGAAGCCTTGTCCCTTTCCCCTTAAACTTGTTTAGCCTCATTACTTTTTGCGGTATTTCCTTTTTGTCCTGATTCCTGTTCACCACTTTGGGGGCCTAATATCCACATTTCACTCCCTAAAGAAAAATGCTTAGAAACATTGTGGGAACTGAAGAAACTACTTGTAACATGAAAATTCTCCATTTCCTCCAACCCAAAACTAGTTAACATTTTAAAGACTTAAAATCATGAATTGCAACTTCTTTCAATTCTGTACGAATGCGGGGCACTCAAGGCATATGATGCAGTGGGTGGGGTAAACAACTTAATTCCGTACATAGAAATTTATTTCAACATACCCGAGATGAAATGTGAGCTACACAATCGATGAGTGTCATTTGGCTCCCAAAGCCCATCCGTTCTCGAGCTTTTATGGCCTTTCATTGGTAAACGGTTTATCTTCTTTACCCATCTGTCAAACCTTTCTTTGTCCGATGTTGGAATTCGGAACATTTAAATGACACCTTTCAAAAATCGATTTGTACAGCCTGGGGCACAGCAAGCCGAGGGCATTGTGTTCTTTTTCCAATTCCGTGCTTGATTAGATCTCAACGGTTGAAATATTTAAAAAAAAAAAAAAAACAGCTGAATATCGCTATCTTTCCAATAAACGATTGTTTTCTTTTTGACTTACGCGGGTTGCGCATGCGCGAAACTATGGTATTATGGGATACTATCTTCTTGCCAACGAAAGGCGTCGTAAAAAGGTCTATAGGATTGACTCAAAGTAATGAAAGTACTGTATGCTAGCAAAGCGTGGTTTTGTTAAGTACTCTTTGTCAAAGGTTATGATAAATAATGAGGTTAAAGTGACCAAGGAGTTTACCTATTCTCACACGATCCCTCCTTTTTACGCCCCTTAAGAAAATAGTTCTTTAAAACAAAGCGGAAAATAAAGAAATTGCTTGTTACAAGCAATTTCTTCATTTTCCGCTTTGTTTTACAGACTTTTTTCTTAATGGGCGTTACAAGCAATTTCTTTATTTTCCACATTGTTTTCTACCTAGAGATACAATATCTTTAAAATTCCATCTGCAACTTCTTAGAAGACTCCTATCAGGGTCGTTTTGAAAACGGTGTGCTCAGGCAGAGTTTGCAATATTCCTCAAATACATAAGAACTTTTTTGGCGGTGTATGGATTTAGTGGTTAAGCGTCCAGTGGAAGTTTGCACTCGTTGAACTCTGAGAAGACCTAAAATTTTGTCTGTTAACTTAAGCTATCAAAGCTGGCGCTTTGCTAGATAAAAAGGACAGGATACTACTTCCCAGTGGTAGTGTAAATTATGAGTACAAATACTGCAGATAATTCCCACTGTACTCGCATCTTTTTTGCCTAAAAGCAATAAAGATTTTCTTCATATTGTAGCTTTACAAACATATATAACAAGTACAACAAGACATTAGCTGTAATGACTTTGTTTTATTTGGCTAGCGACCATTTTTTGTAACTCTTTTATTTTTTGAATTGTAAATATATTTATCTATTATACTCAATTCGTTAAATCATTTTTTAAATGATTATCACCAAGATAGAAATCTACGCGAAGAAATCAGGAAGTTTCTTCTTGTAAGCGTTGTCAATCTTGCTAGGATTACGCAGTATACGCTTTTTGGTATGCAATATGAAAATCTATCTGATAGATATTACGTATTCGCTGGTTTAAATATTCTGACTAGAATGTGCATTAGGGAATAATTACTTAAATTAATAAAAGAAGACAGACCTAGAAATAAATATCCATCATAAAAAATACTAGCCTCCTATTGTTTCCACTTCTAATCAACTGTTAGACACCGACAAAGACTTATGTGACAATCAGGCAGCTCGATTTTGATGACTGAAGTTCTTGTCTGTCAATTTCCATTGATTAATTTTCAACACTAATTTAGAAATAATGATTGCTACCGATATATAAACGGAAGAATCGATAAATGTCGAATTCACAAAATTTCCGAAGATCAACAAGGGAGAATAAATTGGGTTAGGAGGACGGAATTTTAGACTTTAAACTACGGTATTTTCTTTCAAGCCCTACAACGAATCAGCTTTCTTGATGAAGTGTGTCAAGCTCGATCACCAACAACGTTATCTTTTTTATAGCCATACGCAAGCATTTAGTCTTAGTAATATCCTATTTGAGCCTCTGCGTGACATTTCCAACCATTTGGCATGTGCATGACTCGCACACATTGAGCACCCTGGATAGTCATTCGGGGCAATTAGAATATTCGCTGATTGTTTAGAGAAGCTTTGGGTCAGTATCTTTCTACAGAGCGCAGAGTGAAGACACTGATCAGACTGTGCAGATGCACAGGCTGATCTGAGTCTTTACTTGGCGCACATGTGTAATGGTTGGAAATGTCACGCACGCGCTCATTTGTTAGAAACGCCGTCATAGCGCAGTCGGTAGCGCATCAGACTCCTAATCTTCGATGATGGAATGTCTTGGGTGCGATCCCCGGCGGCGGCACATATCCATTCCGACGTTTGTCTCTCATCAAAGGGTGGAAAATCGTAAACCTAAGTGGGATAGTAGCTGGCGGCTAGGAAAGGATGTAGTGGTAGTACTGGTGTGAGAAATACCAGGAATCCATTTTCTTGTGCTCCAGCCGCATAGATATGACTGAAATACTGCTAAAAGTTGCGTTAAACCCCATTCAACCAACTAACCAAACTGGTTAGCACTAGTGCAAGTCAGCGTCCATCAAAAACACTTCCAAGCGGGCCTACATAGAGGTCGTATTTCATTTTACCGTGGATAAAACGTGTTGTTTAATCATTAACTGGGAACAGTGAACAGTGAAAGTTTAAACTTGTTTAGTCCATGGAAAATAATATATTTCTTTTTATGTTCATTCGAGCGACTCTTGTTATCCTACATGAGCGAATCACATTCGTTCAAGTAAAGTGTTTTTTTTTTCATCAATTATTGATTTAAGAATTATATCTTCAATTTTAAGACTAAAAACACTACTAGGGAATAAGACAGAACTGTTATCTGGTGTAATAAGCGACCGCTCCTGATATGTTATGAAACATTTGCGCTGCCACTTGATGTGCAGCGAAATCTAAAGAGGAAGGAAAAACATTTGAAACAATCTTACGTTAATTTGATCACTTAAGCAAATAGAAGTATTTTTGATATACATGCAAAAGGAGAGTATGAGTGTAATTCTCTGGAAAGATATCTTTTTCTTATCAATTTCAACCCGTTCTTCACCAGATGTTCGCTAATCCTCGGCATTGACTGATATATGAATAGGTGCTAGTGACTTAACTTTACGGACGATTGCGTTCATCCCCGTTACCGAGCGGGTTGTTTGAATGACTAGCAAAAGTTAAATTAGTCCTAATTTTATATAAACAAACCTTAAAAAGTTGTCACAATGTAAAAAGTGTCAACTTCTTTCATGAATATAAGGTTGGTCGCATAGAAATTTTTTTATCTTAAAATTTCGATTGTCATATTTATTTATGTTTTTTAGTCTGGAGTAAGGTTTTCTGATTTATGCTTCTGTGTTCTATTGGGGAAAATATGGCTTTAATAGTCTGCATGAAAAACACATTACAATACGCATGTTCTTGAGAACCGCGTAAATATTTACTTTGTTGAGTAAGTTACAATAAGTTTGTGTGTGTTTTTTTTGTTATACAGCTTAAAATCATTTTTCTTTCGCTGACACCTATCTAGCTACAAGTCACATGTTTGCTCAAAATGTATTTTTCTTCTTATCAGAAACTGTGAAGATATTGAAAAAAAGATTGTTTTGGGGCTGGTTTTTAGCCTGAGATTGCGTAAGCAATCGGAGGCTAAAGTTACAATGCTAAAAATTCAAACCCATGCAGAGTTTAATGTGAAAACATAATTTGAAAACATCTATCGCAATCAATGTGATCTTCTGTCGTTTGAAAAGTAGATCGGATCTGACCATAAATTAATACGCTCGATTGAGGCGAGAAGGACGAAGGCGAGATATGACTCATTGAAAGCTGTCGGCTCGATGTACAGTATTTTCGTGTGAGTGTTCTGAATTTGGCAAAATTATCAAAACTTGACGAGTGAATGCAAAGAAAGAAAGAAGATATATAATACATTGGAAATTATTAAACATATATAATCATATCATATTGTTAAGAAAAAAATAAGGTGTTTGTTTCATACCAAAATAATATTACTTATTCTAGAGTAACAATGTTAAAACGGTCCGGTTAGACGAAGTTGCTGTCTAAAGCTGATAAGCGAAGCTGTCGGTTTTACACACGAGTAGAATGTTTTGTTTAACAAATTAATTGGTCATTCGTAGGATCATTTTCGCACTGCCTTAAAACAGTTTAGTCATGCTCGTACTTTGTGTCTATATATTTTTACCTCCGAATTCTACCCAAAAGGATACAACGTCTACAAACCGCTTTTTAGAGATGTACATAATCATGTTAACCTGGTAAACGACCGCCTGCCCCCTCTCGCTCTCTTTATCTGGAGATTATAAAGCGCACATTTACATAACGAAATTGGTCTGTTGGGTAGAATACTCACATCGCACGCAAGAGCCTCCTAGTTCGAACCTGGCTACCCATCTCTCTCACTTTCTAGCTCTCTCTCGCTAGCTCCACTGGCTGAAAGCCCACGAGCTTTTGTCATGATGTGGTGTCCGTCGTCCGTCCGTCCGGCCGTCGACTTTTACTTCTTCTCAGAAAGTACTGAACATAATTCAACCAAACTCAACCAAAAATCACAGGAAGGATACTGGGTGGCCTTTATCAGATCCCTTCAAAGCATTTTGATCGGGTGAAAAATATGTAACGATATATACATGTAAATATATCGTTACAATACCTCAACGGGATCAGATCAGGTTGTGTCCCCTAGCGCACAAATTGGCAGATCTGCGCATAATCGACAGTACATGTTGGTAGAAAATGGCACCTCCGATATTCCGACCACCAAACTTTTTCTGCCCAGATTATATATCTCCTGTATACATATCTCAGGCTTTCAGCGTTCAGAGCTTTGATTTTTTCGGAGACAGTCAAGTAACATGCTATCTGTCTGAAGTGCGTTCATGGCTCATTTTCAAACTATTGCTGTTCCGAAATCTCACAGGTTGATTTGATCTTTTAACATAGTAAATTATTCTTTAATATATGCCTAGAAAGGATGCCATGAACTAAACATTTGCATCTCCTTCGAATTAAGACAAGTCTAAAATTTCCTCATCTGGTCGATCAGAAATAGGTTGCAGTTTTTTGCAATAGAACATGTCTATCAGCCGTCTTGCTCTGTTGAAATAGACTAGTTGTAAAAACACAAGCGTTCTGAAGGATTTGGTGAACTTCGTGGTAAAAGGAAATTAATTGACCAATCGCGGCTGTCAATCAAATAAACAGTTGACCAATGAAATCATACCGTTTAGACCAGACATGAGTATCGAACTCAGACATCGTCCAACAATTCTCTTAACCTTTTTCTGGTTCAGCAACATAAACGTCGTAACTACAGTTTTTTCAGATGTAGTTACGATGTTTAGGTCGCAAAAAAAACTATTTTGCCTTTTTGTTACACGCTACTTGCAATAATTTTTGCAAAAAACGCCGTTGAAATTCGAAGCGGGACTTCCTGTGGTGTCGATAGGCGTGGCCAGCGATCGGTCAACTTCCGTTCTATTGTAAAGTGAAATGTAACAATCCTTCTTTTGTTGTTATTGTTCTTCTAATTGTCTTCCTTTAGGGTTAGCGGATTTCCAAAGACAGATTTTATAAGCCGTTCAATTAGACCGGAAGCGGACTTAGAACTTAGGTCAGCTTTTGCGAGAAGCATTTAAGGTGGTTTGACGACTGATACGTCTTAAGTACGGCTTGAATGAATTATTCTTACGATGTTAAGGTCTTCAATCAACCGGAAAACTTCGAACTTTGGTCGGCTTCTTTGAGAAGCGTTTAAGTTTGTTAGGCGACTTAAACGTCGTAATGCATCTTAAATAAACTGTACTTACAACGTCAAGGCCCCCAACCGGCTAAGTTTTATTACCTGTTACCGGCCATAAATTTTGCAAAACAACCATATTTGAAGTTGAAGTGGAAATTCCAGTCGGAGTCAGTGGGTGGGACCAGCGGAGTCGGTGGGCAGGGCCAGCGATCCTTTAATTACTTGTGTCGGATATAAAATGACCAATTGCTGACTCCGTCCGCTTAGTAAGTTGGCCCCGCCCATTAACTCCCACAGAAACAACCGCTTCGGTTTTTAACGGCTTTATTTTGCAAAGTTCATAGTCAGTAGCATGTTTCAAAAAGTTGGTTGGCGACCTAAACGTCTTAACTACAGCTTGAATAAGCTGTAGTTACGGCGTTTATGTCGTTAAACCAACAAAAATGGTTCACAAAAATGGCGGCTAATATCGCAGTTCAAACCTTTATTCCGGGCTGAATGAATAGTTTGATTGGTTAAGAAAATATAAACACAACAAGATTATTAGATGAAATTTGCATGACCTCTTACAAAACATCTTTTATTTGATGGATGATACGTTATTTCTTTGAATGAAAATTCGTTAAGTAGTTACCGAATTGAGTTGTTTTGAAATCGGCATTCGGGTAACGTCGTAGCATTTTAATTAAACAACTATAACGACGTATTTATTACGTCATTCCGCTAGCAAATCAAAAGGTGTGACTCTACCCGAGGGTTTCCGATATTTCAAAAAGACGCATAACGGTTAGTTGATTGATTGATTGAATGCAGTTTTACGCCACCTTTAATAAACAGTATTTCGGTTATATCGCGGCGGCTGGAGCACCTAACAATGGATTTCTAGTATTCCTCGCACCAGTACTACCGCTACATCTTTTCCGAGCCTTCAGCTGCCATCCCAATCAGGTTGCATTACGGTTAGATAGCCTCAATTCTGTAAAGCAGACCATGCAGTGTGACTTAAGTGGAAGCTCGCCAAATTAAACAGATGGTCACATAACACTCGAAGATAAACAAATAATAGGTTACCCTTTTTCACAGACCGGATTCAATCTCACCGTACAGTAAAAGTATTTCCATTGTTTACATCACCGAACGTGCCAGAGAAATATGCACAATCTTTGTAATGGCTAGCATCATTTTGCTGTACAGCTAGCAAATCACGCATTTTAAAATTTAAATTGTGTTATATCAAATTGCTAAGCATCAAACTTTTTCGATGCATAAAGGAGTCAATTTTTAACAAAAATCATGTATAATTGTTTGATATTTTGACAAGATCTTTGATGTAAACATAACGAAATCTATCACGCAATTTCTACGTGGTAGTCGTACAAATAAAGGGACCCAATTTTCTTTTCTCTCTTTAATCATTTTCTACATGTACGAGTTTTGTGTACAGGCTGAATTTCACATTTTAGATTCTTTTTTCTAACGTTTTCTTATTGGAGATGGTAATTGTAAATGTCAAAAGATATTTATTGGCAGAAGAGATGTGGCGAGCTGTTGGTATGGTGCAGCGAGGAGCCCTTCACCGTGAGGTCGGCTTGGCACTAAGTGTACAACATTCTGTGGTAACTAGAGCTTTGTCACGGTACTAACAGTATGGGACACCTGTCATGTATTGTGGTTGAGGAAGAAGTAATGCTACCTCTGCCGCAGATGACCGTTTCTTTTTTTTGTCATCTAAGCCCGAAGGAACGGGCTTGCTACGGCAACGCAGGTACGTTCTGAGCTTCAGAACGATCTTGTGCAATTTCGACTCAAACCGTTCGTCAAGGCTGCTAGAGAGTTATCTCCGGTCAAGAAGAACCTATATTCATAACTCGTTGTCCCGTAAACATTGTCGTCGTCGAAAAGCGTGGGACCACGTTGGCTGGCGCCCAAGACGATGACGGCCTGTTCTCTTCAATGATATGTCCAGGTATTGTCTGGGTTACACGGTCAGAGGCGTTAGGGTATGGAGAAAGACGGGGGAAAGGTTTCAGTCAGTAAACATTGCTAAAGACGACCGATATGGAGGTGGGTCCATCATGATCTGGGATGGCATCAGCTAGGAAGGACGGACTAAGCTTGTTATCTTGAGTATATAAAGCACCATAGTAGAAAATATTTCATACCCAACCAATCGTCACCTTATTTTATATTGAAAACAAAGAAGGAAATTTTCTCCTCCAAAACAAAAAAAAAAAATTATCAGAATATTGATCTTGGAAATGTAGACTCTTCAAGTGAACTTTTACTAAACTTGTTCACACAATAGCCCCTTTGTTATACTTCGATCCTTCCTGTTTACATAGAAATTAAGAGGAAAATGTTAATTAAGAGGACCTTGATAGTCCTAAACCGCTCACCTGTGGCATGTGCAAAATACAGTACTTTTTTGTATGGGATTTCCAATTGCTGACTCTTTGGTAATAACCCTGTATTCAATATTCCTCAGCTTTATCTTAGGTGAGCGCTTTAGGTCCAAAAGCTCTCTTGTTCTGAAGTTCTTAGGGTAAGTTATGTCAAGCTAGTCTCTGGGAGGCTTCCTTATCAAGATCACAATCACTACTTGGTCCGATCACCCAAACCATGTACTTTCTTACTAGGAAAATTATTCAGGTTATCAAAATCAATGCTTTTTATTGTCGGATAATTTCGGCGTTTCCTTAGATACTCGACAGACAGGTGAAGCATTCAATTTTTGTAACGACAATTAATAAGCAGAGCACAATACCCGCACTTGTTTTAAAGGGGGTTGGTGGTGGCGCTGAAAATCAATGGGGGAATCACATGATCGACATTGATGTTGAACACGAAAAAATGGCGTCATTTTGACCGCTCCATCGTCAAAATTTAAACTTCGACAAGCTATGTATTCAAGCTAGTTTTTTAGCCTAGCCACCTATCCTATCATATGCGACCCCTGTTTATAGTTTCAATTGATACCCACATTTTTCCTTTCTGTTCTAAGTGAACACTTTCGAAGTGACGAACATTTAGTTGGATGTTAAGCAGGTCTCATCATATTTCCGGCTGTATTTTCTTAGCCAAAGAACTCTCTGTTCACATGGTATACTTCTGGACTCCTTATATCGATAACATTTCATCCCAGCCCATTTCAAACGCCCAAAGCTCATTTCAAACGCCCAATATTTCTTGGTCGAACGTATTCACGAAAATGTTATTATCATACGTGGCATAAGATACTCCAAATCTCAATATTCGCGATGTTAAACACGCGCGTAAAACATTGTCATGACAGATAAATTGATATATTCTGCAAGTTTAGGCTTGTAAATCGTTTATGGATTGTATCTTCAGCACCAAAATGTTTCACCTTCCGAGTTCACATTCTTAAAAGAGCACCAATCTAGTCGAAAGCATGCACACACTTTTCATAATCGTATAAATTTTGAAATACTGGTTACGCCCCGGGACAGGGTAATAAAACTCAATTTTATTATCTTAAGTAAGTATTGTTAAAGTTCATTTCTGATTACCTACGCGATGTAACCTAAGCGAAGCACAAGGCTATTTCGTACATATTGTAGGATAATGAACGACAATTGTTTTACTGACGGACCTAAATCTTATCGAATGACCTTTTATCCATTAAGGTGGTGTCAAACGTTCTTCAATCAAAGCATGGGTTGTTTAATATTATTTGTTCTCGCGTGATTTGTCATGAATACGCATGGTTTATAAATCACAAATCCTTTTCAGAACAAAGCATTGCATTGCTTTTTATTATTTTAGAAAATACAACATTGCAGAATAATTTGACTCAAATATTTTTTCAAAAGTATTCACCATACAAAAGTACATTATATAGCTCCACTCTCTCGAATTCTCTTTAATACCTCGTCAGGTGTCTCACCGTTGGCTAAGGAACATAATGGCCCTAATCAATGAGGATTGTCAGAGGAAATCTTTTATAATGTTTGTATGTAGTACTATTGGGAAGAAACATAAGTTTAATAGCAAAGGTAATTATTTTATATACAAAACAAATAGAATAAAGAATCTATAAAATGGGGCGAATCACGTGACCGACATTGATGTTGGACACGAAAAAATAGCGGTCTCGTGAAAAAAATGGTCATAACTCCAGATAACGTTACTTGTTAGTGCTGAAGATACAACCTCTTAAACGTTCAAACTATTTCAAAGCGTGAAAATCGCAGAACAAATCTCCGTTAAATTATCTGCCTGACAATATTTTACGTGCGCGTTCAATATCGCGAGTATCGATATTTGGCGTGTCTTATGAACAGAGAGTTCGTTGGATAAGAAATGTAGCCGTAAATATGATGCCGTAAATATGATGCGACGTGCTTAATGACCATCTGAAATTTTCGTCATTTCGACAATATTCACGGAGTGTTCTCTACATACAGCGAACAGAAAGAGAAAAGTTGGGTATCAATGGAAACCTTAGACAGTAGCGCATATGATAGGATAAGTGGCTTGTCTGAAAAACTAGGTAGCTTGAATACATATCTTGTTGAATTTTGAAATATGTCGAAATAACGCCATTTATTCGTGCTCAACATCAATGTCGGTCACGTGATTCCCCGAATTGGAGTGTTTGGATAAAATCGTATAGAAAAACAATTACAATTAAAAAAAAAATCATAATAAAAAAATATTCATGATTATAGAAATAAACTCAAAGACATGCATACCCTTAAGCGAAAACAAAACTATATTTAAACGAATACATCTGTTCATTGTCTTATATTTCCTTCTGCTTTTTCACATCTGCCTTCGTCTGTTAACTGTTTATGTTAATCTTAATTCCCGATCGGCCCATTTCACAGACGGAAGTAGCTACTTGTATGGTGGTGTGTACTTCCACACTTTTCCGAAGGGTTTCCGGGACAGGAAACTTCGCAGTATCTTGGCGCAAAACATTTTAATCCCTGTGCCATGACGCTTTCAGAGTAACAATGGCAATCTGTTTCCTGAAAATAATGGATAGAAGTTTTACCACGATGCCAGAACTTTTCATTGAATTACAGATCACTAGCTTTGTCAACTGATGTATGATTGATACGCCCACTTACTCCAACATGAAGTTCTATTTCGATATCAAACGCCGGTATTTTGGAAATTTCGTGGCCAGTTACTTGAAAAAACAACAACCCCAAACCCCCCAAAAAACAAAAACAAAAAACAACAAAATAGAAACAAGAGCTTCGCAGAGAGGCGCATATACGCCCGAAGGGGTTTGTCAGTAACCTTGGCTTGTCAGTAACCTGAGCTTGAATGATAGCTAATGCTTTTTGTCAATAGAAAGTTCTTCTCACCTGAATAAAACTGTTTACATTAAGAAATAATACAGCTTTATGATAACTCACCATTCAACATATTATGTACAATTGTTACATTCTATACTTTGAATACAATTGACATAAAAATGACATTGACCAATGACCCTGAAACAAGCTTTAACAGAAAGAACTCACCACAAGCAATAAAATATGACCTTAAAAAACTGATCTTGACAAATAAACTTTTACAAGTGTTCAGTTTAGGTTTTTCAGAGCTCAAAATGACCTTGACATTTTAATCCAACCCGAGCTTTTTGAATTTCTAAAGTCTTATGCTCAACTAAATGTCAGAGATACATTGTGGCAAGATTCAGGTCAATCCAATAGAATTTGTAGATGGAGTTGTGCACACACACACACAAAAAAACTGTATTTTCAGCTTCATTGTTAAGAAAAAGGCAGACAATTCAGGAACTACTTGACTTTTCTAACAAATTTTAGTCCTAAGCACAACTAGACATCATACAGAGTCATTGTAGCAATTTTCAGTTCATTCCCATTCAAAATTTAGGAGAAAGTGTACTCACAAGAAATAAAGGAGTTTTTCGTTCAATTCAAGGGCAGATAATTCAAGATAACTCAAGAATGACTGGAGCAATTTGAATTTCAAGAGTTTTTTGCAAAACTAAACATCAAAGAAAGTAATTGTGGGGAAATCCATCAAAATGCAATAAATAATGTAGGATAAGATGTGCACACAATAATCATAGTGATTTTCGTTCAATTCACGGGCAGATAATTCGAGATAACTCAAGAATGATTTGAATGTCTAAGATCTATGCACAACAAGGTATCATAGGGAGTAATTGTGCCAAATTTCAGCTCATTCCCACTGACAGTCTAGGAGGAGTTGCGCACACAAACATAGCGATTTGGTTCGATTCAAGTGCAAATAATTCAAGATAACTCAAAATGACTGGGGCGATTTGAATTTCAAAAGTCTTATGCACAACTAGATATCATAGGAAATGTTTATGCCAAGTTTCAGCTCATCCCCATGGATAGTTTAGGAGGAGTTGCGCATACAAAAAATTGCTAAAGGACAGACAGACGGACGATCTGGGCCATAACATAATACAAACCCGGCGTATAAAAAAATAAACGTTAATAGTGACTGGAGGAACAGTCCATTGAACAATCAGTTATTCCTCAAGATCAACATTGTACTTTAGTTAAAGACTTAAATGCTTTAAAGAATTGGTGATATACTATAACGATGGCACAACATGTGATGTCTTAATTTCCTTTTGATGTAACAAAAATTTGATATATTGAATTCATTGAATTTGTCTCAGACTCACACGGATCGGTTCTGATATTTATTTTCTCTTTTTTTTCTGTTAAATGGGTAAAAGCCGGACCTCCCTTGCCTGTATAACCAACTAGATTTCAACAGAGTGATGCATGATGTAAAAATGTAACAAAACAAAACGAAAAAGAACGAAGAAAAGCAAACATCGATGAATCTAAACAAATGCCACCATTTGTAAAAAACATTCTGGTTTAAAAAGATCACTGACTTATTAACATTCAAACTGTTCACTTCAAATATTCCATTTTTGAAACCTGGTTTTGCTTTTTAATTTCCAATGATTCTATCTTTGGTCTTTTCTGTTAAAGCGTATATTCTGTCTTTTCGTGAAAGTATTCCACAGGGTTCCATTCTTATTGTTCATTGATACTGAGGGATCTGTTGTAAGTTTTTCGGGACTGGTTCACGTCCATGTAGAATGTTTTGTTTAATTAGCGTGTTTGTAACGGAAGGCTGTTTCATCATGTCCGAGTGTTTGGATATGATGTTTCTGGGCATAACTGCTACCGAATTTACTGAAAATAATTATTTGAATGATGAAATGTTTTAGAACATAATCATACATAGTAATAAAACGTAACTATTTCAGATCAATGTGTGCGTCCTTTTTTAGCGTCTATTAATACTTTATCAGAAGCTTGACAAATGGGTGGAAAAGCGTATATAATACTCTCAGCTGAACCATCAATATCGTTTAATCAATCTTAATAGGCGTACATTTATACACCATGTCCACGGCCACAATACTTTTAGAATATATTATCAAGAGGCCCAATAAATATCTCAAATGTCCACTTTAAGTCGTGCTTGCTAAAATACAGCTGCACCGCATAATTTCAGGCATACGCGATTAGCGCACATGCTTAGATGTTATACGATGGATGAAATATTTACGTTTTCACTTGTCCTTTCAGGCTCATACGACTTAAAGAGTATTTTTGACCAAAACGATACACTATAATAAAACTCCGTCACATACAGCTAGGGATATAGAAAGAAGATTTTGGGAGCCTAACGAAACAAGTGAAACCTTTGCACAAATGAAGATAAGAACAGCCTAGGCACCCGAATAGTCCATTCAGAGTTTTGGCTACGTGCTTGGACTCTAAGACTATTGATCAGAAAATATTCAATATTCATAATGTGAAACCACCTTTCAGATTAGGATAGTCTCTTTAGGTATACGTGATAATGTTGAAAACGTCGTATCCGTGTATAGTTCAGTTAGTACATATAATTGGATTCCACACCAAGAGAGATGTTACAATATTCTACAGTTTTTTAGTAATGATTTCCATACTACTAGATACTGTGTAATTGATATTCTCTATGAATTACATATATAGCATGCTTTTTGTATACATCGCCAATCATATTCAATAATGCATTGATATAAATACCGAAGCTTGAGTTACAGAAAAACTTGACCGAAAGAGCAGTCGCCAAGATAAATGAAAATGTGTGAAAATCAAATATAAAAACATCTAGAAATTATTTTCAAACCCTGATGAACAATATCAGTACCTCTGTTTGGGTGTTAAAGCGTCATCTCCATCATCGTCGAGAAGATTCCTACTGAGCTCCAATTCTTGGGGTATCAGTTGGTTTGGCTGCCTCGACAATTTTTCGCGGTTTGCCTCAAGTAGCGCGTGCTTTCTTTTCGAAGACGACGAACTGTTTCTTTGTCTCGTTTTTAATCGTTTTAAATTGTCTTTAAATCAAAGACAGATCTTTGTGATATTCAGTAAAGATCCCCTTCCTTTTACGCGACATTTTTGTCCTTACAACTGAAAACAAATAAATATGACAAGGAAATGTATATGTTATCGTTTGCTATAAAACAACGTAACTACAACTTTAATAAGTCGCAGCTACGTTGTTTTCCGAGAACAATACCACGTGTACCCGTCTCGTTGCTAGGACAACAATGGTGCAATATGCAAAACCAATTAAATATTTAAAATTTTAGGTAACTCTGGAATGGATATAGCTTTGCTAAGGTAAAGTAGATTATAGCAAACAAGATTAAAACTTGAATCTACCTAGCTCTCGAGTAAAATTAACCTCTGTTATGCAAACGACCCTTTAGATTTAGAGATAACCTCTTATTACAACTAACGCTAGTTGATAGAAAAAAGACGATCTAATGGTGAAGCATAAGGAATAGCCTTTTTCCGTTGTATGTCGTTCTTAGGGTACATTAGGTATATTACTATCACGGCTTTTGGCAGCAACAAAATGAATACGAATAAGAAAATTCTAGAACGAACTATATGCAGTAAGCTTTTCCTTTGACCTTATTGGCGTTGTATCCTTATTTACAAGTATTTCCTTTATGAATTCACTTTCAATATCTGTAGGAATTCATATTAATTCCATATTTGGCGATGAAACAAAATAAGCATTTTGTCTGCTAAGAACATTAACACCACGAATCATTATGTATAAGGCTTAGTGTGAGAAGAGACATTGACCAGCCTAGCCTGTCAAATTGAGAATACTAGCTTATTGCATATATGTATAGGGCATAGATAAGATTCGGATCTGACAGTCTGAATGTAAAAGCTGATATTAGTCCTTATTTGGCGCATATAAACATATACAACATATAAAATCTTCAACGTATATGTTTTTAAAAATGAAATTGACAATTGGAAACAATATTTGACGCTATTTAGACCAAATCTCTAATCGCGTTGAAGAAACACACAACTGTATGCACAGCCTTTTCTTTATAATCATGAAAAGATATGCGACAAATGATATTAGTTTGATATTTAAGTTATAGCCAATAATGTTTATCAATTATTCTACATATTACTTCTTGCAATAAAACTTTTTTTATTCAAATAAAAACTGCGTCTATCGGAAAACTCCAGCTTCATACTTAAACGTAAAAATGAAATTTGAACTATTTTGATTACTTAAAACATTGTTCTAAAAGCTATTAACTTTATTAAGCCGTAATGAATACAAACTCGTATATTATCTCTGTCGCTTAATTAAATTAGCATAGTCTTAGATTGAGTTTAAATTTACCTGCAACGAAAAAACATCGAATTGTGAGCAAAATCCTGCACACATCGATATTTGGTTATTCGTGAGGCTTGTCGACATGTCTCCGGTCCAAATTTGATGGCACCCCAGATCTTCGTACGCACCCACTAAAAATATATATTATTAACAATAATGCGTTCCCTACCTCTTTTTGAATTAAATAATATCAAATTATAAAACAGATACCAATCATAAATGGATACGTGATCTATTTTTTGGATAAAGTTCCAACATCTGCCGTTTCGGCTAGAAGCCGAAGACCAATGGTCAATACAATTATTCGAGGACCTGTAATTTGAATATGGGTTTTTTTATAAATAGACTTTTGACGCTAAGCTGAATATTATCAACGTGATACAAATGACATGTACCTTAGGATGACATAACCTTATTTCTATCTCAATAATAAGGCTGATTGTATATTTGTGACCCGTACAAAAGACGGATCGATGGCCCCGCCAACTGACTCCGCTGACCACACCCACTGTCTTCGATATAAAGTTCCGCTTCTATGCTAAACAGCGTCATTATACAAAATTTATCGCCACATACATGCATAAAAAAGTAGCATGGTTAGTTGGCGACCTTTACCTTGTGACTATAGCTTGAATGAGCTATAGTTAAGAGATTTAAGTCGAAAAATTAACAATTTTGCTTCAAATGAATATCATCCAATGTAGGAGTTCATTTCCGGTCTAAGTGAATGGTTTCATTCGTCACTCTATTTTTATAGCGGTGATCCGTCAATTAAGACCGCTGCCCCACCTCAATTTCACTCAAAATATAACGTTCGATATTCCATTTATATATTTCACCACACTCGACAAATCGTTCAGAACATACAACGTTTTAATTGGCTGATCTGGTTTCGAAACTATAATAATTTCGGATTATCTAACAAATCTATTTATGGAACAATATGCAAATACAGGGAGGCAATTAAGGTTCGTGCATTCCGTTGAAATAGACTCATCCCGCCCATTCCATTCCATTCCCAAAAAGCATCTTCACGACGATTTCCTTGCACAACGTGATTTTCTTTTAAAATATAGACCAGATAAGGAGTTTCCTTTCGAATTTATTTCTATAGATAATTTGAAATGATATTTGCTGAGAGAAAACGTTCAACCTCACTTAGCATTCGGAACTACGTAGAGGTTGTCCTTATTTGTGGTCAAATTTACTCATAAGTGTAAATTGACAAATCGCCGCTGCATGTCAATTAACAAGTCGACTAATGAAATCATTCATTGATACTTGACATGAATTATGAACCCCGAAATTGGCCACTATTTTCGTAAACCTTTTTTGTTGGTTGGGCGACTTTAACTCCATAACTACAACTTATTCAAGATGTAGTTACGTCGTGTAGGTCACCAACCAACTACTACTCCTTTTGTTACATGCCATAAACTGTTCAAAATAACGTCGATTAAAATCTAAGCGGGAGTTCCTGTCGGACTTGATAACAAAGCTGGCGGGGCCAGCGATTGTACAACTGCCGTTTTGATATGTTTTGATCTGCTGTGTGTATATGTGTGTGTTGTGCAGTCGCTACTCATTCATTACAGGCAATTGATCTCACGTTATTCAATGTTTGGCCTATCATATCAACAGATTTCCATGTAGAATACTGGCCATTATTGTTAACATCTGTCGTCGGATGTCAACCTGTACTAAGTCAAGGTCAACTGTACTGATAGAGATATGTTTCTTTTTTGACCCGGACCATTTTATCTCTATAATTATCATATATTAAGAAGTTGATACAGAGGTTTCATATCTAATAATGAGGTACCGGGTTCGAACCTTTGCCGCAGCGAAAATCTTTTCCGGCATTGGCCTGCATATATTTCAAGCATTTTTGTTGGTTTTGCGACCTGAGCGTGGTAAATATAGCTGATTTAAGCTAGTTTAGACGTCTATTACGAAAACGAACCATTTACTTTTTTGTCAGGTGTTGCTGACCAAGGAATTTACAATTTAACGCCGCATGACAAAGAAGTGAAAGTTCTCGTCGAATCTAAGAAGGATCGGAAAGGATATCTGTCGTGCCTGGATATCGGACCCGGGACCCGTATTGGATCTGGAAGATTTAAATGACTGATCGTACAGAGCAAGAAAATTTGACTGATCACTGACGACGCCGACAAGGAGATTTGACTGAGTTTATTAACGGCATTATTTGTACTTTTAGCACATTTATTAAACAAGACTGCCATAATGGTCCTATATTACTCACCCGAGACTCCTTGTCAAAGGGACCTTACATACACACACAAATTTTAGAGATTCTAAGAAAATATTAATTTTCTGCACCTTCTGGTTGTAGAGAAGAGTACAAAGGATTTCATTCGTTGTTCGATGTTAACTTTGGAAACCATTAGAGCCCTTACAAAGCACAAGGAGAATAATTTGGTCAGCAAAGGTAGGGCCCAAATATGATCAATGACTCAACATAATAATTATCTTGGTAAACATCCACCATGTCGTATTACATATGGTAGTACATATTACATGTGGTAGTATTAAAGCTCTAGCCTTTTGGTTTCAGGAAGATTTTCTCTAGATATCCCCTCTTTATATCTATGTAAAATGGGGTGAGACCGGGCTGCATCAAAAATTAACCCACAGTTATATTTACTTATTTACAATGATTGTTATCTTGAGAATGGATTTTTTACATTATACAAAGTGAATTACGTTACCCCGAATGACCCATTTGTCATCCCGTTCCCACTCAATTAAAATATTGTAAATAATATTTTACAGACGGGTAGATGGAGAGACAGACGACGTACATTTACCCATCACGATGGCTCACCTTCGGCACTTTGTGTTCAGATAAGCTAACAAAAATAAAATCGAAGGCACTTTGTGTTCAGATAAGCTAACAAAAATAAAATCAAGGACTACTTGAATATCGTATCTACAGCTTGAATAAGCTATAGTGTCGACGTATAAGTCGTCCACGAAAACAAGTCTTAATTCCGGAGCTCAATCTTGCACGTGCGGTCTAAATTAATGATCTAATCATTCGATAGTCATTTGTGATGTTGTTGATTTTGAAAAAAAAATCTATCTTAATTTTATCATTGCCATTTGTGTGACATCATCGTTGCTTTTGAGTAAATAAGAAATACTTAAAACAACAACAACAAAACTTTGAAGATCCCGTTTTCCAAAATAAAAGAGAAAGAAGTGAAAGGAAAGCAAGACCATATATTTACGTACCCTTTTCTCCCCGCTTTGAATAGAACCAAGCTTCAACTCCCGTGTAAATTGCTTGTGTGGTTTCAGTATACACTTTTGTACATTCAGCACATATCTCTGTACCAGGAAGGTAAAAGAAACTCTTACATGAGCAAGATTTTGTACACTTGTAGGCGCAGGTCAGAATACCGGATTGGACCGACGTATTGTGTAAATCATTCTGGTGACAGATACTCTCTGTAATATTTGAATTCTTTTGAAAGTGTTGAGAAAGAATCGCTTCAACCAAACCAATAAAAATGTAATGAGAAAATGAAATTTCCATTTTCTCACTTCGCATCCGTTCTCAGTGTCATCAGACGTCTGATTTTTGCGCGAATTATTTAAGCGGAAATTAAGTTTGTTGTATCAAGCAGAAGACCTGCAGTTACTCAAATGTCCAATACACAAATGCAGATTTGTAAGTACTTCTCTTGACGACAACAGTTTGCTCCGTCATTGTAAAAAGTATCCATCTTCCTTTTATTAACGATCTCCAAGCTAGCGCTCCATCCACGTGGTTACTCAAATTCGTTTAAGAATGTTTTATATAAATGTTAAACTCATTATCGTCCAAATAAACTGAATGTAACGAACTCTTTATAATGAAAATATCCCTCTCTCCTCTTTATTTTGAAAAGAAATCTACCATCTCTAAAATCGCTCTTTCGGCCGCCCCAATATTTATCGCTCGAATCCATTACACTGTGCTTTCAAATATCAGCTACGTACTTTTATTCAAGCGAATAATTCATTTTATTACTTAAGTATATTGAACGAGTATTGTGAAACTTTATTGACCTGTCGCACATATAATATTCCTTTTGATCCTCTTATTATAATTTGGAAAGAACTCCCAAATATAGACTTACAAAGCTTTTACAAATTTTATCCTTAATAGTTACGCATGTAGGAAAGCTGGCAGACTATGAATCCCGTGGTGGAAGGTTCGAACCTGCCATAGATTATTTTAGTGCCATACCTCAGAGTTCGGCTCCCTTTGTCATAGTTCAAGAACGAAAGTAATTCATCAAATATTGCAAAATATAACAAACTACCGCAGCTTCATTGAATCATTGGAATTGACAGCAAGTTAACCCCTTCATGCTGACAGCGAGCTAATTTTTGGTACAAAAGGATAAATCTTCGTGTTTCTAAGTAATAAAAGAACGATTGGTAGTTAAAGTTATTGGATACGTATTACCTAAGGGCAAGGTTATTTACCATCAATGAAAGCCCGACGAATATTATTAATCAAAACCGAATCACTTAAAGCCTTCTTTTATTCGTAGTTGATTTGTTGAAGAAAAGCAATTGGAAGGAAATTCTCAAAAAAAAAAAAAAAAAAAAAAAATTAAATCCAAACAATAAATCTTAAAGCAATATGATACGATAGCTTTTAGCCTTCTCAAGTTAATATTTTTTTCATTTGTTTTATCGGCGGTCACATATAGTCTCTGTCCGATGCGGTATGCGTTACAAAGAAGTAAACAAATTAATCTTATTTTTGTATGTTTCCAAGTCGCTTTACGACTTTACTATACTTTAACCACTATCATCGGGCCACAAGTCGGCTGTTAACGGATGAAATAAACTTCTTTTGTTAAACAAGAAAATGTTCATTTTTCTTTTTTGACGATGTAGCATCTCCTCTTTTAAGTTTTTTAATGTGATTTATGCTATTCTTATTCTACTAAAACACAACCAACCTGAAAACAACAACAACAACATCCCCGCCCCCAAACAAAAAACTACACAAGTAAAAGTTGATTAATAATAACTGATAAATAAAAGGATTTTAGCTTGACTTTTCGAAGAGGGTTGCTATTCAAATCACCCGGGCGTTTGTAAAGTTTAACGTGTACCTCTCATGTCTCTTATTCTGCTAATTATATTGCTCTTATATCTTCACATTCCTTGTGACTATCTTTACACCGCATAGGCAAAGATCCGTTACTCTGACATTCCTCTAGTGGAGTTTTGAGCCATTTTCTGGCGTAGACATTTGGCTAAACTTGTACGTGCAATTCTCATATCACTGTCTATACTTATGTTATTGCTCTGAAACTTTATACCTGTCTTTGTGACCATTATATTATTGCCTAAAAAAATATACGTAACTGCGGCATTCATTGTCAGCCGAATTACGATCAATTTTAACCGTTTTATGTGTAGCTGCATGTAGTATCCTCTAGTCAAATACTTGTTACTCTAGCATCCATTTGAGTGGAACCCTGACCCTTTCTTGGTTTAGAAGTTATTGGTTTAAGTTTTATTTGTAAACATCATATCTTTGTAAAGTCTCTGTTTCTATGTATGTTATTGTTCCGAAAATGTGCATTATACCCAGTTGACTGTAATATCAATTAAACTTACTTTCATTTGAGTGGAATATTGACCCTTACTTTACTTAGAAATTCCTCGTTTAATTTCAATTCTCCGTTCCTACTATTGCCATTGATCTGAAACAATCCCCTAACATATTCTTTACGCGACATTCATTCTAGATGAGATTTAAGCCGATTCCGACTTATAATTTTAACTGCATGATTTTTTAATCCATGTTACCGCTTAAGGTTATGGTATGAAACATTTAGAATTTGTTCATAGTCTTTATTAACAATGTCGGTATTGAATTGCTGTTACTATCCACTACTCACAATATGGTTGATGTCCACCGACAGCTCTTGGCAACGAACAAAACACTTTTTTTAACGGATCGCTGAACATGCCCACTGGACTTCGATAGGAAGTTCGACTTAGATATTAAACGACGTTATCTTTCAAAATTATGGACATTAGTAGAGAATGGTTGATTAGCGAGCTTAATCTACATGTTGAATAAGCTATAAGTACGATGTTCGAGTCCCCCCCCCAAAACCCCCCCCCCAAAAAAAAAAAAAAAAAAAAAAAAAAAAAAAAAAAAAAAACACGCTCCCACAGATATTTCGACTAATAAGCAGTTCAAAGGTCACTTCCGGTCTAAATGAATAATGAATAATTCTTTCGATTCTTTAATCACTATCGCGATACGTGAAATATATTGAAAATTGAAAACATGAGTAAGATAAAATGTGACCTTCTCTTTTGTAGCATACTGTTTAAATTCATTTGATGAGGTATAGTTCTGAGCCCAAATATTGTGACCTTGTATTTTGAGTTGCTAACTAAGTAGGTTTATAAAGTTTCTTTCAGCTAGAAGTATTGCAAAACATATTTGACATGTATCTTCGTTACCTTTCGTAATTTGTCGATGATTTACTAAGTTTAACTTTATACGGCTTCAGTATAAGTGCAATTATCTAATTTTCAAATCAAGTCATTCATTTACAACGGAAGTGAATGTTGACCTCCTAAATATGGATTTATATGATCATGCATTATGAATGCCCTGGATTTAAGAATAGTGCACAGATACTTTGAGTTTGTGTCACATTAAGTTTCTAGGATAGGGTTAATGTAATAAGTAAGGCGAGACTACGCCCTTTTTTATATGCCGTAGGGTTTAATTGGTTGTTTTAACACATTTTCTGGTGGCTAGTAGTTTTTATTGTACATTGTTTTTATAGTACTTGGGTTAAGCGTGCGTGTTGAGTGAGTTTTCTTCGTAGGGTTTTGTATTAAAACCCTGCGTTGAAATAACTCGTTGGGTAGACGATTTTTGGCATGGAAGCTGGAAAGTGAAGTTGAGATTTGTATGTGAGAGTTGGATTCTTCTTGGGGTAAATATCTTTTAATTTACATTGATTTTATTGTGTAAATGTTTTTTATGTCTTTAGAATTTCGTGGCTTAAATTAGCAGCTTTTTGGTATTGAATTATCGCAAACAACGCTGGAAAATGACAAATGGCTGTTTAGTTAATTGCTCATTTTCCTGCATTGTTCTGGAATGTCGGATGGCTAGGATTGGGTTTCGGAGAGCTGTAACGTCGAATGTTTTGTCGGATTATCTTTCAGCCGTGGTTAAATAAGCTATTTTGTTTGTAACTATTTTCAAAGAAACAAACATTGTGATAATTTGTATTTAAACCTCTGCTTAGCAGTCCATGTTTTGCAAATGCTAATGTTGTATTATTCAAATGATAATTGGATAATGTCAAATGCTGTATAATTATATCTTAATACAGTTCAGTTTTTTGAATTGTTGTTTGTGAAACATTGTGAGAAAAGATGTAAGTATTATATTGGTCAATGTTCTGTAAATAGCTGTTGTTTGTGAAAACATTGTGAGAAAAGATGTAAAGAATTGTATTGGTCAATGTTCTGTAAATAGCTTGAGTTTGAGAAAACATTGTGGGAAAAGACGTTAGCATATTGTTTTGGTCTATGTTTTGTAATAGATTGGGTTTGAGGAAACATTGTGGGAAAAGATGCTAGCAGTTTATATTGTCTATGAGATGTTTGTAAAACATTGTTGGAAGTAGAGCCATTAGAGCTCTTATTAGGTAGTTGCTATAATAGTTGTTGTACTTTCAATAGGTTGCTTGCTTGCTTGATTGTTTATAACAACCTACATCACAAACTGATGGTATATAGGCGCGTGTGATGCGATGACTTGAGACCTGACCAGATCCAGGTGTGAGATTATAACGTGTTGTCCAGACCGGGAGACTTTGGTAGTACTTCGTGCCGGCGTCAGCGTCATAGGGGAAGGACGTTTTGGTTGTGACGACCGGGGAACAACATATACTATAAACGGCTGGACAGACACATATATCCTAGTGAAGTAGGCGCGGTCAGGCAATAGTCTAATTTAGAAATTTATGTTAATGATTGGTTGGAAGTAAATATTTAACATTTTGGCGGTTTTCTTATTTCATAAATCTTGCGAAGTGATGTAGACATTTTGGGACATTAGACTTCATCAAATATCGTATAGTGCTTGTGGACTATGGAAATTCTTTAGAGACTCTATTGTTTGGAATACTTTGGTTAACTTGTTTATACTTAGATTGATTGGTATATATTTATTTATTTGTTTTATGTAAATAAAAATTTGGAAATGCACATCCTGACTCTTTATTGACCCGTATCCAAGCCAACCGCTCAGCCGTCTTGTGACATTTGGTGTCAGAAGTGGGATTGCTTGGTTTGGATACATTGGATTGTCTGAAATTTTGCATTATTTCTTTGGTAAAATTGTCCAAATATTCTTTGATCCTTTGTTTGATAAAACTTAAACTTTTTGGTTGTTAAAATTGACTAGTTTTGTATTAGTTTATTATCTTATAGTACATTACATACTAGGAATTTTTGATTGTCGTCTGTGGAAACCATTATTATAACATGTTGTATTTTTCTTTAAGCTAAACGCTAATAACGCTGTCAGGAGTCTACCCCATAGCCTGTCAGGGTTGTTCAATGTTTAGTTAATATTTTTCAGTTGTGTTTTGTTAAGCAACCCCAGGAGGAAATTTTTGGTGAGATTGGTTACATTTGTGATTTTGTTGTGAACCTACTTAGGTGAGGTATCCTTTTCATACTGTAGGTATTGATTATTTACATTTAGTTGTTGATTTGGGTCATGGCTGACATAAGTAAGTTGGTTGAGGCTGGGAAGGCTTTTGGTTATGATGGGGAGGATCTTAGGGCTTTCGTAAAGGACGAACAGAATAGGTTGAGAGATGAGAGGGCTCAGGAAAGAGAGTTTATACGTGAGGCGGAGGAGAAAAAGAGAGAGTTTTTGTTAGAACAAGAGAGAGAGGCACGTGAACACGAGCTTAGAAAGATGGAGGTGGCTAAGAAATGTGGTATTTCATTGGGACAGTCAAACCCCAGGGGACCTAAGATTCCACCCTTTGACGAGGCACATGATGAGATAGATAGCTATCTGAAAAGGTTTGAGATCTATGCCACTGCACAGGGCTGGGACAAATCCCAGTGGGCCATGTATTTAAGTGCTTTGCTTAAGGGGAGGGCTTTAGACGTGTACGCTTTAATGCCGGTTGAACAGTCAAGTGATTTTGAATATTTGAAAAATGCTTTACTTCAGAGATATGATTTGTCGGAGGAGACCTTTAAACGTAAGTTTAGGAGCAGTAAGCCGGATACAGGTGAGAGTTTCGCTCAGTTTAACACTCGGTTGCGTAGCTTTTTCAGCAGATGGATTGAACTAGCAAAATTGGAGAAGGACTACGAAAGTTTGTTTGATTTTATGGTACGGGATCAATTTTTATTTATGTGTAACACAGATTTGAGAACGTTTCTCGCAGAGAAGAGATGCATGACATCGGACGAGATGGCACAGATGGCAGATTGGTATCGCAATGCTAGATTTACCTCGGCAGTAAGTTTAACAAAGCAGGGTAAGAAGCCAGTGCAGAATAAGTCGGAGAATAGGACCACGGGAAGTATTCAGTCAAATCAGCCACTGGGTCAGTCTAAGGTCAAGGCTGAAGGTAGGAGATGCTTTAAGTGCAACAGTAAAAGTCATTTAGCTAATGAATGTACTAGTCCAACACAATGTTATGTTTGTAATAGGAGCGGCCATATAGCGAGGGAATGTCCACAAAGGCATAAAGTGGCTGCTATGCTAAGCAATGAGGAGGACGACGTGGACGTGGAAGGGCCACAGGAAGGGGCATTTACTTGTGGAGCATGTACCATCGCTACTGCACCTATGTCGTCGTACAGGGAAGAGCCCGTGACGGTAAACCTTGTTTCAGGGGTGCAAAGTTCCATGCCCGTACTTAATGGTAAGGTAGATGGTAAGGTGGTTAAGGTATTAAGGGATACAGGTTGCAGCGGCGTGGTTATACGTAGAAGTTTGGTACCAGTAGAGGCTTTCATAGGTGCGTTGCAGAAGATAAGGTTAGCTGATGGGTCGGTGATTAGTGTACCGATGGCAGAGGTCGAGATACAAACCCCATATTATACAGGGAAGGTAAGTGCTTGGTGCTTTGAGAACCCGTTGTATGACGTAATGATAGGAAATATTCCAGGAGCGTTAGATCCAGATAAGCCAGAACAGACGGAAATTGGGGCGGTTGAGACCAGACAACAAGCTAAGGTAAGAGCACAACCCTATAAAGGACTAAAGGTACCCGAAATTATTCGGAAAGAGGTTACGAGGGAAGTGTTGGTTGCGGATCAGAACAATGATGCTACCTTAAGAAGAATACGTGAGTTAATAATGAGTAAAGATAATGTGTCGGAGAGTGGTAAGGCTAGATATTTTGAGAAGAGTGGTATGATATTTAGAGAATTCAAGTCGTTGACTATAGCAAATGGACAAGTGTATACACAGTTGGTGGTACCAAAACCACATAGAGAGGTAGTTATGCGTCTAGCGCATGAGTCTATTTTGGGGGGTCATTTAGGGACTAGGAAAACAGTTATGAGAGTTTTGTCTGAGTTTTTCTGGCCGGGTGTTCAGGCAGATACGAGACGATTCTGTCAGAGTTGTGACCTTTGCCAGCGTACGACTCCCAAAGGTAAGAGTGCTAAAGCACCGTTACAGAATATGCCTTTGATAGACGAGCCGTTTCAACGAGTTTCCGTTGATCTGATAGGTCCGATACAGCCAGTTACGTCAAAAGGTAACCGTTATATTTTAACTCTGGTAGATTATGCAACTCGTTTTCCAGAGGAAGTACCATTACCGACAATAGAAACCGAGCGTGTGGCAGAGGCCTTAGTAGATATATTTTGTAGGGTTGGAGTTCCACGGGAGATGTTGAGTGACATGGGGACTCAGTTTGTGTCAGGTCTTATGTCTGAGGTAAGCCGTTTAGTATCTATGAGGCAGTTAACGACCACTCCGTATCATCCAATGTGTAATGGTCTTGTAGAAAGATTTAATGGGACGTTGAAGCAAATGCTGAAGAGATTATGTAGCAAGAAACCGAAAGATTGGGATAAATATGTCAATGCGGCTTTGTTTGCTTATCGGGAGGTGCCGCAGGAGTCACTGGGTTTCTCACCGTTTGAGTTAGTGTATGGAAGACAGGTACGTGGGCCTATGTCTATTTTGAAAGACCTTTGGTCAAACGAGAGTGTCGATCCCGAAGTGAAGTCTACCTACCAGTATGTGACTGACCTTCGCGAGAAGCTGGAGATTCCGTCACTTTTAGCCAGAGACAATTTGCGGAAAGCTGCTAACAGGTATTGTAGGTATTATGATAGGAAGGCGAGGACTCGGACGATGAAGGTGGGCGAAAGAGTACTAGTTTTGTTACCAACAGATAACAATAAGCTTATAATGCAGTGGAAGGGTCCATTCAAGATTGTTGAGAAGTTAGGAAACGTAGACTACAGGATAGAAATGAATGGGGTACACAAAACGGTTCATGCAAATCTGCTTATGTTATATGTAGATAGGAGTGTAGGAAGTGTAGGCAATGTAGGTTCGTTGGCCGTGATTGAATCAGAAGAAGAAAGTAACGTAGGTGATCAGGTATTATCAGGACCGGTTAATGTAAGGAAGCGTTTACGTATAGCGGGCCTCACAGCTAAACCTAGTAAGTGTTTCATTGCGTGCAAAGAGATAGTTTGTTTAGGTCATATTGTAGGGGTTGATGGTATGTATCCTACGCCGGATAAGATTGAAGCAATCCAATTAGCGGATCGTCCTACTACCAAGAGACAAGTGCGGTCGTTTTTAGGGTTGGTAGGATTGTACAGGAGATATGTCCCTAATTTTAGCCTGATAGCGTTACCACTGTCCGATTTGACAAAAAAAGGTCAGCCAAATAAGGTATGTTGGGGTGATGCTCATGAGAAAGCCTTTTATTCACTTAAGCAAGCACTAATGAAAAAACCAATACTGAAATTGCCCGATTGTGCAAGGAGTTTCATCCTTCAGACTGATGCCTCAGAGGGTGAACTAGGCGCAGTTTTGTTACAAGAAGATGGGGACGGGAAGTTACCGGTGGCTTATGCTAGTAGGAAGTTAAAAGGTGGGGAATTAAACTACTCCACAATAGAGAAAGAATGTTTGGCAATTGTTTGGGCTATTCAGAAGTTTGGAAAGTATCTGTATGGGAAAAGTTTTGTTTTAGAGACTGATCATCAGCCATTGATTTACTTGTCAAGTATGAAAGGGTCAAATTCCAGGTTACTTAGGTGGTCTTTGAGTTTGCAGCCTTACAGGTTTACAATTGTTGCCATTAAAGGTAGTGATAATGTTGGGGCAGACTATTTGAGTCGCTTGTGATTTTTGGAGAGAATTATCTTCCTAAAACTTAATGTGGTAACAAAGTACTGCGTACTCTTTTGGTTGGGGGAGGTATGTCACATTAAGTTTCTAGGATAGGGTTAATGTAATAAGTAAGGCGAGACTACGCCCTTTTTTATATGCCGTAGGGTTTAATTGGTTGTTTTAACACATTTTCTGGTGGCTAGTAGTTTTTATTGTACATTGTTTTTATAGTACTTGGGTTAAGCGTGCGTGTTGAGTGAGTTTTCTTCGTAGGGTTTTGTATAAAAACCCTGCGTTGAAATAACTCGTTGGGTAGACGATTTTTGGCATGGAAGCTGGAAAGTGAAGTTGAGATTTGTATGTAAGAGTTGGATTCTTCTTGGGGTAAATATCTTTTAATTTACATTGATTTTATTGTGTAAATGTTTTTTATGTCTTTAGAATTTCGTGGCTTAAATTAGCAGCTTTTTGGTATTGAATTATCGCAAACAACGCTGGAAAATGACAAATGGCTGTTTAGTTAATTGCTCATTTTCCTGCATTGTTCTGGAATGTCGGATGGCTAGGATTGGGTTTCGGAGAGCTGTAACGTCGAATGTTTTGTCGGATTATCTTTCAGCCGTGGTTAAATAAGCTATTTTGTTTGTAACTATTTTCAAAGAAACAAACATTGTGATAATTTGTATTTAAACCTCTGCTTAGCAGTCCATGTTTTGCAAATGCTAATGTTGTATTATTCAAATGATAATTGGATAATGTCAAATGCTGTATAATTATATCTTAATACAGTTCAGTTTTTTTGAATTGTTGTTTGTGAAACATTGTGAGAAAAGATGTAAGAATTATATTGGTCAATGTTCTGTAAATAGCTGTTGTTTGTGAAAACATTGTGAGAAAAGATGTAAAGAATTGTATTGGTCAATGTTCTGTAAATAGCTTGAGTTTGAGAAAACATTGTGGGAAAAGACGTTAGCATATTGTTTTGGTCTATGTTTTGTAATAGATTGGGTTTGAGGAAACATTGTGGGAAAAGATGCTAGCAGTTTATATTGTCTATGAGATGTTTGTAAAACATTGTTGGAAGTAGAGCCATTAGAGCTCTTATTAGGTAGTTGCTATAATAGTTGTTGTACTTTCAATAGGTTGCTTGCTTGCTTGATTGTTTATAACAACCTACATCACAAACTGATGGTATATAGGCGCGTGTGATGCGATGACTTGAGACCTGACCAGATCCAGGTGTGAGATTATAACGTGTTGTCCAGACCGGGAGACTTTGGTAGTACTTCGTGCCGGCGTCAGCGTCATAGGGGAAGGACGTTTTGGTTGTGACGACCGGGGAACAACATATACTATAAACGGCTGGACAGACACATATATCCTAGTGAAGTAGGCGCGGTCAGGCAATAGTCTAATTTAGAAATTTATGTTAATGATTGGTTGGTAGTAAATATTTAACATTTTGGCGGTTTTCTTATTTCATAAATCTTGCGAAGTGATGTAGACATTTAGGGACATTAGACTTCATCAAATATCGTATAGTGCTTGTGGACTATGGAAATTCTTTAGAGACTCTATTGTTTGGAATACTTTGGTTAACTTGTTTATACTTAGATTGATTGGTATATATTTATTTATTTGTTTTATGTAAATAAAAATTTGGAAATGCACATCCTGACTCTTTATTGACCCGTATCCAAGCCAACCGCTCAGCCGTCTTGTGACAGTTTGCCAGACCTGAAATAAGGGCATAGTTCGATTTTTATAAAATATCTTGTTCTTTACACCTCAAGAGCATTGTATGAATTTTTGTGACAATATATGACAATGCTTTGTCTGACAGAGCAACGACGAAAAAAACTAGATATTCTGAATAACGTACAGCCGATGGTTTAAAGTCACCTTTGGCATATTTTGACCAAATGCTAATAATAATAACTAATAGAAATCACATCATTAAACTCGCCGACAGCACCTAACTTTTAGAATTCAATTTCGCTTGGGTTGAATTATTTGAAGAATTTAGGCCACTGGACTATATACGATGTTTACCTATAATTACATCTACATACACACAACTGCAAATTGCTGCATATGTGGGCAGCATATCACAGTTGGTAGCGCGTCGGACTCTCATTTATGAGGTCAAGGGCTCTTTCCCTAGTCGCGACAAATTTCCTTTCAACATTTATCTCCCACCATTGGGTGGATTATCGTAATCTAACGTGGCATGAGACGTAAAGGATTTAGTAAGTGGTAGTAAGTGGTCGAAGAAATACCAGGATTCCAAGGTTAGATAATGTTAATATGGCATTAAACCCCATTCAACGAAACAAAAACATAATAATTCAAATCAAGAACAAAAAAATCATCAGGTATGGTTATCGTTCCCAGGAGCGAGCCGACTAAAAATCTCAATGATACTTTATATAATCACCTTTATTTCTGCAAAATAGATAAACAATTACATAAGTTATGTTTATTTATCCACATACTTAGAAACATGATGAAAAATTAGGTAATATATATTATTTTTTTAAAAAGGCAGATAACTAGGTAAAGAAAAGGCTTACATTTTGAATTTAGAAAAAATGAAAATGAGTGTAAAGAATGGTTCAAGATCGATGGCTAAAGGACTAACAAAGCTCAACAATTATTTTCTTTCAAAGGTTGAAGGTATAAACTAGAAATTGTTACGTTCCAATTGACTATGTAAATATTGTTGGTTTAATTTCAAGCAAATATTTATTTATAATTCTAACTTCTCATAAATAAATTAGACATCATCGTCTACAAGAAATATATTGTATTGTCCCGATTTTGTTATATCTTAAATTTATCTCTATGTTGAGGTGCCTTTCTGCTTCAATCATGAGTCCGTGGGTTGAGCATCGATAGTCAAAAGTATTTATATTTGTGTTTGTAGCATTCCGTATTTAGTGCGAATAGATTAAAGAAACTTAAAATAACTTACTTTATGAATAGCGTTTACTTCAGAGAATTACTTTCGAGTACAGTCCTTCAATCTTTGGCGAAATTCAAAATGATTTTTACTGTTTGAATATCCAGACATGTCCGAAACCACAGGTATAAAATATATTTGTTGTATAAGTAGCCCAAGCTATTCGTTCTAGCTAGTGTAGTCTAGCTGGTGTGATGGGGTATAATTAGAATATTCAAAGAATGAAATTGTTTTGGGTATCAATTTCAAGTTGGAATGCGGTATAATTTAAACTTAGATTTAACAAAACCGCAAAATGAACACAAGACAATTTCATTTCGGGTTTCTTGATAACACATATCACGTGATCTCTTAGACATGAATACACCTCGGGTTACTTCTCATCTCAACTTGCCACGGACAATCAGTTAGTTGTAGCCGAAGACAATAATATGGCACATGTAAAGGATGATATTAAAATTCGTTTAGAGACTTCTAAACATGCTTTAGTTTGCTTTAAATTATTGAAAAATAAGGTTATAATCAGCGCAGTAATTTGTTTTTTTTTTGTGATTCGCCGTCCAGTGTTTGGTAATCACGTGATCTCAAGTGTCATGTGGTAGTCATGTGACCATAGATAGGCAATGTTTACAAATATGGCCCAGGTTGCAAATGCATTTTTACAATCACGCCGCCCAGTGCTTTAAAACATTCTAGAGCGATTTCGGCGATCGTAGGCATCAAGCAAACACGATTATTGTTGGATTTACAGCTTTTACTCAATAAAAATCAAATAGATGCAAAACGAAAATAGAAGCTTTTGAAAACTAGTATGTAAACATATCAATTTCCGGGTTCTACTTATTTACTAAATAATTACGCTTTATTGTGTCGTTATTTACAAGTTTAAATCAATAATAAAACACATCAAACCTTTAACAAGTGTCATCTAGCTTTCATCTTGGTCCTTTTTACTTAAAGGGAGGTATCGATGTTTCTAAAACCTAGATAAGAAAAATTACCAAGTGCCGAAAAATAAACTCAAACGAACATTTAATACTTTAAGTTAGGTCAGGTATTGTCTTGGTGGTTATCTAATAGACCTAAAGTGGCCTTTTCTGGAAAGGTTCAGCGGAATTCCTGGTTGTTTTTAGATATCACGGAATTCGGCTGTCGCCATCGGATGACCTCATTTGCATGTGACCCAGTCGAATGAAGGTAACACATTTACTAGCGAAACAGCCAACGTCCTAAATCATGTCACCTGAAAGGACTGATCTTTACAGAACGGCTAGCGAATATTACTCCTGATGACGTAACGATGACGTTGGTTTGATGTAATTTGAACTAGATGCAAGGTTCTAACGGTTATTTGCGCCACGTGAATGCCCTATAGTCTTCGTAACTGTCTCGGATTAATCTAAAAATAGATTAATAGCCTACGTAGGCTATCAGGGAAATACCCTGCTTTTTTCTGATAAGCGACCTCATATTTTTGCAAAACTACTTTTCGGCATATTGTTTTCAGATAGTTTATGAGAGGAAATAAAAATAATTAAAATCTGTGACATGAAAAAAAATCATCGATACCTACCTTTAAGATTTTTATCGGTTCTAAAGCCGAAAAACGAATAAGAAAATCGCGGGACTACAGGGCGCCGAAGACAATTTGATACTATCTGCAGGATATTATAGGAATTTCTAGGAAAAGGGCAAAACTACCATGTGCAAACAATAACGTTACATTAACGTTAACGTCTTTTTTTTCGTTTGAATTTTACTCACGACGCTTTAGATATTCTTTTTTCCTGAGTCTAAACCGGTATTTCAAATCGATCACCCTGAAACAAGTTTCCGTGCATTTCCGCAAATTTCCACGAATACTCATAAACTTAAAGTGAAAATCTACGTGAGTTAAATATGATCGTTACATAATTGGCCGAGTTGAGGATCAAATAATCATCGGGGTCATTGATTTCTTACTGTAGAAGCTGTTATTCTCTGTTTTCAAGATTCTAATATGAGTTCAGGTATTACAAAAGCAGAATGTTATGCTTGAAAATTCTAATTTTGCTGTGGGTGACACGTGCTTATAACCCATTTCCACACGATGAAATTTAAGACCAGTCCAAATTCAAAGAAGTAGCAGACGACAATTGTAAGTTGATGAAAGCTTTAAAATCCAGGTCTTTTTGGACAGAAAACATTGTGGATAATGAAGAAATTACTTGTAACACGCAATTTCTTCACTTTCCACAATGTTTTCCAAAGCTTTCATAATTAGGGTCATTTAAAAGCGTCACTGTCTGGGAATGGGTTAAGACAATGCTAGTTTTTGGCCTGGTTTAGCAGGCCATAGGAAACAACCCTTTGTCCTAGAAATTGCCTAGGAAAAAGATAATCGAGTCAAAAACCGAAAAACGTGTGTACTACGTAGTGTTTTTGTGCTCATGCGCGCGCAAAAATAGGTCTAGTATACGTCATCAACCTATTTGCGACACGAAGTGCTTTGTGTGTTCAACGCAGCTAGTGCTTGCATATCACTACGCGGTGTCACGGAAAATTCCGGAAAAATACGAAGATTTTCTAAACACTTACTATTCCAACCGACTATATTTGCAATCATATTATTTTGAAATATTAAACTTTATTAATATGTTCCAGTAGAAAAGAAAACGTAAAATAGAAGAATGAAAGAAAAAAGTAGACTGGTACATTTTTACATTCCACAAAACTTTAAAGGGAGGTATCGATGTTTCTGAAACCTAGATAAGAAAAAAATATCAAGTGCCGAAAAATACACGCAAACGAACATTTAATACTTTAAGTTGAGTCAGGTATTGTCTTAGTGGTAATCTAATAAGCCCAAAGTGGCTTTTTGTGGTTATATCGGAAAGGTTCAGCGAAATTCCAGGTTATTTTTAGATATCACGGAATTCGGCTGACGACATCGAATGACCTCATTTGCATATGACCCAAAGTCAACTGTAGGTAACAAATTTACTAGCGAAACAGCCAACGTCCTAATTCAGGTCACATGAAAGGTTAAGCGCAAAAGTAAGGTAAGTGTAAATATTCGTAATAACACTTATGACAGTTTTCGACTTATCTTTACAGAATTAAAGACCGGCTAGCGAACATAAACCTGATGACGTAACGATGACGTTTGTGTGATGTAATTCAAACTAAATTCAAGGTTCCAACGGCTATTCGCACCACGTGAATAATCGTATAATCATCGCAACTGTCTCGGATTAATCTAAAAATAGATTAATAGCCTACGTAGGCTATTAAGGAAATACCCTGCCTTTTTATGATAAGCGACCTCAGATTTTAGCAAAACTTCTTTTCGGTATATTGTATTCAAATAGTATACGAGAGGAAACAAAAATAGATAAAATCTGGGACATGAAAAAAACATCGATACCTACCTTTAAGGATGTTCGCTCCTGCGTATTTCGGTTCATATGACGTATCGCGCAATAGAATACGTCCAGTCGGAAAGTTATTGACAACGGAATTTAATGCAGCTGAATATAACACTATATCACTAAATTTTTTATCAGGCATCCGAGTGAAAGCATATTTCTGTAATGCAATCAATACAATCATTTATTGCGACGCCATAGTTTTCTTTTCCACGTTTCCGCGCTAAATAAAAAGAATAACGCTATGTAACATTTGTCTCTGTCTCTCTCATATATTCAAAGATTTCACATACCTAGCACATAATAGCGTTCACCACATTTCACTCCACTTATAACTGGTCGGTTTGAGGATTATATATCCCAGACGAAAATGTGTCTAAATACAGTTTGGGGTATAGAAGTTTCCTTTTTAAGTTATCTAAGCAAAATTTAATACATGAAAACTCTGATTATTTGTGCAAATAAAGTTCAATTCGTTAAAAGTTGGTGTGATTACTGATTTACAAACTACCTGAATGGGTTGAAAAGAAATTATGGCATTTTTCTCGTGAATTTCCCCCGTTTAATGTACACGAATCTCAAAAAATTAAGAACTTACTCTATGACCCGATGTGAAAATTCTATCACCAGAATTCTTGTAATGTATTACATTTTTAGGGAAAATGAGAAAGACCGTTTTACTCCAACAATGTCATTTTAGCTAACATCGAATGTTGATGCCATTGAAAATTCGACTAAAACGAGTCATCAGTAGACATTGTAAAATCGCCATAGATCCTTATGTATTTTATAGATCTCGATAAATCTATCAATTATTTAATTTGATAGGATATATTTTTTCGAAAGAATAAGGGATGTGCCTCGTATGAACTCAAAACCGGCTTTTATTTACCGAAATTAGTAGGGGGTATCTTTTTAAGTGTCAATTTCACACTTAAGAATTTAATGACCGTTTTTCTCTAAAGCCACTTTAGAATGCATTTTTGTAGAAGATAAACATTTATATTCTTAATGTAATAAACATATGTTGGATGAGCAGCTTGAGGCTCAGAAAGGATGTAGTGGAAGTACGGGTGTGAAAAATAACAGGAAATCATGGTTAGGTGCTCCAACCGCCGCGATTAGACTGAAAAATTGCTAAAAGAGTGATTAACCCCATACACACAAACCAAAAAAACAAAAAACATAATGTAAAAATATGGGAGAAACTCTATACTACTTTGATTGCATGAGCGAACATCCTTATTAAAATTAAAATAAATAGGGAACCAGCTTGTGTTTTCAACGCCCCGCCCCATTTCCCGCCGAATCTCAACCGTCAAAACACGCCATTCATTTAAAGAGAAGGTGAGATAGCCCCTATGAAATAACTTTTCCATATTGGTACCTATTTACGAAAATGCTATTCACTTGAACGCATTTTATTCTTACATTTATGTGAAAGCCGCGATTTTGATAAGCAGGTCACGATAGCATCATTACTCTGGCACTCAAAGTGTTGCAGATCATAAAAACATGGGAAGCACTTGGCTTAAATGTATATATTGTGCATTCTGTACAACAGGGTACGATACTTTTTAGTTCAAACTTTGTATCTAAACTTTGTAGTTGGCTTCGAAATGGTTCTATGCTACAGTTTGGCTTGGAAATCAGTCTTTGTGTTCATTTAGACTTTGGAGTTTAAAAAAAACCTATGGAGTTTCTTGTGTCTTGGAGAAAAATGTTATGTAAAGTCAGCTGGCTTTTAGTAATTTTTCAATATAACTTGGAGGACAATCTTTGGAAATTCATTTCAGCTTTGGAATTGAAAACTGAAGGAGAAGTTTGTTTCTTGGAAATGTACCTTTTGTTGTTAAATTAAATGAATTAAATCTTGTTCTTTCATTTGTATTTACAACAAAATCTAAGGAGACCAAATGAAGACTTTACTTCGAACTTTAGATTTTACTAAGTTCATAGTGATAAAGCATGGTTAGTACAGATTGAAATTTTGATGTAAGTGCAACTTGTGAGTTCAGATTACTCAGAAAACTATCATTTTTTTTTTGGGGGGGGGGGGTCATTTAAACTCTGGATTTGAAACTAATGGGAGTTACTGGGTAAAAATGTCAATTCGTTAAGTCAGTTGTAAGCTGTCAGTTGACTTGTGTAATAATTCGGGTTGACTTGGTAGAATCTTCAGAAATTCATTCCAATTTGGGAATTGTAAACTAAAGGTCAAGGTTTTTAAAACTCCAACCTTTAAATGGCCTATTATTATATTGCTGATGATGTGCATCCTTTCAAGTAAGAGATGAGGTAACATTATCATATGAGAGGAACATTATAGATTTCTTGTACTAGCACTTTGTAGTCACATGATTTAACAAGAGCTTCGCAGAGCGGCGCATATACGCCCGAAGGGGCTTGTCAGTAACCTTGCTTTGTCAGTTATGTTACCTTGAATGATAGCTCATGTATTTTATCAATAGAAAGATCTTGTTACCCGAATAATATTGTATACACTTGAGAAACATGACAGCTTTCAAAACCATTGTTAAATTTAAAACCATTGCCATGAAAAATGTAGGATAAGATGTGCATACAAGACATTAAGTGTTTTTCATTCAATTCAAGGGCAGATAATTCGAGATAACTCAAAAATGACTGGAAAGATTTGAATATCGAAAGTCTTATGCACAACTAGACATCGTAGGGAGTAACTGTGCAAAATTTCAGCTCATTCCCATTGATAGTTTAGGAGGAGTTGCGCACACAAAAAAATGCTAGCAGACGGACAGATTGACAGACAATCGGACGGACAGACAGACAGACGGACAGATGGACGGACTTAAATCATAGAGATACACTGTGGACAGTTTCTGTTAAATTCTGTGTAAATTGTAGGAGTTTTGTACAAAATTAAATGTAAATTAAAGCTATTTTGTTAAGTCAAGGGCAGATAATTCAGGAACAGCTTGAAATTTCAAACAAATTCTAGTCCTAAGGACAAGTAGACATCACACAAAGTCATTGTAGCAAGTTTCAGTTCATTCCCATTCAGAATGTAGGGGAAGTTGTGCTCACAAGAAATACAGTTATTTTCATTCAATACAAGGGCAGATAATTCATGATTACTCAGGAACAACTGGAATGATTCGAATTCCAAGGTCTTAAGCACAACTAGACATCATAGGGAGTAACTGTGCAAAGTTTCAGCTCATTCCCATTGATAGTTTAGGAGGAGTTGCGCACTCAATACACAGTGATTTTCATTCAATTGAAGGGCAGATAATTCAAGATAACTCAAGAATGACTGGAGCAATTTCAATTTCAAAAGTCTTATGCACAACTAGTCATCATGGGGAGTAATTGTGCAAAGTTGCAGCTCATTCCCACTGATAGTTTAGGAGGAGTTGCGCACACAATAAACAGTGATTTTCGTTCAATTCAAGGGCAGATAATTCAAGAATGTCTGGAGCAATTTGAATTTCAAAGGTCTTATGCACAATCATGGGGAGTAAATGTGCCGAGTTTAAGCTCATTCCAATCGATAGTTTAGGAGGAGTTTCGCACACAAAAAATTGCTAACGGACGGACAGACAGACGGACAGGCATACAGACGGACGGACGACCGTTGCCATAACATAAAACGACCCTCGGGCGTATAAAAATGAAATTTCAAATTTTGAATGCAGCTGGTTTAATAAATCTAATGGATGTTTACCAGATGAAGCAAGGGGACTGCAGTGTGTTCCAACTTGTCTAATGTTTTTTATGTTTGTAAAAGCTAACAAAGATATCAAAACCATACAGACAAAACAATTGAATGAAATATTGTTTGCTGGAAGTCTTTTGTATTGTGCTAGACGGAATGATCGAATGGATAAATTGACTGACTAGTGGCAAACCAATCAACTCAACTAAAACTATAAAAACGCTAGTTGCGCCTGTCTGCAAAGCGGTATCGGGCGTAGTAATCTATACCTTGGTAATTAGTTGTTTTTGGCGGACTCAGCGCTATATATTGAGCATACCGTTCGACATTTTTCCTTTGAAGTGAGTTCGGAATGTGGCTTACGATCCCTATAGGTAAATTGAACCCTTGGTTTCCCTCGCCTAAAAAAGCCTTGCTAAAAATATTCAAAAATTGGAGTGCATGCCTTCAAATGTCACCTTGCCTCTTTATAAACCAGGCCTTCAGGATTTTTAGCGCTTTGATTGATTTCTGTATGTGGATTTATGTTTTTGTGCGTTATTCATGCACATATGTACACGAATAGGAAAGCTGGTTTAACTTTAAAGGAGGGAGGCTTACTCGGAAAGTAATAAATGAATTCGCACCGAATTCCACAGTTATGACCCTTTCAGCGCATTCCAAATCCTCAGTACTTTCAGTCATTTTATTCTTCCATTCAATGAATTTCAACCAGTATTCGATGCAACTTGTACAATGTACAATGGAAGCCTAACACTTTTAGGGCTAGGCAATTGATCGTGTTTGAGGAAGGTGAAATACTTGTTTTTATAAGAAATATGAATTAATTCTTTTCATTTTTGCAGTGTAATTATACCCCAAAACCTGACATAAGATTGGTTTTATTGTTGTGTCGGATAGTTTAAATGGATTCTTAATTAGAACCAGTCGAAAATATTTTTAGACGCTAGGTATATAATGCGTAGCTTTAGAGGCTTGTAACGATATGCTTGAATGGGTTGTTGATTTCGATTTTGTTAACCTTAAAAATATTTTTTCTGTGTTTTCTTCTTATTAAATGTAACTTAACAGATCTGTAAAATGAGGAATTTTATTCACCTTCGCTGTAATTAGATGATAGTTTCTGCAAAACTAAATTAATTGATTTCGCCAATCATATCAAGTTAGGAAAGTTCCATGTTTATACGTCTTTATGGAGGAACTAGATATTTAATAGAGAAAGAAATATTTTCGAAACAGCCCTCACGCTTGGTGGAAGTAATTCGATTTAAAGAAGTTTCTAGCTTAATGCACGACTAAAAATTACCATAAATTGATGGTAATATAGTTAAAAATGTTTCGATGTATCCATTTACGTCATAAAGAATCCCACAACCTATCATGTTTATGCTTTCAAAAGCTTTGGCAAGGTCAAGGAAAATGTAGCAAAGACACACTCTATGTTTAGACAGATTCTTTTGACAGAAGGTCATTACATGTAGTACAAATACATTGATTTGGCATCGAATATTTTGCCTTAAGATAGAAACCTGGTTTGCTTACCTCGCAAATTTGTAAACACAGATATACTATCTTAAATGGGACACTGTATTTTCTTCTAAATCATGTTCTTTTGCATGGATCTCGGAGCTTATGAATTCGCCCGCTAATGCTTATACGTTATGGACATAGCCATTCAAGAAGTATAAGTTTAAGTCGTGACAGTACGATAAAATATATCCTTAGGTTTATTTTTGTAAGGTTCTCAAATACAATTGCCTGTAGATGAGGTCAAAATACTTCTTTAACTTGTTGGTTGCATTTCACGAACTTTTGAACAATTTTTCAGCTATATAACGACTAGTCTCTCCCATTCAAATAATACAACCACGTCATAATTCGCCCGACCGGTATTCCAACCCCAAATCCCCGATTTCTCGCGGATAACGAGTCAGCGCCTGTAGGAGGAATCTATTCACATATTTCCTTTGATTTATCAAAGATCTTCAATATATTAACTTTCTTAGACATGGTACAACAATACTTTCGTTATTATGTGGTGTATTTTCTGTTTGCACGATACATTTCTTTCCTTGAAATATACTCATGCGAGTGGACATAGGCTTATTATATCTGACGCGCATGGGAAGTGACTAATACATGTAGATGCCAAAGTATTACCGCGACCAAAACAATTTCAGATCTAATGGAGAATATTTTTGGATAGAAAGAGACAATATCAAATTTCTAATCTCTTCAAATTTGATATTAAACGGATCTCGACAGTGACGCTTGCGAGACAATAAAACAACACGGATCGGAAGGCATTAGACAGCGTTTTGCTCTTGAATTCAATTTCGTGGCATCTTTCAGTACAAATGTAGAGCGGGATCTCATTTATTGCAAGTTGGTACGGGTCTCTACACCGTAAATGTATGGCATTTTAAGTTGTAAATAATTCATAATTCTAAATGATACTCTTAAGAAATCCTACGTGTGTTATAATATTCTCTTTCAAATTAGTTATTCAATTGTCGATAATTTCTGTAAAGATTAGAGAGAGCCATGTATTACAACACACACTTCCTCATATATCAGCAAAATTCTTAACGTATATATCAAAATGACAATACAATTGTACAAGTAAATTATATATATATCATATCGAAAAGAAACATTGATAAAACCGTGTCTACAACGCGTGTTTATTGTTTTCGTGTCGTCTTCTATTTCAGAATCGCCAGAGAGTAAAAGCGCATTTTTACAACAACAAAAATTCAACCATTTGCAAGTCAAACAAAACCTAAGTATTCTGTTCATCGGAAGTCATCAATACAGACTACATTTTAAACAGGATTATATAAGATTACTCACTCGTATATATAACTATCACTGTAGGCTCGTTTAGGATATGATATCTCTTTGAAAACAGTACACTAACTAAAAGTATAATTTTAGCTACAGGCAACAGACTTAGCATTGAAATAACTATAGCATCGTGAACTCTATACTAAGTTACAAACGGTGGCAAATGAAAACGGTTAAATGACCAAAAGTTGTATCTTGACGCGAGCCCCAGCCATAATAACGAGAGTAGCCGTTCATACAAATACTTTACAAACATATTTCGTCACAATCTGATCTAAAGTCAAATTGAAACAGTCTAATGTAAGAACAACAATAAAATGAAAGAGTCAGCTGTAGCTTTATTTGATTTGTCTTTTTTTAAATTCTTCATTAAAAAAAATGAGCACGAAACTAATTTGTATGTTTGCGCACACAAAGATCCATGAAAGATTACTAAAAACTAGTAAATTACTTGCTTTATTTGTTTGATTTCATAAGATTATGTGGAATAAAAAAATATTATTTATTTTTCATTAAGCTTTGAACCAAAACACCTTAATCACACTCATTCAGGGTAGTTTGATTAAGTTATTACGATTGTTATATCATTGAAAAAAAAATCTTTTAATTTCTTGAAATATACTTGACCTGGCACTCTTAAAGCATTAGTTTGACAATCATTACTATTCGAATAAAATGTCTTTATTATGATGTTAATTGTTTAGTTTGGATTGGGTTTAAGGCTACCTTTGAAGTATTTCAGCTAGTCCGTGGAGGTTGGAGAACCCCAAGCACTGATTCCAGTTATTTAAAGAGTATTATGAATGTGTGGTATTAGATTACCGATTTTCAACAGTCTCTTTATATCAGATGATTACTTATTCATCTTGCAGAACAGCAACACCATGTAGTTATTTCGAAGGAATAAAGTCATTTGATTCGGGCCGAGAAAACTTAAGAATTCTGTAGTTGTAGTTGGGTGAATTCGATATAATGAGAACCAGTTTTCTCAGTCCGGATCAAATGTCAATATTCCATCGAAAGTAATAACATGCTGTTGCTGTTTTGTAAGATCTACGAGTTCTTCATTTTGATGAATAAATAATTATTTGATATAATGATGAATAAGTGGTATTAAAATACCGATTTTATAAAACGCGTCATCTATAAAAAGATCAAAACAACACTTTGTATCTGTTTTAGATGACGAGTTTGATAAAGTTGGTATTTTATGAGCAAGAAATTGGCCTACGTCGTTCAAAAAGTATTCTTTCATTGAAGATTTTTTGTTGTTTATTTCATAAACATTTGTTGATATAGTGTTAATATTATAAATTATTAAATTGAGATTTAAGCAATTTAAACTATAACAATTCAAATGATTAATTTCATTAAGCCTGGACGGGATTTAAATAGAATATATAGCTGTCGTCATAGCGCAGTTGGTATCTCGTCGGACTGTCAATCTAGAGGTCCCGGGTTCGATCCCCGGCGGCGGCACTCATCCTTTCCGACTATTTGTCTCTCACCAATAGGTCGATAATCGTAGACCTATGTGGGATAGCAGCCGGAGGCTAGGAAAGGATGTAATGGTAGTGCTGGTGTACGAAATACCAGGATTCAATTGTTAGGTGCTACAGCCGCCGCGATTTAACTGAAACATTGTTGAAAGCGGTGTAAAACCCCATTAAAAAAAAACAAATAAAATAGAATCCATCTTCTATAAAACACCACATCGAAACTCGACAAGCTATCTCTTCCTCAGATAATTTAATCATAACAGATCTAGAGATGTACTTCATAAAAAACGGTTAAATATATTAAAGAAAGAAGAAAAAAACAACACTCTTTTGCTAACCTTTTCACATACAAGGAAAATTACTATACTGAGGCAATGCTTATTGCACTCATGGCTATAACACTGAGGAAATAATTTATCTTGGAGTTTTGAATTTTCGGAGCATTTTATTAAGTTGTTTTGATCAATGATTTTTTATATTTTACAAAATGCACAACTACCAGGGAATCGTCACACAATGTAACACTGGTACGCTGCTATTGTTATAGATCAAAATTAAGTTCAACACAATCGTCTTTTTAGAAAAAAATCTATAAACCACCATTTTAGCAAGTCTATAACAAGACGTTGTAAAATTTTCTCGGTCGATATTACCGATTTTACAGCGCTAACAGCTTTACAGGTTCTAAATGTTTCCTAAAACAAATGGCCTGCATTTACTTTATCCTTTAAATAGACAACATATAAGTATTAAACTTTACAAGAGGCCACTAAAAGTGCCCATGGTTGACAGGAAAAGCGTCGGCTCCCCGATTAAGATGTTCCGAGTTCAATTTGATGGAACGGCCTTTGATCTCGGTTCTGTCGATGGTCGAGCTAATCGGCGCAAGCATACTTTTGAGAATACAAAAAGCAGAATCACAGGATTAATTAAACTTACTTTAAAACAGCGAATAAATAGGTTTAAATCTAAAAAATAGTGCTAAAATATAGAATCGCACTATAGACAGATGAAGGGAACTTAATTAAGTTGTGTTGATAAATAAATAAGATAAAAGAAACAAAAAAGAATTTATCAAGTGCAATTATGTATCCATTTGTCCGTTAGGTCTGATTCAGTTACCAATCACAATCTGGAGAACATTTATGTTGCATGTTGATGAATCTTTTGAGGATTCCATGTAAAGGGACCTTTTCCTCTTCACCAAAATTTAACAATGTTACATTTTTCTTTTTCATCTCCTTATCGTAACTATCAACAGCATGTCTTTTCCTCCGCAATTCGGTTAACCGAGCAAAGATCGTATTATCAATCACATTAGTTATTTCTCGATCTATTTCACGATTCTTTACATAGTGTCTTCCACTGTCACCGAGATCTGCTGAACGCTTTACTATTTCTATACCGTTTATCTCGGCGTTCTTTCTCAATCGTGCTTCTAGATATAATCCAAGGCCAGCTGTCCCTCGCCTACTAGCTTGTCCATTGACCGCTGGAATTATTTGTAGAGTAACTAAAACCCACGCCACGGTTATCAGTGACATTTCTTTCATTTTTCCTAACCTTTCTCAGACCTGTAATTAAAAATGCTTTATAACTTGCCATTATGCAACACTTTTATTAAGAAAAGAAAAGCTAAACAAAACGTCCACGCTATGCACATTCAAAATGTTGCATGAATGTAGAGGTTGTTTTTTGATAAATTTATCACTCGGATTAAAAAAGACTTAACTTTAATTAAAGTGAAAGAACGAAAGTTTTTAAAAGAATAAATGATTCAATATATAGTAATATGCAACCTGTTTTTTAGCTTAACTGGCCGAAAGCCAGAGAGCTATTGTCATGGAGTTGTCCGTCGTACGTGCGTCCGGTCGTGCGTCCGTCCGCCCGTGCGTAAACTTTTATTTAAACATCTTCTCCTAAACCAGAGGTCGGATTTTAGTGAAACTTGGTAGAATTGTTCCTTTGGCCACCCTTTTCTTAAATTGTCAAAGGAATGTTGATTCACCCCCAAATATGGGCGTGGCAGGGCATGGCATATTTTCATTTAAAATCTTTAAAAATTTTCTTCCTCAAACCATTTGGCCGATTTAAATGAAACTTCTAACCCCCTAATTAAATTGTTCAAGAATTTTTTTTGATTGACCCCCAAATATGGGCGTGGCAGGGCGTGGTATATTTTTATTTCAAAATCTTTAAAATCTCCTCCTAAACCATTTGACAAATCTTAACAAAACTAGGCATGGATGTTCTCCTTTCAAATCATTTGGTTGATTTCATTGAAACTTGGCATGGGTGTTCCTTGAATGTTCCTCTACGTAAAGTGTTCAAGAAATTTTGTTTGACCCCCAAATATGGGCGTGGCAGGGTGGGGTTTTTCTTCTCTTTAAAATCTTTAAAAACCTTCTCCTCTCAAACCAATTGGTTGATATTATTGAACTTGGCATGAATATTCCTTAAGTGACCCTCTACTCAAATTGTTCAAGAAATTTCGTTTGACCCAAAACATGGGCGTGGTAGGGCGGGACTTAATGTCACTGTAAAAACTTTAAAAATATTCTCCTCCCAAACTATTTGACCAATCTCAACTATACTTGGCATGAATGTTACTTGGGTGACCCTTTACTTGAATTGTTCATGGAATTTTGATTGCACCCTTAATTTTGATATGACAGTGCGAGTTTTTTAACTCTAAAATAAAAAAATCCTACTTCCAACTCATTTTACCAAATTCAATGAAACTTGGTATCAATATTCCTTAGGTGACCCTTTACTCAAATTGTTTATGAAATTTTGAAGGACACATAAATATGGGCGTGGCAAGGCGTGGCCAATTTTCACTTTCAAAACTTATAAAATATTCTCCCCCTATCGATTAAACTAATTTCAATGAATCTTGTTATGAATGTTACATGTATGACCCTTTACTTAAATTGTTCCTGAAATTGTGTTTAGAATAGTTTAGTTGTTGCAATCACCTAAATGTTGGTATCGTTGGTAAACGGTATGCGGGTTAGGGATAATAAAATATTTTGGTAGAATTCGGGTCAGACCCAGTAAATCATCACACAATAGTTGTAAAAAGACCTCAAAATGTTGTTTTCAGTCAGAGTGAGCTTTATTTAGTAAAAATAAATAATTTGTCACTTTTAAACATGTAAATGCAAAGAGATGTAAATATCGTGTAAGTTTACAGGTGAAGGAATATCTGATAAGGTACATTTTCTAGAACATTGATCAAAGGGAGATAAATGCATCTTATGAAGCTATAGAAATATTTCTTATTACTTCCCTTACAGATTTGTATATTCCAAATACCTAAGAAAATCATTTTGATGTACTGACAATTAGTTATGAAAACATTGTAGCTAAAATTATTCTGATATCATTTGTTGGAACTCAGATTAAACAAAACCAAATTTTCAGGTTATTGGAGAAATACATTTATTTAACAATTTTGAGTTAATTAAGTGTGAGAGTGCTATTGTCAAGGCGTTGTCAGCCGCGCGTGTTTCGTCAGTGCGTGCGTCTGTCCGTCCATGCGTAAACTTTTTCTTTAAACATCTTCTTCTGCCAAACCAATGTACCGATTTCAACCATTCTTCTTGCATTGTAAAAGAAATTGAATTCAGACAAAATGATACTACAAGACCAAGTATTATATGGGTTTTCTTTAATGAAAATCAAATTGGAACATCATGTCTTTCGAAGTACAGACATTTGTATCATAATGCTATTGATATATCATGAACACCCATCTTGATTACCAAAAAAACTTTGTATATTTGAGAAAAACTTTTGTAAGAATACAAATCCCTCTGAGCTTATATTTGGCATGAACCTCGTGTTTAAGCATGCGCAAATATCAAAGTAATTTGACAAGATCAAATAATCTGTCAAGGTCAAAACTTGGCATTTGTGATTCAAAAACATCTTGTTTTATGATTAACACACTTTCTAAGCTCACCTGAACACTTCATCATATGATCTATTGAAATTAGGCTTTGTCCAGCATCTACAAGCATTGTTATGAAATTACAGACTTCAAATCTGGAGAAGTTAAAACCATTGGAGCGATAAGGCCCTCTTGGACCTATTGTTTCTCCGATCCACTAGATTACAAAAAATGTTTCCCTCTTCTGTCGGTAAGTGTATCAAATCTACATATATCGAGAAGCATTTTTTGGAACAGATTGCAAAGTGCAGGAAAATCAATGAAGATGAATCAAGGAATAAAGATGTTAACATAAAGAAAGGAAAAAAGCTATATTCTTAATTATATGAAAATATCAACTAGATCGATATATGAATTTGAATCCACGAAATGGCCTCAATTTGATCCCATGAAAACTATAAAAGTGATCTTCAAACAAGGCGGAAGACGAGTTTGCGCCCGTCGTCTTCGGGTTGATTGGATCGTCCTTCTTTTAAGTTTATATTTCTGAAAAAAAATCACCGTTTCAAACTGTTCGACCTTATGTCGACTTCTGTCCTTTATATGATTTTTAGGTCACCTAGTGACCTATTGCAATCGTGTTTTGTCCGTCGTCGTGTTTCATGCGTTGTGCGTCGTGCGTTAACTTTTTATATCTTCGACTTCTTCTTAAGAACCCTTGGACAGATTTCAACCAATCTTGACAGGAAACATCCTTATAAGAAGCCGCTTCAGACTTTTTCAAACCATGGAGGTGTCTCCCCTTGGGGCCCAAAAAGGGGCCGAAAGATGGCAAAAAGGATACATCTTTAAACATTTTCTTTTCATGAACCGGCTGTCGGATTGGATCCACATTTGGTATAATAATCTTAAGGGCAAGGGTTATCAAGTTTGTACAAGAAGAAAGATCTATCGAAAAATGGCCGTGCTAGGGGGGTGCTGGGGGGCAAATGTGGGTAGGTGTACATAAGCTTTGAAAACTTTGAAAATCATCTAAAATCTTCAAAAAGTTCTAGAGCTCTGATATTTGGTATGTGCATCATCTAGTGGACCTTTATCAATATTGTATTATTTATAACCTCAGGGTCAAAATTAGCCCGTTCCCGGAAGTCACAGCAACCTCGTATAACCGGAACGTTCAAATCAAGCTTTGAAAACTTTTAAAATCTTCTAAAATCTTCAAAAAGTTCTACAGCGCTGATATTTGGTATGTGCATCATCTAGTGGACCTTTATCAATATTGTATTATTCATAACCTCAGGGTCAAAATTAGCCCGTTCCCGGACGTCACAGCAACCTCGTATAACCGGAACGTTCAAATCAATATAAAATATTTAATAAGATAGTAAGTAATATTATTTCGGAATAAAAAAAACACCTTTTTTTCCTTAGTAATATGTTATGATTATACGGTTCAATATATTACATATCTCTTTTCTTTCTGTCCTTTCACTCAGTATTTTTTGATAATTTTCCCCAAATTCAGAAGACTGTAAATCAGGCAACGGCATTCTAGCGTATTATCTCGCCATCGTCCTTCTTGCCTAAATCGGGCGTATTAATAAATACTCGCAGTCGTGTAATTCGGTCCGATGTACTTTCCATGTGTCAGAATATCATAATTATTGCGTTAGATGTTTTTACATTAAACTCTGCGCGAGTTGAAATTTTTACCTTGGTATCAGACTAAAAACAAAAAGACGATACATTCATTTTTAATGTGACAAAAATGATACTCAACTGATTATTTCTACATGAAAAATATCTCACTCAGAGGCGTTATTCCCATAGGAGATCTGCTTTTATTTATGTATCTAAACTTACTTTGTGAAATATCTCATTTAGAACTTATTCAGAAAACTAAATTATATGCCTCAGTATAATAACAGTCGTTGTATTATATGTATTATATGATACATTTAGTCCTCGAAATTGACAAAATGTGTGCAACAGATATATTTCACCAACTTGCTTTGTTAGAATATCTGTTGTGTTATATTAAGTAAATATATAATCCATATATCAGGATGGACAATTTTGCCATTGACTGAAGCAGTGTCATCAAACTTTAACAACTACGGCAGAAATAGCATTTGATATAAATACCTGTGCGGCTAATTATCTAAGGTCTGTTCTGTGATTGTTTTATTCCCTAGTGTTGCCAAGTAGCAAAGACCAGTTTAACCCGAGCAAGAGACATAATTACTCATTCAATGGTTTATGCAAAGTAAATCAACGAAAGTACGGAATTCCAACAACGTTTCTATATACTCATTCATGATATAAATATGAATGAAAAATAATACACATACCTTGTTGACTTGTTTTGCTCTGAATGATGAAAACGATATGACAACTAACGTGTCATGCAATTAATACTACGAGGGTGAGTCAATAAGTAACCAGCCTGACCTACTTTCGGTCGAGATCGATCTCTTTTTTTCGATGTAGTTGCCCACCAGAATGAGACATTTAGACAAACGGTGTTCCAGTGCCATCAGTCCAGAACTAAAGAAGTCAGGCTCCTTTCCATTGACCCACTCCTCAACTGCCGCAACGACTTCTTCATCGGACCGGAAATGACGTCCACGGATATCTTTTTTTCAAGTTTGGGATTAGGAAGAAAATCCATTGCAACTTTGCAAGTGTGGACTCTTGCGTTATCCTGTTGGAGCAGAACCCCTTTAGAGAGTTTACCTCGGCGTTTTTCACGAATTGTAGTTCTCAGTTGGTCGAGCAAGTTAGCATAGTACGCACCAGCCATTGTACTTTTCTTCGGTAGAAAGTCTAACATGATAACGCCTTTTGTATCCCAAAATGCAGTGGCCATCACCTTGCCAGCAGAAGGTTGCGTCTTGAACTTTTTTGGCCTTGGAGACCCAGGCCCTACCCATTGACGACTCTGAGATTTATTCTCTGGTTCATAATAATGGACCCAAGTCTCATCTGCAGTTACAAGACGTAAAAGAAAATCTTCTTTCATCGACTTAAACCGCTTTAGATACTGATGCCCTGGTTGCCATTTGCTCGTCGCTAAGGGATTTGGGGACCCAACGAGCTGTTAGCTTGCGCATACCTAAGCGATCGTGCAAGATGGTTGAAACGCTACCATGTGATATGCCTAATGCCCTCGCTATTTTTCCACCTGAATTCGCGTATCAGAGTATACTAGGTCCTGCACCTTTTTACTCATTTCTTCATCGGTGGCATCTAGTGGGCGTCTCGACCTGGTATCATCTTCTAAAGACGTTCTACCACGTTTAAATTCACCGACCTAGAATTTAATCTGAGCATACGATGGTGCAGAAGACCCATATACATCGACCAACTCGCCATGGATTTCCTTCCCCCTTTTCCCTTTCAAATACAAGTACCGAATTACTGCACGGTACTCCAATTTAGACGAAAAACACGCCGTTGCATTACTAGCCATGTTTGACATTCAGTATCTTATCGATAAATGAGCCGATAAGGGTGTAATTTTGCCCCGAGGCCTAAAACATGAATTGCAACAAAGCGGGGAAATTGTGGCCGTTTCGGTCAATCGAAAATGGGATAGGCTGGTTATTTATTGACTCACCCTCGTATATAGAAGCACAAACGCTATTTTTGTTAATTACGTGAAGTAAATTGACTTTATCTGGTAAAATGAGCCTTGTTGTTTTGATTATTTTTTTTAGCCCCGTGTGCTCAAAATTGGAGCAGCAATTGGAATGACGTGCTTCCCTTCTATGCAATAAAAGTTCGGTATTTGATGGAATGGACTAAATTGTATATGGAATTAATAATCCCTCACATTTCATGTCAAAAAGACCGGTCCTTTGAAACTATAGAAAATTTGGATGGCAGTACAAGAATTAGAGCCTCAAAGCGATAAAGCTTACATACTCGAATATATCTTTTTAAAACTTTTTTATATAACATCAATTCGATAATAAGTTATATTTATATCAACCCTCCTCGATTCTGCTTTTCGGAATACACCAGTACTCGTCAATTATGTGGGCCAATGGAAGAACCAAGATCGAACTCCGGTCCCAGGTAATCGAGCTTGGGGATCTCTCGATCAGGAAGCAAACGCTTAACTTCTCGACTACGGCCACATGTAAAATTTTCAAATAATTCTGCTGTTTTTGGGAAAGTATCAGAAAACATGGGAAAAGAGTATTACTTGTAAAGAATTCCACTAAATGTTTGACATTCACTCAACAAACGGATAACGTCTATCAATAATCAACAAGAGGGTCAGAATGGCCCTAACATCGCTCACCTGACTATTTTAAGATGACTGAAAAAAATGAAAGAACACAGTCATGTTTGACCTTGAGCTGAGACACAAAATAAATTTCAAAGTCAAAAACAGCCCCGCCATGACACGCCAATAATTGGGCGTCAATCAAAATATCGCGAACAACTTATGAGAAGAGTCACCCAAGGAACATTCATGTCAAGTTTGGTTGACATTAGCCTAATGGTTACTGAGGAGAAGATGTTTAAAGATTTCAGATTTAAAGTAAAAACTGCAACGCCTATATTTGGGGGTAAATCAAAATTTCGCAAGCACCCTTCGAAAACGGTTAACAAAGGAACATTCATGCCAAGTTTGGTTGAAATTGGCCCAATTGTTACTGAGGAGAAGATGTTTAAGATTTCAAAGTAAAAAACTGCCCCGCCCTGCCACGCCAATATTTGGGCGTAAATGGAAATTTCACGAACAACTAATGAAAAGTGTCACTCAAGAAACATCGATGCCAAGTTTTGTGAAAGTTGGCAAATGGTTACCGACGAGAAGATGCCTAAAGATTTCAAAGTCAAAACTGCCCCGCCCTGCCACGCCTATATTTAGGCATCAATCATATTTTTCGGGAACAACTTTTGAGTGGGTTCAACCAAGGAAGTTATATGCTTAGTTTGGTTGAAATTAGACCGTTGGTTACTGAGGAAAAGATGTTAAAATATTTCAAATTAAAAATACTGCCCCGCCCATATTTGCATGTCAATCAAATTTTTCGTGAACAACTTTTTGAAAGGGTCACTCAAGAAACATTCTTGCCGAATTCGGTTGAAATCCGCCCAAGTTTTACAGAGAAGAAGATGTTAAAAGATTTTTTAGTCAAAATTTCCCTGCCTTGCCACGCCCATATTTGGGCGTAAATTAAAATTTCGCAAACAAATTTTGAAAGGGTCACTCAAGGAACATTTATGCCAAGTTTGGTTGAAATTGGCCCAATGGTTACTGAGTAGAAGATGTTCAAAGATTTCAAAGTAAAAATCTGCCCCGCCCTGCCACGCCCATATTTTGTGGTCAATCAAAATTCCGCGAACAGCTTTAGAGAAGAGTCACTCAAGGAACATTCCTGCCAAGTTTGGTTGAAATCCGCCAAGTGGTTTCTTAGGAGAAGAAGTTTAAAGAATTGTTTACGCCTTCCGACTCACGACGGACAAAGCGTGATCACAAAAGCTCCCTTTTGAGCACGTTGTGCTCAGGTGAACTCAAAAACCATTAACCATTTTTTGACATTTGACAGTATTTATGAAAAGCCTGCTTTTCGTTTAACGACTTAGACGTCGTGCTTTCGGCGTATAAGAACTGAATATTAAGGTCACAAAACAGCCATTTTTTTTTTATTCCAAATCGATAGGATTTTGGACAAATTGTTTATCTGACCTTTGTCGGAGCGCTGTTTCCTTACACAAAATCTGAACATTTTTCTTTTTTCTTACACTGTTTAAGGTACGAGGCATATATTGAGGACATAGATTCTTTGACTTGAAAGTCATCAGTTGGTGGAAAGGTCAATACCACCCAACCAGATCAATGCTAATTATCAAGGTCAACCTAACGTGAAGGCAGTTTGCAGTATTTGAACTCCGTTCTAGATACATGGTATTCATTTTGGAAATTGGTTCCTTTCATTGAAAGGTATAAGCTTGTTGTAATGTCAAAGTCGTCGATCAAGTTTAGATCCAAAATCAAGGTCAACCCTAACGTAGAAATTAACCATACTGCTGTTATTCAAATACTGTTGGAGTTACGTGAATTATATTTCATACATGGTTTCCTTGACCTTAAAGAATGTCATCAATGTTAAGGTCACTAATGACGGTCGATTGTACCCCCAAAAATAAACATTTCGTTGTTATACGGTAATAAAAAACAGATATCTAACCTTCCGGAAAGCTATACTTAAATGTTTATTATTTTTCGAGATTGCATTTTACGCATGAACATTTGATATGTGAATTCAATATATACATAAAAATGTATTCATTCATTTGCCTTAAACACTGTCTGCATTACCCTCTAACTGTACGACGGAAGGGCCAACTGCAGCCAACACGTTTGATTTCTCCTACCAGGCGTGAGGAAAGTCTAAATGAATGATAATTCAAAAATGTATTCCTTTGATTTATCAAACGTATGTTTTACAAACCTAACTAAGTTTTTTTTTAAAGTATTTAGCCTCATTTTGTTCTCAGAGTAAAAGTTAATTAAATAGAGAGACAGATAGTGAGTGTGTGTGTGTGTGTGTGTGTGCGTATATGCTCGTGCAGTTTGTTCAAAAACATACGACAATTTGTGACATCGTCCCTTAATTTTAGTAACACATTAAGGATATCACTAATGAACGACATGAAATATAAATTCTTCTGCTCTAGGAATATGATTTTATCAATCAATCATTGATTCTTCCAACTGAAAACGTTCTTTCTCATTTTTTTCATCTTTGACCTGTTCAAATTTTTTTTTCTGGTATGGGTTCACAAAAGTTGGCTTTACATCATCGTTGGCTAGAGAAAAGTGTAAAACGTGTTACTGTATACACATGCACAAGTTATGCACAACGCAATTTCGTCTTATTTAAAACAATTTATGTATGCGACCTGTCAAACAAAAATTTTAAATAACTATTTAAGAAAGTGATCAGATCAAGTTGATGCCAATTAGATAAAGTAATTTAAGAATGTTGATTTAGAATGTAGTTATGGAATTAGAATAATTATTCTAGATGCACAAAATATACCCTGAGTGAAAAGTATATATATATACGAATATAATTTTTGATTCGAACATTTTGATATCTAAATATTATCTAAAATGTACAGTGTCAAGTGCTATTCAAGGGGATCAGAACACTCAATACATTTTCAGCCATCTTTAAAAAGGTTAGCCTCTGAATAAAGTATATAATTCGACCAAGAAATATTTCTATTTAGCCGATACTTTCGTTGAAAAACGACGACAATAAATATAGCTTATTTAAGTGTTAAAAAGTAATTGTACCCTCGACAGGCCGAATGAAACTGCTGCTTCGAAGACCATTTATGCTAATTTTACTTTAATTATAATTTAAAGCCCACAGGGACGAGCAACTGTTTCTAATATACATGTAAAATAAATTGTCCAAAAGTTAAAGCAGATAAAGCAGGTATTTTGCTCATTACCTTAAAACATGGAACAAATGTTCGAATGCTTTCTGGAATGTAAGATATATATATTGGTAAATACTATGAATTACAACAGGGAATACATCAAACCATATATATATATATATATATATATATATATATATATATATATATATATATATATATATATATATATATATATATATATATATATATATATATATATATATATATATATATATTCTTCGATGTAAAACTTTGCGATTCAAGGATACATTAGTCAGAGGTCCAAAATTAAAAGCAAATTTTGGGGGGAAAGGGAATGGGGCAGTTGTTTGGGTTTTTT